>JAQFVV010000615.1:0-330100 GCA_028023455.1 Epiperipatus broadwayi
TATAATGCTACAATGGAAAAAAGTGCGGGAAAAGAAAAAAGCAAAAGAAGCTAATATTGAAAATTAAAAAAAAGTTATTACACAATCCTTTAAAATAAATCAAAAACGGTAATTTATAGAGTGATAATCAAACATTGTAATTGTAATCTCAAAAAAATTAACTTATGTCTAAGGCATTTTTTTTAAAAAATCGTGAATGATATTTACAAAAACCCTTTAAAAATATAGCGATCACTAGAAAAATAATAAATGCTATTTTTTAAAAGCTCAGTCCGGGTCTAGCAACGCTATATACTAAATCAGTATTATAATTTTAAAAAATTATATTGGTAAATGTGAAATGGGCGGGAACACCCATCACTTTCAACACTATCAACAAATAAAAAATCTAATTAACTTATTTTTTAAAAATATAATATTTTACATTTGGCTTTGGGGTTATCCCTCTAAGTAAGAGTTATAATAATGAATCACAAATCTGAATAATAGATAGTTAGCATTTATTTAAGTAATTTTTTACCAATATTTTAAGAATTTTAAAAAAAAATTACCAACATTCTCAATCGGATGGATGGTCGATCACTCAGGCTAAATTTGGTTCTTCCTAGATCTCTTCTTCATTACTGCAACGCACAACCATCAACAAATTATACTTTTAAGATTTAGGTTTATTACTGTAAAGAAGATGACAGTAAAATTAATTTATTCAGGAAATATAGAGCTTGATTATGGTCTCTTTCAAATTCTATTTTTAAAACTGTGTATTTAAGTCTCACACAAATAACAGCAGCTATGTGTGACATAAGATAATTTCCAAGAATTAGAGTTTGGGATGGGCCTTTGTCTTACTAAGATAAAAGTGTTAAGTTAAACTTTCAAATTTAAAAAACAACAACTGTAAACCAGCTAATGGACTTTTACGCTTCAAGCCTAACATCATTACGTATGTAATCTTATAATAATGTATTTTGATGTATAATAACGTATGTGTATGTGCACACATCTCATATATAAATATATTTATTCATATATTAGATGTGCGCACATACACGTACATCAATGTTCATTATTATAGGATTATACACGTGGCCTGGGATGGGTTTGAATTTGACAAACAGGCCTACTATGATACTTAAAAGGTGAAACGGAATGATAGACAGAATTAGCAACAATAAGTGAATATAAAGAATATATTTTATTAGTCATTCATATACCCATTTTCAAATCATATGATCACATGAACACACACCCTTTATATTTCTTTTTTTTTTTTTTTAATATTAATGAATGAAAAGGTCTTTTTTGTTTTTGCAATATTTTCGGAATAAATATATATGAATACAAGTTGTGACTTGTAATATGTTATAGTGCGATTATATTTTTAAATCATTAATTTATTTTTTATAATAAATTACCAAATAATTTTACTTGTGTCTTTAAAGTGTTAAAACTAAAATCTTAAAAGTAATACATGTATCGGCATACATATATATATATATATGAGTACAAGTTGTGACGTATAATATGTTACAGTGCGATTATATTTTTAAATCATTAATTTATTATAAATTTTTACCCCTCTTTTGCATTTGATGACTAGTTAGGCTTGAGGCATAAAAGTCTATTAGCTGGTTTACAGTTGCTTTTTTTTAAATTTGAAAGTTTAACTTAACACTTTTATCTTAGTAAGAGAAAGGCCCATCCCAAACTCTAATTCTTGGAAATTATCTTACGTCATACATACCAGCTCTTATTTGTGTGAGACCCAAATACACAGTTTTAAAAATAAATTTGAAAGAGACCATATCAAGCTGCGATATTTCCTGAATAAATTAATTTTAGTCATCATCTTTACAGTAATAAACCTAAATCATAAAAGTATAATTTGTTGATGGCTTGTGCTGTTGCAGTAATGAAGAGATTTAGGAAAAACCAAATTTAGCCTGAGTGACGACCATCCATCCGATTGAGAATGTTGGTAATTTTTTTAAAATTCTTAAAACATTGGTAAAAAATTACTTAAATAAATGCTAACTGTCTATTATTCAGATTTGTGATTCATTATTATAACTCTTAGTTAGAGGGATAATCCCAAAGCCAAATGTAAAATATTATATTTTAAAAAATAAGTTAATTAGGTTTTTTATTTGTTGATAGTGTTGAAAGTGATGGGTGTTCCCGCCATTTCACATTTACCAATATAATTTTTTAAAATTATAATACTGATTTAGTATATAGCGTTGCTAGACCGGACTGCGCTTTTTAAAATAACATTTATTATTTTTCTAGTGATCGCTATATTTTAAAGGGTGTTTCTAAATATCATTTACGATTTTTTTTAAAAAAATGCCTTAACATAAGTTAATTTTTTTGAGATTTACAATTACAATGTTTGATTATCACTCTATAAATTACCGTTTTTGATTTATTTTAAAGGATTGTGTAATTTTTTTTAATTTTCAATATTAGCTTCTTCTTTTGCTTTTTTTCCCTTTTACCGCACTTTTTTCCATTGTAGCATTTTAGGCTGTTTAATGTTACGTTACAATGTCTGATTTATAGCATTATAGTTTTTAAATATTGTTTTTTAAAATACTGATTTAGTATATACTGTTGAAGACATGAATAAGCTTTCTTTTTGCAAATAGCATTTATGATTTATTTTTAAATGCCGTAAGATACGTTAATTTTTTGAGATTTACTATTACAATGCTTGGATTTATAGTGTTTTTGATTTTTTGAGATTTACTATTACAATGCTTAGATTTATAGCGTTTTTAATTTTTTGAGATTTGCTATCAATGCTTGGATTTATAGCATTTTTGATTTTTTGAGATTTGCTATTACAATGCTTAGATTTATAGTGTTTTTAATTTTTTGAGATTTGCTATCAATGCTTGGAACGCTTAGATTTATAGTGTTTTTAATTTTTTGAGATTTGCTATCAATGCTTGGATTTATAGCATTTTTGATTTTTTGAGATTTGCTATTACAATGCTTAGATTTATAGCGTTTTTAATTTTTTGAGATTTGCTATTACAATGCTTGGATTTATAGCATTTTTGATTTTTTTGAGATTTGCTATTACAATGCTTAGATTTATAGCGTTTTTAATTTTTTGAGATTTGCTATCAATGCTTGGATTTATAGCATTTTTGATTTTTTGAGATTTGCTATTACAATGCTTAGATTTATAGCGTTTTTAATTTTTTGAGATTTGCTATCAATGCTTGGATTTATAGCATTTATGATTTTTTTAAAAAGATTGATGTAGATAACATGTATTCAAGATCTTTACCGCCTTTTTGGTCTCGTGATTCCATTTCTATAAGTGAATGAAAATATAATTATTGCTTAAAATCTTTTCATCATTATTTTTTACCATTTTTAGCATTCAGATTTTATAAGTTATAATCTTTTGGCATATATGATTTTGTGTTTTAATATTTTAATCACGTGATTTTTTTTTTAAATTGCTATTTTTGTGTTTTAATATTTTAATATTGTGATTTTTTTTATGAAAATTGTGATTTTTGTGTTTTAATATTTTAATCACGTGATTTTTTTATATGAAAATTAAGATTTTTATGTTTTACCATTTTAGTCACGTGATTAACTAATATGAAAATTCCGATTTTTGTTTTTTTTTCCTACGAAAATGGCCATTTTGAGCGATGTCATTTATCGGTTGGATGTTTCAGCATGGTTTGGGTGGTTCTTGTAATTCAAAATGGCGGCCGTGAGCGCATACTAAATCAGCACCACATTTTGTTAATGTTGGCTCATCCATTGCTGGCGTTGGTCCAGAAAAAGTATGCAAGAGCCATTCTCCGCACTAGCAGGTTATAATATGAGCAAATACGTACTATTTAGTTGGTATTGCCCACCCCTGCCAGTGCAGAGAATGACCCAATAATGCTAACTTATCAGCTGGGATACATGTAGTGTGAAATCAATGCCCCTCTAGTAGAATCCGACATGTTTCAACACAGACTACTTCTTCTATGATACACTACAATGTGGATATATCAGGTCCAAAATTCATGTAGAGTCTGTGGGCCATACTAGTAGGCTCCATGTATTATTAATCAAAAATCTAGAGGATAGTATTGTCTTGAAGAGCTTTGAGCTTATCGCAAAATATAGCATTGGGATCCGGTGGTGGTTGTGTGAACTTTGTCCTGCACCTTGTGTACCAAAAAGCATATGTCATGAAGATTGATAACCTGATTACTGTAAAGTCTCCAGAAAAGAGACAACCCCTGATGTCCAAGATTTTATCCACTGCTATAATGCAGTGTTGAGAGATAATTCTTCGAATACTGTTATAGCCTGGACATATATTTAACAGATGATTAAAGGACTCCTCTCCTCTAGAACAGGCATGACAAATAGGGTCTATTTTATTTAGAAACCGCTTGTAGTATAAGAATGTATTAGTTGGCATGGAATCCATATTCACCTTGATCAGATAATCCAAAAGTTTGGGCTCCAGTAGCAGATGTTTAAATATTGAGGTGATTTTATGATTGCTGTACCCTAGGTGAGCATAAATAACTGTATTAACAGGATTCAGCAGGCAGTGTGCCTGCCAGATGTTGATTTTATTATTAAACTCTGTTATTGAGTGCCCGATGTATAGAGATTGTTGTTTAATAATGGTGTCAAGCCATGTGTGTTTACTGGGGGGAGGTCTGTCAGTAGGTATTATAGTCTCTATAATATTTGATAGAGGGTATTTTTTCCCCAGGTTTACTAAAAGTGAATGCCCTTTTTGGAAATTGATTGTCTGTATTGAATGGAGACCCATACCGTTCTGTTTCCTGTGAAACTGAAGTCTGCGGATACTAATTGCAGTGGTCCGACCTCTCCATAAGAGCTGACCACAGAGCCTCTGAATCTGTAAGGTGAATGATTTGGTAACTGTCATTATTGGCAGGTAGTAATTTATGCTCGCCATAATCTTCATATTAATAAGAGCAATCTTCCCTTGTAGAAACAGGTATGTCCTTGACAGTGACTGAACCACCTTAGTAGCATTGCTTATGATGGATTTTTGTAGGCAGACAGACATAGCAGTCTGTGACTTGAAGATAGGAAACCCCAGAAAACACTGAGGTTCCGCTAAAAAATTGGATAGTATTTTCCTACCAGTGTTGATGCACCAGGATGATGACTTGTGAGGATTGATGGATAATTTATAATCTTTAGTATAATTGGTAATTATGTAATGAAGTGTCTTCAGATATTTACAGGATGGAAGAATCACAAGTATGTCATCCATGTATGCAAAAACCTTGATGTTTTTCTTAAGCCGGGGCACATATATACCTGGAAGCTGATCTAGCTCTTTAATCAGAGGGTCGATGTACTTTATGAACAATAGACCGCTCAACGGTGAACCTTGTGGTATGGATCTTGAAGGGCCAAATCCATCTGAGTAATGACCATTTATGGAAATATGAATATGCCTATTATTCAGGAGATTGTCCAATATCTGAATTATCTGTTTTGATATGTCCAACTGAGATAGCAATTCAAGAAGAATGTTGACATCTACTATATCAAAAGCATTGGACACATCCAGCTGGACTGCCACAGGCTGGGATTTTCTGTTAGATCTAATGTGATCAAGCAGAATTTTCACTTCATCAATTGCAGTCAGCGCCGATGATCCTTTCCTTGCATATTGAGAGGCCGATATATCCTGTAGAATGGCATTCTGAATTTTTCCTTTTATTATACCCTCCATGACTTTGAACAAAATTGGTGTCATCGATATTGGCCTGATACTGCTAAGAGAGGTAGGATCCCAGTTCTTTTTAATGAATGGAACCATGGCGATTGGATATAGGTTAGGAATTACTCTCCTTTCAATGGTGAGGTAGGTTAACATGTTTAATATAATCCTCGCAGTAAAAAAAAATTAAGTGAGTGAACACAAACTTAGGGATAGCATGAATCCCAGGATGAACACTGTCAGGGAGACCCTGCAACCTACTGGTGATGTCTTGGAGTGTAATACCATGATCTGCCTCTCCGGTTGTGCCCACCCACTCCAAGGCAGGGTTTGTGCAGTGACCTAAGAGAAGGTTTTGAAAGTGGTTCTCTATGTGTAAAATCATATTCGCACCAGTAAGGCTGCCACCATTGATGAGCAATGAAGTAGGAACCTCCTGTTTCTTTCTGGCCCCCAGAGCCCACCTGAGATAGCCCCGGGTCCAGCAATGTTGAGCTGGCAGGTAATTCTTTGCATTTTTGTAGCTATTATCTCTGCTACTGCTGATTGTTTTGATCTGTATGAAGCTTTTAGCTCAAGTAAGTATTCAATGTTGTGATCCTGACAATTGAAGTTTTTAATTTTCCAATTCAGGCTGTCCAATTCACGCATCAATGTGGTTGTTCCCTTAAGCTTGGAGGTGTATTGAGTAATCAGTGACTGAATAATGCCTATAAATGTAGTCCAGGCCTCGACCGGGTGTAGGTATATGAGGTTCACCTTGTGACAAAGAATGTAAGCCTCTGAGAAGAATGCCTCAGTGGCGTTGGTTTTAGTGAACATTCTGAGACTCCGGTTAACTTTAATTTGTTGAAAGTTGTTCAGCTCTATGGATGCCATAATCATAAAATGATCCGAAAAGGCTGTCAGTTGCAGTCTAGCCTCTATCCCATAGTGCAATCCGGCTGATTAGAACATTAGATCAATGAGTGTGCGACTATTTTTTGTATAGAATGAAAATGCATCAGGTGGAAAGAATCCCCTCCCGTTGAGAAATACCTTGTTGAGTAGGGGTAAATATTTCTTTGTGAAGGATTCATAGGAGATGTTAAAGTCACCGAGCAGAATGGTAGGTGCATTATTATTATTAGTAATTAGGTTAATTGTGTGGACTATTTTCAGCAGTGTTGCATGAACATTGGTGCTGTATACATAAATCACATTGAAAGTATTCAAGGAGAAGGTAAACTCCAAGGCAATTAGGTTCTGATCTAAATAAATTGTTCTGAAGGAGGTTGGAGCCAGAAGATTATTTATTATTACCCCAACTCCTCCCCTAGCCGCATGACCTGTAGATAAATGGGTGAATCCTATTTTACTAAGTTCTGATTTTATGAAGTAGTTTGAGTTTAGGTGATATTTTGTTTCACCTATGAACAACATATGTGGTGAGTTTTGCCTAAAGAAATGCCTGATGGCATTAATACGACCGAGGGAATTAATACCTCGGACATTGACAGCAGAGATTAAACATTTATTGTTATCCATTGCAAGGTGGCCCGCTAGATTCCACCGCAAGTGGTTTCAATGAAGCATCAGCACTCTTTTTTTTTATTAATTTCCTTGCGGATGTTTGGAGGGATGTTTAAATCTGAAGTGGGGAGGTCCACAGGCAAACCATTGGTAGGATAGCCAGTTAACAAATCAGATGGAAGATTAATCTTGCGTTTCTTATCTGTGGCTCCTTTATGCTTATTTTTCGTTGCATTTGATATTGTGGGTTTAGACTTTTGCCTCACTGGGAATGCCATCTCTTCTTCTCCTGAGCTAGGACTAGATACAACCCATGGTTTTTTTTTCTGACTGGTGCTAGGAGTGATAAATCTCTCCATCTCATCTGCAGACCAGGAAGCGGCAGAATCTACCGGTGTTTGGCAAGGATTGATATTTTCATTAGCCACAGCTATCAGTGTATCACTAGGACTTGGTGAGATGTTATATTTACCTTGGATGGAGTTAGGTTTAGGTATTTCCGTCTTTTTTTTTGTTTGGTTTGATCATCGTCTATATTGTTTTCACCAGCTCTATTACTAGATGCTGTAACTGAGCTAAAGCCTAGGCCTTCATGCAAACTCCTAGGTCCAGAATTGTGTGAATCTTTTGGTTTTGATTCTAATGGCCTTTGATTACTGTTTTGGTGACTATAGTTATGCGATGTGTTATGTTTGTAATCCTGATTACTGTTAATTAAGGAGGGCTGATTCCTTTCATGTATTAGGATACTTTTTTTATTTGTATACTTTAAGTTGAGTTCATCCTGCTGTTCTACATTGTAGTGTTGTGCACTCAGTTGTTGTGAAGCATGTTGAACCTCCGGAACTGAATGTGAAGTCTGTTGTTGCCTACATCTGTGAGTGCGACCTTTTTTTTGACCACAAGATGTACATATACGATTCAAACACTCCTTAATCAGGTGAGTTCTTTGTCCGCAGTAGAAGCACTGTGGCCTAACACCTGAAAAAGATAATATCATGGGACAGCCTCTAGCTGACAACACTGTTGGAATATCTGTTGGCACTATTCCCTTTTTTAGGAGCAGTCTAAATGTTGCTTTGTTCAAGAGAATGTTGTTAAATGTTTTGTCAATTGGAAGGTAGGTGAAACTTGTCACCTTGCCAAAGGGTTCCAATATCTCTTGTAAATAAGATTCATCTATTCCTGTAATGCAATCTTTTATTGACCCATTTAGAGTGAATGATCTGTTTATATCTACAGTTACTATGACCTTATCATCCAATACTTTAAATTTGCTTTTAAAGTTATTCCTGCCAGCCCAGGTCTTGAATTTGACTGCTATATAGCGGTCATTCGGATGGGTAGAAATCCTATGAATTTCGTTTGCAATATTTGCTCTTCTAATTAACTCAAATAAGGCATTCATTGGAAATTTAAACAGAGCACACTTTAGGTCCGTTACCGCTAGTATAATGCTCTTATCATTGCTATAGTTAGCCAGCGATTTCAGAAGCATGTTTGGAATTGTCAGGTTAAAATTTGAGACAATAGTATCCATTTGCTCCACTGAAAGTTGATTTAGTGTAATATTGCTTTCAATTGGATCCACTTGAACCAGATCATCTTCATAGTGTGATTGCTGTTCTATCAACTCAAGAATGTCCATTCCCACAGTTTTTTGATTTGTATTGCTGCCTTGGTGATCAGTATTGTGACCTGCAGGAAGAAAGGGTTGGCCATTGCTAGAGTGGTTAACCGACCCAGATTGTGTCATTCCAGCCCGAGCTGCACTAGCATATGACATAGGAAGTGTGAAACATTTAGTTTCATCAGCAGGGTTAGTTTGTAGTTTAGTAAAATTTGCATTATTTACTTGTGTGAGATTTAACAAATTATGATCAAGTTCATCTTGTTTTCCCATCAATAAGGTATGTTTTGAAGTGACAGGAGGGGAGACATTATTGTGACAAGTGCTGAGTGGTGGATGACCAGCTATGGAATGAGATTCTAACGAATATTCAAACGATTGTGTTTGTAAATTATTTTTATTTCTATTTGGATAGTGTATTTCTTTGAGCCATTCCGCATTATTTCTAGTGCTGTTATGAAAAATTAAACTGGGAAATGATTCACTATCTATTTGACTATGATTAGATAGTAATTTTGTGCTTGGATGCTTATCATCCAGGCTTAATGCAAGGGGATTTGTATATACAGTTTTATTAGCCTTTGGCCTATATGCGTTTATAATGTTCGTTTTGTCTTCTGATGTGGAAGAAAAACAGTTAGCATCATCAGCTAGCACCCTCTGTTCACCAGAAATGGGATGATTTTGAGTTAGCGGGTATGTTAGTATATTTTTGGGCAGGATTTTGGATGTTTGATGACTGAAACTGGCATTAGATTTAGGTGTATTGTGCGACTCCCGGTTATTAAGTTTGGTTTTGCAGCCATTGGCAGTGCCATCAGCCTTCACGTGTACAATTGACATATTCTCAGATATTGATGTATTAAGAATGGAATGATTTTTTTTTCCCTATTTCCTTTTTCCTTTTGATTAGATTCCGAATTATTCCTATTATGACCTGATTTATTGAGATTGTCCGATTTACAATCATTATCCTGACAGTTATGCTCATCGGGAGTCTTGTAATTGATATATAATGGTGGCATAATTACGTTGGTCTCTATTATGTTAGTCCCAGAACACAAAATATCGGCACTATCGGAATTGAGATTTATATTTCTTTCAACTCTGTCTTCTATTGTGAGTTCATTACTATTAATGGGGGTTGCCTCATCAGATAGAACTTTAGTTTTATTTTGTTTTGAAATATTAGGTGCTGTTTCATAATTGCTCTCACTGTTTTCAATTATTTCTATGATAAGTTGTGTGTCTCCGCTATCGCTATTAGATTTATTAAGAGCCTTAGACTTAAGCTTTACGTTCGAATTTTTATTTGCACTGTTAATTCTATTGCTTCTACATTTTGTCACTTCGACTGCAGCGCCAGTTATATCAAAGCATGGCGAGCAGTAATCTAAAGTGATGCAGTCATTAATCATTTACCATGAGTTTAGTATCCAAAATAAAGTCAAAAATAATGATTGAGCTCAATGAATACCAACTATTTTGAACAAATCTTGCTAATTGGACTTTTATTACTTTAAATATAGCTTATTACATATAATATTATATAGATATATATAAATAAGCATTTATTTTTATATGACCTATGTGTACAATTGTATTACATTCGAAGATCAGCCTTTCAAGCTAATTGTGCATGCGTCTTCTGCGAGTGTTAAATAATAAATGAATACTTCACTCTACAATACAAGATACAGTATTTATGCACGAATAAAAGGAATCCTCTTATTCCTACGACTCAAATTCTTTTATATGAGCAAATCTGAAGTACTGTTGAGTAAAGCGTGAGAGTAGAATTCTCACTTTAAATTACTATCTATGATGTTTGAATGAATGACGTGGGTGAAATTGTCTAGAATTTACTAAACGTCACTCTAACTGAAAATTAATTGTAAGTAAATAAGCATTTATTTTTATATGATGCTATGTGTACAATTGTATTACATTAAAATAAGAATAAAAGGAATCCTCTTATTCCTACGACTCAAATTCTTTTATATGAGCAAATCTGAAGTACTGTTGAGTAAAGTGTGAGAGTAGAATTCTCACTTTAAATTACTATCTACGATGTTTGAATGAATGACGTCAGTGAAATTGTGTAGAATTTACTAAACATCACTCTAACTGTAACTTAATTATAAGTAAATAAGCATTTATTTTTATACGATGCTATGTGTACAATTGTATTACATTCAAAGATCAGCCTTTCAAGCTAATTGTGCATGCGTCTTCTGCGAGTGTTAAATAATAAATGAATACTTCACTCTACAATACAAGATATAGTATTTATGCAGGAATAAAAGAAATCCTCTTATTCCTACGACTCAAATTCTTTTATATGAGCAAATCTGAAGTACTGTTGAGTAAAGCGTGAGAGTAGAATTCTCACTTTAAATTACTATCTACGATGTTTGAATGAATGACGTCGGTGAAATTGTCTAGAATTTACTAAACATCACTCTAACTGAAACTTAATTATAAGTAAATAAGCATTTATTTTTATATGACTCTATGTATACAATTGTATTTTATTGAAAGATCAGCCTTTCAAGCTAATTGTGCATGCATCTTCTGCGAGTGCTAAATAATAAATGAATACTTCACTCTACAATACAAGATATAGTATTTATGCAGGAATAAAAGGAATCCTCTCATTCCTACGAATCAAATTCTTTTATATGAGTAAATCTGAAGTACTGTTGAGTAAAACGTGAGAGTAGAATTCTCACTTTAAATTTCAACGACATCATTCATTCAAACATCGTAGATAGTAGTTTAAAGTGAGAATTCTACTCTAACGCTTTACTCAACAGTACTTCAGATTTGCTCATATAAAAGAATTGGAGTTGTAGGAATAAGAGGATTCCTTTTATTCCTGCATAAATACTATATCTTGTATTGTAGAGTGAAGTATTCATTTATTATTTAACACTCGCAGAAGACGCATGCACAATTAGCTTGAAAGGCTGATCTTTGAATGTAATACAATTGTACACATAGTGTCATATAAAAATAGATGCTTATTTACTTATAATTAAGTTTCAGTTAGAGTGACGTTTAGTAAATTCAAAACAATTTCACCGACGTTATTCATTCAAACATCGTAGATAGTAATTTAAAGTGAGAATTCTACTCTAACGCTTTACTCAACAGTACTTCAGATTTGCTCATATAAAAGAATTTGAGTCATAGGAATAAGAGGATTCCTTTCATTCCTGCATAAATACTACATCTTGTATTGTAGAGTGAAGTATTCATTTATTATTTAACACTCGCAGAAGACGCATGCACAATTAGCTTGAAAGGCTGATCTTTGAATGTAATACAATTGTACACATAGCGTCATATAAAAATAAATGCTTATTTACTTATAATTAAGTTTCATTTAGAGTGACATTTAATAAATTCTAGACAATTTCACCGACATCATTCATTCAAACATCGTAGATAGTAATTTAAAGTGAGAATTCTACTCTCACGCTTTACTCAACAGTACTTCAGATTTGCTCATATAAAAGAATTTGAGTCGTAGGAATAAGAGGATTCCTTTTATTCCTGCATAAATACTATATCTTGTATTGTAGAGTGAAGTATTCATTTATTATTTAACACTCGCAGAAGACGCATGCACAATTAGCTTGAAAGGCTGATCTTTGAATGTAATTCAATTGTACACATAGCGTCATATAAAAATAAATGCTTATTTACTTATAATTAAGTTTCAGTTAGAGTGATGTTTAGTAAATTCTAGACAATTTCACCGACGTCATTCATTCAAACATCGTAGATAGTAATTTAAAGTGAGAATTCTACTCACACTGTACTCAACAGTACTTCAGATTTGCTCATATAAAAGAATTTGAGTCGTAGGAATAAGAGGATTCCTTTTATTCCTGCATAAATACTATATCTTGTATTGTAGAGTGAAGTATTCATTTATTATTTAACACTCGCAGAAGACGCATGCACAGTTAGCTTGAAAGGCTGATCTTTGAATGTAATAGATATATATATTAATTCTATATCATAAATACATATTCTTATTTTTAATGTATTCTCACTGATACTATTCAATAAATATATATGACAAAATATACAGTAACATATACACCCACACATTTTTGGCATATATTAATTACAGAAAAAATGTTTATTTTTTTAAATACAAAAAATATGAAATATTACCCAAACCACCCTTTTCTTTATTTTGCTGTAATATGTTATATAAATACAATTTATCCAAACCACTTCAAACACTTTTTATCAAAACCCTTTATTTGTACATATATACATACAACTATATTTTGACTGTCCTGCAGTCTTCTTCAGAGGTATGATATAATGAACAAAATAAAATAAAATATATAACTATATAAATAATACCATAAAAATCTAAACAATAAAATACTAAAAATTACATAAAATATATAAAAAATCTAATAAAACTGAAATAAATAATCAACTATATTAACTGGATTATTTTATTTGGGTTTGAATATTTATTTCAGTTTTATTAGATTTTTTATATATTTTATGTTGTTTTTAGTTTTTTATTGTTTACATTTTTATGGTATTATTCATATAGTTATGTATTTTATTTTATTCATTATAACATAGCTCTGAAGAAGACTTGAGGACAGTCGAAACATAGGTGTTTGTATTTATGTACAAATAAAGGGTTTTGCTAAAAAGTGTTTGAAGTGGTTTGGATAAATTGTATTTATACAAAAAATATGCATGAAAAATAATATTTTAAAAATAAAATATCCAATTTTTATACTCAAAATGTGGTAACAATTAAAATGTTTAATATATAAATAATAAAAGATGAAAAATAGAATAAGTATATAGCCATAATAAAATAGTTTAATAATTTAAAAAAATAAAGAAGATAAGGAAAGGGAAAATAACATTAAGAAAACAAAGAAGAATAACATATAAAACTGATTTACAATAATAAATTGAAATTTTAATATTGAAAAGAATAGATTAAAAAAAGCAAGAATCATAAGGAAGGAAATGAGATAGTTTTTGTTTTTTGAATAGTAATACATTTTTTGGTGAAGTTATTAATTTACCTTTTTGAGAGAATCTATTGTATCAATATTATCCTCTATTATTTTGGTTTTGATTTTCACTGTATCTTGTTCTTGCTAAAAAAGAAAAAATATATATATAACTGAAGGAATAAAAATAAAATGATGAATTAAAAAATGAAAAGATGGAAAAAAAAAGAAAAAAAAAAGAGTGAAACTAAAAAAATAATATGAAAAAAAGTCAAAGTAAGATGTCAAAAACAAAAAAACAATTACTCACTATTATTCATTTTATATGATAAACACTTTTTTTTTAATTCTAAAAAAGTTGAACAATATATATTATAAAGTGATTGAATTAAAAAATAACATTTTGATAGATATTCTACAATGTTATATATAGAGCCCAAAAATAAGCTCTTAACAAACTTTGCAGAATATCACCAACCCCAGACCGGTTTCTGCTACTGGCTTCCTCAGTGAAGTGCTAGGATATTCAAACATTAAATCTAGCACCTCACTGAAGAAGCCAGTAACACAAACTGGTCTGGGATTGTGGATATTCTGCAAAGCTTGTTAAGAGTTTATTTGCGAGCTCTATATATAACATTTGTAATACAAAGTTGTTAAATTAGGTCATGTGACATATGACTTGATTTCTTTGTAATATTCTACAATTTATTAAAAGAAGTACATTTTAAAACAACACAAAAAATGAAAGATTTCAAATACTTTTCTTTAAAAAATATATATATTTATGAGTGTTGACAGTGTATGAATTGCAATTTATAATTTGGTAATATTAATATTCTTTAATTGCATAATGTATATCTTTAATTAATAAATTTATATAGCCTGCACTGGTTTAATACAGTGATAGAGTAGACTGTAGACTTCAAAGTCCAAAGCTCTAGCTCTTTTATTTTCAGATACTTAACCTTTTTATGAATTGTTTTATATCTTATACCATATCATTGAATGTAAGTTGATATATTAAACTGACTTACCAAGGTCAGAGAGAATAATCTGATAAAAGAGTATACCAATAAATATGTGGCAAAACTATTTGCCATGGTTGATATTCATAACATAATTTATTCTAACATTTCGATTTTAGAGCTACATCATATACTTTAGTAGGACCTTCACACCATTAAGATAAATTAAAGGATTGAACACTTATTGTCAAGCTCCCTTCAACTATCCACTCTATCTTATATAACTGATACACATGACCACATACATGTGAAAAAGATAAATGATCTCCAATATTTCTATTTTGTGTTAAACCAGCATTTATTCACCAGTTAGTCTAGATCATCTCCCATATATATATAAATCAGAACCCAGTTTATATTAAGATAGCAAGTCTTCAAACTTTAATGGACAGGCTTCAATCTTCTCCACCTCCAACTCTTCAGCTATCTATGTTACTGAGAATCTGATGATGGAATGCTCAAAGACCTTGTTGATGCTAATATTGTTATCATGCATTGACTTTGTCATTCTGACCTCTCATATATAGGACCTTAATATGTCCATTTAAATATACAGAAGAGGGATGGCATTTAAATGTACAGAAGAGGGATGGAAAAATTCAAGCTTAATCTGTAATATTTAAATTCAAGTATAGTGTATGTATTTAGAGGGATATGAACGTATATTTTCAAACTCCCATCAACTATCCATTCGATCTTACATAATTAATATGCATGACCACATAATGTGAAAAAAATAAATGATCTCCAATATCATGATAAACTAGAACCATCAGTTGGCTCAAATCATCATCTCTCACACATATATAATTAGTGCTCAGTTCATATTTAGAAAATCTTCAAACTTTAATGGACAGGCATCAATATTCTTCACTGTCCAACCTTTCAGCCATTCATATTATTGAATATCTGATGATGGAATGCTCAAAGCCCTTTTTGATACCAATATTGCTGTCATACTCATGTTGTCTATAAGTGAATCTGACCCTCATATATATGACCTTAATATGTCCATTTAAATATACCAGAGTGATGGGAAAAATTCAGACTGAATTTGGAATATTTGAATACAAGTGTAATGTATATACTGAACTTTAGATGTAGTTAGAGGGGATTTGAACACAGACTTTCAAGCTCCCTTCAACTTCTTATATGACCACATATATGTGAAAAAGATAAATATATTTCATTTCATTTATTTTAATAGATTAAATAAACTATATTTATACATTCTTTTCAAGATAATCCTTAAAAGCCTTTTTGTTTGTCAGTTTTCAATTTTTGTGTTATTGTTTATAATTTATTTTAACAATGTAAAGAACTCATCATATTAAGTCTCTACTGAAATAAGTTCTGTTAATAGATAAAATGGAATGGCAGACTAGCATGTTTAAGATCAAATATTATCAATCAGTTATAGCAATCTATCTAGTTATCTTCATCAGAATGTAGACAGACCTTAACATATATACTTAGTTACATGAGATTTTGCTACTGATGAAAATGACATGTCTCATAATTTTTCTAAAGTATGCTAAAGTTTTATTACTTTTAGGTTGCACAAATGCAAATGACTAATTATAAGCCAAAAGTATAAACTATATTTAACTTATTTTATATGCATCATTTTTAATATATTTATACTCTAATTTTGAGATATCATATATATATTTGTATATCAAAATAGCATTAACACAATGTTTCTAACATATGTTAACCAATAGTAGGCTATTTTCTATTACTCTGCTTTTAGAAACATTTATGTAAAAATAAGAGAATTGAGCACAAGTTTCCAATTTCTAACCTTTATTTCTATTATGAATTTGAAGTTATATTGAGTTGAACACATTAGGATATTTAAAATTTTCAGCTATTAAATTTGAGTACAAGAACAGCAAGGATCATTGCTGGATACATATAATACCATACTCCTCACTCAGGAAGGCCAAATAGCTGAAAATCATCTTGTTATAGTATCTGATATTCATTAATTACTCATGCTTACATCTATAACCTTAGTATCAATAATATAAAATTGATTATTACTATTAGTATATGATGTTTCTATACACTAAAAATAATTTAGCCTCATTTAGATTATATAAAAGCATGTTTTTTAATGATATATTATATATACATATGAAAAACAAAAACAAGTTATAATCACGTAACTTATATATTTATATATATATATTGTACCTAACTGAAGTTTCATTTAGTTCCAAAAAAAGCCAAAGGTTATCTTAGCTTAACCTTTTGGTTTGAAATTGACTGATTTTTAAAAAAAATAATAATGATAAAAATGAAAATTAAATTAGTTAATGACTAAAATAGGATAATCTTGTATTATTTGTAATCATTATTGTATATTATGGAATTATGTCTAAGTATTTGAAAAAAGATATATGAGTTAGGTTGATAAGAGATGGTAGACAATAATTTGAATTAAAAGAAATATCAGAAATAGTTGGGAAATGATAAATCATATTTAATGTATTTTAAAGTAACTATTGTATAATTCATTTTGATGTCTAAATGATAGTAATGAGATATTATAAATAAGTTGGAATGAATAGTAATAAATTTTAAAAAAAGTAATCTCTAAGTTTTATTAAAACAATATAACAGTATTTATTAGATGTAAGTTAGTAGTGTTCCACTTATAAAATTATTTTAAATTAAATATTTGATAATATTTTAGTTTTGTAATTTTAAAAGAGTAACTTTTAAACAATGGGTGAGCTCATATTTATAGATTACCCGGATATGGAAGTATGTGTGTGTGCAAGAAAGATATATAAACATAAGAAAATAACAATAAAAAATATTTTAATTCTAATATTTATAAAAAATAAATAAATGGATGGATATAAATTTATGAAAGAAATATTTAAAAGTTAATAAAGAGGGATAGTTCTGAATTTTATATTTATTACTATTATGTTTAAAAAAATATTATTTAAAAAGGTAATACATATCATTTGTTAAACAATGGATTTTTGACTTTGTGGCTGTAAGTCACGTATCATTAGAAATTGCATTAGTAAATCGACTTTACAGCTGATCTGTCAAGAATAGAAAAATGTAATAAAAAATAATTTGATTGGTTTACAAGCCAATTGATCAAAAGGGGGGGGTATAAAAGATTATTAGATAAAACAGGGATCCAGGACCATTCAGTTGCTGATCTTATTTTTGATTCAACTAGACTGGATCTTAAAATTTTGTTAATAAAAAGGTAATTTTATAAAACTTTATATTTGCTAAAAAAATAAAAGTATATTTAAAATAATTATTTAAAAATCGTCTTGTAAACATGACTTGCTGAAGCTAAAAGTAAGGTAATCCATTTTTTCTGACAGTTTTTCATTACAATTGAGACATTAAAATTTACGGTAAAATGTTTGAAGAAAATACAGCGTCTCATATTTCATTTACTTTTGATCTATTCATTTTTCTTTATTTAGAAGTAAAACTTAAACTATTAAGTATTCTTATGGCTAAAGACTTTATTGCACTAAAATATAGTATATCTCCTATCAAATTAAAAATACACGTGAAGAAGAAATTAAAAAAAAAAGACATTCCAACATTTTAAAATATTAAAATGGAAATGCGTTAGCATCTTTATAAATTAGAAGTGACATTAAATTTAATACTTTATTACTTAATAGATGATATATATACATTTAAATATGCTCTTAACAGAATAATGTTTCTGTGGACAATATGTATTTTAAAATACTAATTCTCGTTTATGCCAGTAGTATGAAAGGACTTTGTTTGAAAGCAAAACTTTAAAAGAATTTAAAAAATATTATGAATGAACTTGTCTCTATCAAATGCATAATGTTTGGTTATAGTTGCCAGTACTTATAATATGTAACTTTATGACCGTTGATCTTTGCTCATAAAAGGAGGAATGTCTTAATTATAAAAAAGAGTCTATTCTTATGTTTAATAAATAAAAGGAAATTTGTTTAAAAAGAGAAATACAATTTGAATATTAAGAAACGTTTAAAAAAAGGAGCTCTATTTTAAAAAAAATGCGTTTATCTAAAGAAGAATAGTGAAAGTTAACTAAAAATATATATTATAATTATTCCGCGTTTGAACCTAGGATTATAAATATAAAAACCTGTACTCAGCTGAAGAATTTACTGTTTTCAATGCCGGCTTATTTTACTTACACTTATGCTACTCAGTTGAATAATTTATTTTCCAGTGCCAACTTATGTTTATGCTTACGATGTTTTATTATTTTAATATTTAAAATTATCTTCAAAGATAAAAGAAAGTGAACGTGTTTATATAAAGAACTACTGAACATTTTCATTTGGAAATGATTGCCATGTATATAAATGTATTAGTTGAAGCTTCGAATTTAAATAGATATCTTAACCTGGATAAATTGTCTACACATTATGAAATGGAAAAATCATCATGGAGCCGAAATATGAACTTGAATTAATGTATTCTTATTATTTTTTTTAAGGTCTGCTTTATTGGTTTAAAAAAGGAATGAAACCATAAAAATATTTATGCTATTAAATTTTTATGTAACACTTTTTGCATAAATATACAGGTAAACTAGGGTTATCATTTTAAAACAAAATAGGTTTATTTGAATGAGCAAATGTTTCTTGCCATTCTTAAGTAGATTTAGTTTATTTATCAAGCATTACACTAGCTAGTTTCTATTTAATAATTTTATTATAGAGATTTAAATATCACAGTCTTATTTTCATAAATGGGATGTTTTACTCAATTTTTATTTTAAATTTACTAAAGAAGTTTATCAGAGAATATCCATTCATTTGTTTTATGAATGTTATATTAATAATAATTACAAATATTTTATATTCATCGAGAAGTAAATATTCTTGCATTTAATTTACAATTTTAAAAGTCCACTAGTAGATATTTTTAGCATTTAATATTTTGTTATATGTGTGCATTGTGCTGCCTTGCCTAGAATTTTATATGCATTTGAGTTTAAAGTATTTTCTACAGTAGTCATTTGACACATAGTTTGCTTTGTTGGTTTGAACATTGGATATACGTTTTGTATTTTATAAATTTCTTGGAAATAACTTAGTTAGTTTAAGTGAAGTATATATCTTGCTATTAGTTAGAATTTGTTAGCCTCAAGAATTAGGCTTAGTTTATAATTTTTGAATATGCCTTATGGAGTCAAGAAAAATCCTCCATCCTTATTGTATTGTATTTGACAGTGCTTGTCCCAAAAGAGGGGATTGTATTGTATTTTTCAGTGATGATGATCACATTTATAAGCATTGGAAATCTCATGAGAGGATTGTGCTTTTCTGGTGGGTGTTTCTATTCCCGGATGTACTGAAGATAAATTCCAGACATCGTCATTTTGCCTCAGAGTTAGGTATTTTTGGAAGCCACCATATTCTTTTCCAACTCTGAGGAGCCTAGTATCTTTATATTTTTTGCCTATCATTCATGATGACTTAATGCTAATTCCACCACAGTAGGTGATGTTGCATTTGTTTTAGATTTGTGATGACAAGATATGCTTTGTAACAGTCAGAAAACATGTGACTCGTAAACATAGTGCAGAATTCGACCACCACACAGAACAGCAGCACTATCGAGGTAGCGAAGCCACCTGTGGTACTGAGTTCAAACATAGTTTATCGGTTCCACAATACAATCCATGAAACAACGCATCTGATGCGACATTAGTAAATATTTCTTTAGGCATGGTGATCAGGGATATGCAAGAGATTCATGATTTATTTTCGAGTTAGCCAATAATCAAACTAATATTAATTAAACATTCATATTTACATAATCGAGGAAATATTATATAGAATGGGTATCGAATAAATGAAACGTAACTGCAGACATATAGTTTAAAATTATTTATTAACACATTTTAACCCTTAAACTGCTAATTATATTATTGGTTGTATGAGGTAAAAATCAAATCTTTTAATTGGCCCACCCCCAAACTGAAGAAAAAGCCTTTTTTTAAAAAATTTTTCCTTTAATATTTAAATTTACACCCAAACATTTTTTAAAAAAATTTTATTAATTTTTTAGTTGTTGAGGGAGAAAAAAAAACTTTTTTAAAAAATTTTTTTTTTTTTTTTTTTTTTTAAATTATTTATTTTCCAAAAATAAAAGATATATTATAAAAAAAAAGTTTGAATTTTTTGTTAAGAAAAAATTTTTTTTTTTTTTATAATTTATATATTATTTTTATAATCTTCAATATTTTTTTTAAATAATATTTTTTTTTTTTTTTTTTTTTATTAAAATAATTTTTATTTCTATAAATTTTTTTTTTAATTTATTTAAATATTATTAAAAAAAAATAAGTTTTTTTTTTTTTTTTTTTTTTTTTTGTGGTTTTTTTGTTCTTTCTGCCCTCTCAAAATTTTTTTTCGGTTTGGGAGGAGGAAAAAACAAATAATAAATATTATTTTTTTTTTTTTTTTATTTTATTTTTTTTTTTTTTTTTTTTTTTTTTTTAAAAAAAAAAAAAAAAAAGAAAAAAAATTTTATAAAAATTTAAAAAATAATTTATTCCCAACTAAATTAAAAAAAAGAATAGGAAAAGAAGGGGGGGAGGGGGGATGGAGGGGGGTTGAGGAGGGGGGGGGGGGGGGGGGGGGGGTTAATAAGGAAATCATTTACTAATAATATTTTACAGATTCAAGTTTCATTATCGGGATTTGTAATGCTATTACATTTTAAAGAATACATTTATTGATTTAAACATTATTTTATATTAAGGACTTCAGTAGCGGTATCTCCGATACTGCAATGTTTACAAAAGGAATTCATTTATTTGTTTAGACATTATTTTATCTTGAGGACTCGGTAGCGGTATTTCCGATACTGTAAGGTTTACAAAAGGAATTCATTTATTGGAAGGCGTAATCTAGCTACCTAAAACTTCTCGAGCAAGTATTTCTAATGCATGCCTTGGGGAATTTATACCTTTGCAATGCAAGAGTCTAAAGTAAGATTTAAGAGTAGGGGCGGACATATATTTATTTAATTAAAATATTTATTTTATGACTAAGGGCAAACATTTATTTGAGAGTGAATTACGAAGATAATGCAGAGGCAGAGTGATATATAGAATAATAAAATTAAGTAAAGGAACATGTGGTACGCTTTAGAAAGGCGATATGGAATGGCAGTATATTGAAACTGCAATGCCGTGAATGAGTTTATAAGACTGTCGGGCTGGTCTCTGCCATCGGCCCGACGAAGTAAGGTGTCACATAAGCATAACCAGGGACAAGCGGTCCGTGTCGCAGTTTGCCGGCTGGCTGCATGACGTCGTCAAATCCTATGGGAGCACCCATTATGTCCGCATGTGTAGGATGACGGGTTAATTTCAACCCTGAAGAATCCGAAAATTTCACGGCAGAATGGGTCATCACGTCTCTAAAACGTAACACATGTATAATGTATAAACGATTATGATAAGATTTAAATAGATTTCTAACTCGGCCCTACATTATCAACATTTACTAAAGAACTTTGGCGACTCTCAAAGAAATATAATTTTATGGAATTATTCATTAAGATTTAATAAATGCAAAACATATATAAACTGGGGATTATTACAACTAATACGCCAGCCATTTGCGAAGTAGTAGACCCTGCATTACAATAAACGATGCATTGAATGCGTGTTGATTTATATGAAAGTTAAGTTATTTAGGAAAGTAAATATTAATGAAAATTTGATACGCATTCATTGTTTCAAGCGATCCTAGATTTAAACTTTGAAAATAAAGACATTTATGAGCATGCAATAATTAAATAATAAATATAGATAAAATGTAGATTTTAGAAATATGCACCCAAGAAAGATAGAGTGAGGTAAGCTAGATTATTAGAGAAATTTACACATTAAATTAATTATTTAATTTTAGTTATACAAATGATAGTTTTTACATTTTATAATTTAGATAAGTAATATGAAGAAGTGCTATAGCATATTATTAGAGTACTCTAGAGTTTAAACACAGACAGGTACCTGTTTTATAAGAAGTTTTCTGATTCCATTAGTTTAGCAACATAAAGTTCACGAGTGGCAATTCTTTCTTGTATTTAGATATTTCATTTACTTTCACAGCAGCAGCAGCTTTCTCATTTATTTCAGGCAGCAGATCTTCATGGTGAATTTATGACGGGCAATGGAAAGTTCGGCATCCGATAGGCCATCTCTTGATGGAGAATAATCTAGGTGCTTTACTCGGTCATACCTTGGCAGGAACAAATTATTTTTATATTTTTGGAGACTCTCAGTGATCGAGAGCAAAGCTAAAGTTTAAGTGAATGTCTCCAGCAAGTCTAAGATGGCCTCTTTTCTTATCTTGATCTTTCACATTTTTGTTGAGGTATTTTTAGGTTCTACTTAATCTGCCCTGAGGATAATCAATGCATTTTGTTGGTTTTAATTAAAGAAAGCTGCCGTTCTATTGTTTACATTTTACATTTACTAATTACAGTTTGGGGAATTTTTCTTTAATTAATCTATTATCTATCACTGACCGATGCTTTTAAATTTCAAAGACAAAAAGGAAACATAAGATTATTTTAACTTTTAATTAAATATTACATCAGATTTTTTTAGAATTATTATTAAACGAAATTTAAACAAAGCAATAAATACGAACTTTATAATCCAAACTAAATGATTAAAATTACACAAAATTATATAACTAAAAGAAATCTAAATTATATTATTTTATCCCCATTTATTGCCTTTAATTTGAGATCGAAATGTGTGCGTGTTTATGCTGAATTCTACATATATTTATACATTTTTAATATTGCTATACACACAACTCGATACCAAAAAGTTTAAATTTGGGCGGGATAGACCGGTCAGTGAGAGACGACAGAAAAAGGTGAAACTTAAGATTCGAATATGAATCTTACTGTTTCAGCTTGTTTGAGGAAATGTATTTCTTCAGGTAGGTGTAGCTAATTTAAGGCTCATAGGTATATCAATGTTTGAATTGTGTTGCTATGATAGTTTTATCACACACAAGCTAACCATTAAGTTATATTTATTTTAAAGTATATTAAATACGCATATGGTATAAGTGGCAATTCACACATAATAATTTAATATTTTCATCCAGAATTTCACTGCTGGATTTGTAAGTCTGTTACATCATTATTTTTAAAACATTGAGGGAATAATGTTACGTGGACTAAAATTATTTTAAAAAAAAGTATAACTGATCTCTGATGAATGATTGTCCCATACACTTAAATTAGTTTAATTTTAGTATTAGCTTAATCTGATTTAAAGATATATCTAGCTGTGATATTAGTTATATCCGTGAAACTAGTGATGATATTTTTAAAAAGTATTGTTGAATATGCTTACTCCAACTTAGTGTTTGTTAAGTTGAGGAGTATAAAATTAAGCTTAGGGTTTTCAATATAAACATAGTTCTGTGTGTTATTCTGATTAGTAGATGACACAATAATGTTATTAATTAGTCCAAATAATTATATAAAATCTTAGTGCAGTATTGGCACTGTTTGTATTCCACTACCTTTATAAACATTTCTTCTCATTATTAATAAATCAAATTATTATTATTTCAAAAGTTTTGTTTGTTTGTTTTACTTTTATATGAAAATATATTATTGTCTTGGGTTCCAAGTTCACAAAATCTTAAAATTTTAAAGTTAACGAATCTTCAATTCAGACATTCACAAGTAGATTCTAAGTTAATTAAATACAATTGATATTGTCTTAAAAATTAAAAAACTATGTTGAAGTAAATGATTCTTATATTGAATCACAAATACAGATAATTGCATTATAGCAGATACATAATTAAATATTAGTTAAAGGTTAATTTTTTTTATATTATCAGTATATCTTTTCAGACTAAAGATTATGCAATATCAGATTAACAATATTAGTACTTTAGAAGAATATTTTAATTAATATTATTTTAAAAGCTGCACATTATCTTATCTTATATTTATTGCACATCATCTATAATCATCTTAAATTTTATATATTTAAAGAATTCTAATCCATTTGCATTTGAGGTCTTTAATGGTTGTCTGTGAGTATGGAAAGGCATTAAAAGTACCCTTGCTCTTTTCTTTGCTCAAGTAATATCTTAGATAATAGACCATTATTAGTTAAATTTAAATTGATTCATTAAATTTTGGTGAACTAATATTTGTTTCGTTTATTACTTTAAGATTGAACATCTTATAATTATTTTATGGTCACCCAAGATGTCCCTTATTTATTTATTAATCACAGTAATTCTTTATTAGGTAACTTAACTTAAACATTAATTTTGAACAAGAGTTTTAGTTTTAAAATCCCTGAGGTTATTTACTCTTGTTGTTTTAGTAAATATAATTCTGTAAGATAATCTTATAAAGTAAAGCATCATAGGTCTTATTCAGAGAGTGTATGATTGATTGGTAGGATTAATATGGTAATTATGGATTAGTGATTTTTAAATAATCCTTGGTATGGTTTAGTATTAGATCATTATTAATATACTATAGTCAGTATAGTTCAGCATGAACTTTATTTGATTATACATCTCTGGATCATCATTTCTTTTCTTTAAATTTATTGTAACCCCACTGAGCTGAGTCATTTAGAGTCTCTTATTTATATTTCATTTCATATCATTTCAATTTTAATCCATTTCTTTTCATGTTATTTCTTTCTATCATCTCATTTCATTTCTCTCTCCTTTATTCTATTCCTTTTCATCTCTCATCTTTCTATTATCTCAGTCATTTAAAACATTCTTTTCTCATATCTTTCGATCATCTCATTTCATTTCTCTCTCCTTTATTCCATCTTCTTCGTATATCTCTCCTCCATATCTTTCCCATCATCTCATTTCTTCTCTCTCTCCATTATATATATATCATTTCTATTACTTTTCCCCATTTCTTTTCCCTCTCAATTCTTTTCTTTTCCATCATTTATTTTTATCATTATCATTACTTCTATTTCATTATTTATCATTATCTCCCTTTCATTATTAATTCTTATCTCTTTCTTTTCCCCGTCTCTCGTTTCATTATTAGCATTATTTCTTCTTTTCTCTCTCTCTCTCTTTCTCCCACACCCCTCTCATTCTAGTAGGTTACAATTAGCCTCTCTCATTTCATTTTCATCATTTATCTTTGTCATTATCATTACCTCCATTTATTTTCTTTTTCTTCTTCTTATCTTTCTCTCCCTCTCTCTCTTTTTAAAGGTTACAATATATATATATTCATTTTTCCCTTCATTTGTATTTTTAATTCAAATTTGCATGTTAGTTTGTCTGTGTAATGAAATGGTTTCTTTCTACTTTACAAAAACTGAATGCACTTGTGGTGAAGCTTTAAACTGTGACTATGATAAACTTCATCAAAAGTGCACCCTGCTTTAGATCACAAAATAGAACAAATCATTTCATTATATAGACAAACATATGCAAATTTAAATATATTTATGTAACCACTAAACATCACATGATCAATATTTCTTATGCTAGCACATTACTGTTATTAAAACAGGCAAAGATTCTCCATATATTGTTTTTATATTTATATAATATTTAAATATATGTATATTTTCTATATTATATTTAATGTAATTATAAAAAACTTGAACTGAGACTTTCAAGATCCCTACACGTACCCAATCTGTCTTATACAACCAATACACATGACCACATAAAAATGAAAAAGATAGCTGATCTCCAATATACATATTTCATGCTAAATCAGCACTCATCAGTTGGTTCAGATCACCATCTTCTACACACATATACAATCAATACTCAGTTTTATATTAAGATAGCAAATTGTCAAAGTTTTAGGAACTAGTTTCAATCTTCTCCACTCTCCATCCATCCACTTCACTGACAATCTGAGGATGGAATACTTAAAGCCTTTGCTGACATCAATATTACTGTCATATCCATGTTGACTTTAAGTCAATCTGACCCCTCAAAACATAAGACCTTAATATGTCCATTTAATTATACAGAAGAGAGATGGGCAGACTACAGGCTGAATATGTAACATTTAAATATATGTATATTGTCTATACTAGACTTAATTTAATTACAAGGGACTTGAACTCAGACTTTCAAGATCTCTACATCTATCCACTCTATCTTATACAACTGATACACATGTCCACATACATGTGAAAAAGATAAATGTTCTCCAATATATGTACTTCATGTTGAACCAGCACTCATCAGTCGGTCCAGATTACTATCTCCAATACATATATACAATCAGTGCTCAGTTTTTATTAAGACAGCAAATCTTCAAATTTTAATGGACAAGCTTTGATCTCCTCCACTTTATAACTGGAGAAGATTGAAGCTTGTTGATTAAAGTGTGATGATTTACTATCTTAATAAAAAGAGAGCACTTATTGTATAAATGTGTGGGAGATTGTGATCTGGATCAACTGATGAGTGCTGGTTCAGCACAAAATACATATAATAGAAATCATTTATCTTTTCCACATGTATGTGGTCATGTTTATTGGTTGTACAAGATGTATTAAATAGATTTAGAGAGCTTGAAAGTCTGAGTTCAAGTCTCTTATAATATATATATATATAATAACAAAGCAAGTCATATATAGTGTGGCATTGCTTTTATGAGCTTGTATTTACAATATGTAATATAGGGAGCATACTAATAGCTCAAACAAGTTCTTAATTGATAAGTGCGGTAAAAGAAAAATATTTAAAATCTCTATCTAGAACATTCCCATTGGTAGGCTCCCTATACAAGCTCATAAAAGCAATGTCACACTATATATGACTTTCTTTATTGATTATTATAATTTTACCTGTAATGCTTTGGCAATGCTAAGGCTATTAATATATGGTAGATCTGAATTTGGTTCAGTACTATATAGCTATTTAAGTTAGATAGCTGGAGTTAAAGACATTTTTATGTCTGAAAATTTCAGAGTTTCTACTTAAATGTTACATATTAAATAAGTGCTGGGCTTTGAGTGGATATTTTAGATCTAGTCTCTGAATATTCTAGCTCCTCACCGAGGTGAGCCAAAAGCTCGAAACCAATTGTTCTGGGGATGGGAATGTTTTAGATAGAGATTTTAAATATTTTTCTCTTACTGCA
Organism: Epiperipatus broadwayi; assembly: GCA_028023455.1. Taxonomy (NCBI): domain Eukaryota; kingdom Metazoa; phylum Onychophora; class Udeonychophora; order Euonychophora; family Peripatidae; genus Epiperipatus; species Epiperipatus broadwayi. The sequence continues at coordinate 28,084 of JAQFVV010000615.1, forward strand.
TTTATCAATTAAGAGCTTTTTTGAGCTATTGGTATGCTCCCTATATATATAAACAAATAGATAATGCTGAGAGGTTATGTAAATTACGTTTAACACAAAAATCAGTACTGGTAATCTTTTAGAGACTAAGCTTTTTTTCTGTTATGATGTAATATTATAAATTATCTCAGGTTTGGTATATATGATGAGTAATTTGCATATATTAATAAATATCTAAAGGTAGTCTAAAGTTACAGATTAGATTTTTAATATTGAAAATTGTACTCACTGCCTTCAAGACTGCACTGAAAAATGAGATACAACTATAATTTAATTATTTATTACCAAAAATAATCTTCTTTTCTAATATTTTTTAAAATTTAAAGGATAGATTGAATGGCGTTTTCTGAATAATTTTAAATTTTGGTTATAACAATGCATTCAACATGGTACAGTTGTAGAGATTAAAATGATTTAACAAACAAAAGAATGTCAACTGTCCAATCTGGTTGTCATATATAGATTTCCACGAACAAATAATTTAAACTCCAAATAGTACTCATTTAGACCTTTATTTTTAAATAAATCTAATCTATCATAAAAACTTACTCCACATCAACCAATAACTGTCCAAGAACTTCAACAATGTTTTGAATTATAAAAGATTTGCATAGGGCTTCTGTTAGCTTCACAATTATTTTCACTTTATAATAGTCCATTGAAAAAAAACTACACATTAAGTTTTTCAATGGTAAGAACTATATCAGACCTAGAATATATGTTAATATGTGATGGTATGACTACTAAAAGAAGCATTGTAAATATACTCCCTTTGGAAATAATTACTAAATGTAAAAAATTTCATAATGGCTGGTTATCCTATATCCAACAAATCATCTACAATTAATAAGTAATCCCTTTTCTCAATACTATCCAATCTGTTTCCAAAGTTCTTAGCACCTTGATAGGCATCTATTATATGAAGACAAGTTCTGTGGGATCAGTAAAAGTTCAAAATGCAAGGTTACCACTTTTTAAAATTTACTCAAGTCACAGAAATTTCCTTTATTACAAAAAAAGCACCAATGCAGATGTTAAAAAAATTTGGCATTTTCCTCATCATACAATCATGAAGATATATAAAATTGTAGCAGCTTATCTCTGTGCAGTGACATTAATCTATTATTCAGAATTCTGAGATTGCTATTTTACCTAAATGATCTCCTAAAGATGAAGCTTAACTTTTTTTGCATACTATGTTAATGATAGATCAGTCGTGATTCTATGTCATTATTTTTATATTACATCAGCATACAGGATAGTTTTAGCCCAGTATTTGAATTGCTAAAGTATCTTTTCTCATCAAAAAGAATTAGCAACTATGGGAATTTACTGAAATATTCTTCCTGTTTATATCTTCCTCAACAAATTTACTGCTTTTTTCAGCCTTCACTAAATATTCATTATTTATCCTGGATGTAATTTTAGAAGTGTCAAGATCTCAAATAATACCTTCTTTTTTCTTTCCTTTTTTTAAAATATTTATTAACTTCAGCATATGATTTTTCTTTCAAAATAATATAGTTTTATTACAGTTTTATATTTTTTATTTTCTAATATAATCAATTATTTTATCTTTTTTAATAAACAGGAATGAATAATATAACAACTACTACTTTGTATTTTGCAGTTTGGTTTGTGATACAAATTTCAACAAAAAGAAACCTTATAGAAAGAATGTATGTTTTTCAGTTTCTTATAAATATTGACATTAAACTCTTTTATGGATGTTTTTCTATTATAATCTTTCTTAAAGAACAGAATTTCTGGTTATTTGATAGACCATAAAAATTTCACATAAGATGAAACAATAATACATTTAACGGTCTCAATTATTTTTTTTGATAACTGAAGAAATGCTACGATTCTTTCTAAATAAAAACTTAGTCTAATTCTAATATCATCATTTGTTGTGCGTTATTTGACTGGCATCACATATTTTCTGGGTTAAAACCAGTGACACCATATAAGAGCAATGATGGAAAAAGTATACAAATCACTTAGAAACAAGCTATGGCTTCAAGAGATATTTACTTTGCAGGTACTCTTTGGTTTATTTTAAACTAAAGGGTAATATACTAATTAATAATTTTAAGACTTTAGCCACATCATTCTTGATATTAGCTTTTAAAAATTAAGATTGTAATCTAAAGACAAAATGATGCTCATTAACAGTTAATATTGATTATATATATATATGGTCTCAAAACTATACATATGATCTCAAAACTATATATTTATACACTGATAGTATAAATAATTAAAATATGTACATTAATTACTAGGTATAGATAGCCTGTACTTACATATGGCTTGTTTTGTTTTGCATATATATATATGAGACCGTTATGTGTCTCATGGCATGCAACAATATAATAGTGTGTGTGCATGTATATATAAAGTTGAAAGAAAAACTAGAAATAAACACAAACGTGTTTTGGAGATATTTCCTATATTACACTGGAATAACAGTTAAGGATTAAATAATTTTGAAATTAAAATATTTTTTATTATAAATTAAACATTTAAAAAGATCAAATTAATATTTTATTAATTATCATTTTGAAATTAAAACAAACATGTTTTATGTTACAATAGATATACTGATAATTATAAAATTCCACTAACTATTTAAATTTGCAAATTTTTTTGTAATTAATGCTTGTAGAAGATATTTTGATAAAAATGCGATAAAGCTGTTTTTTAAGGAATTAAAGTGTATTGAAAAGTCATTAACTTTTTTCAATCAAGATAGAGAAAACTTATTACTGTATTTTTTCTGCCCACCCTGATTATAAAAAGATTGGAAAAAAGATTAAAGAAGTTTTAAAGAGTTTTTTTTACAGATTGTGACAGCAGTTGCCATGAAGTTATAACTGAAGGCAAGATGCTAGTCCAGCTGCTGCTACTAGTGCAATAACAGTAGAGTTTGGATTTGCATGGAAGATGCAGTTTTTCTGTATTCCCCACAGACCATATATAAGTGTGTATTAGACAGTATAGAGTATGAAGGGAGTGCCTTGCAGGTCAACAGTTTCATGAATTATACCTTTCCCAATGATGACAAGAAGCCAGTCTACTGTTAGAAGGAACCAGCTTATCCAGAGTCCATCAGCTTGCTGAAGAATTAGTTTATATGTATAGTTTATTTGTATGCAGAGGGGAACAGATAGGAGTACTGCATTATATATATAAAGTAACAGTTGGTGAGTAGCATTATATATATTGAAAATGATAGTATTTTAAATTATTTATTGAAATGACATTTAAAATGTCTAATTAACAAATTTTAGATGTAAATGACTTTGTTAACTAAAAATAAAAGGAAAGAAAATAATAAATGATATGTCTTTAGATAATTGTTTTCCCCCAATATTGTTTATAAAAAAAAGAGAAAAAAATTCTAAATATCTTTTTTTTTAAAATATTGAAAATGACCCACAAGGACCTGCATTTTAAATGAAACTTTCCAAACAATAATAGTTTTTTTTACTTTTACTTACCATAAAAAGAGAGAGGCTAATTAAATATATTTTTAATAAATCTATTATTTGACAAATTAAAATATCATGTGATATAAAAGTCAGTACATGCACATATTATATATGTGAAAACAATCATTATTTATGAATCATTAAAATGTGATAACTTATTCCTTTACTATTATTATATGACAATTCTCATATGTTATACCATATCTGTGTGCTTACATGGATGCATGCCAGATAAACACATATATGTTAAAATTAATCATTTTTTATTATATGACAATTCAAATATGTTCATTTTATATTATACAGGCATATTTGTGTGCTAATATATATATAGGTGTTTTATTTAACCTAATGAGGTAATGGTAAATCACAATGTGATAGATAATTGCATATTAATCAAAATCAGAATGCTGAATTCATATTTATGGCATACTCAACGATCTTAATTTCATTTTAATTGTTATTAATAAAGTGATATTTCATTGTTAAAATTATTCCAGAAAATTTATTTAATCCTAAAATATCACAAATTATTATCTCTTACTCACAGTAACATTTAGAGTTTTTGTTCCTGAACTAGATTTGCGTATAACAATCTGTTATATAAGAGGGTTATATTTAGTGATTATGGACATCCAGTTGATGATCCTGGATTGGGGCAAAAGAGATATTCTTTTAAGTCCATGCACTACATTTCACTTTATTTATTATTTCTTTGGAAATTTAGTTTATAGTTGGTGGTCAGAATATTTTTAGCATCTCAACATTATTTGGCTTGTTGGATTTTGATGGAGTAGCATCTAAGTATGTACATCCACATAATTATTGTTTGTATTCCTATCTAAGTTTGGTAGTGGCTAAATAATTAGCCTGATAATCCAGTCACAAGATTGATTGTTGATTTATTTTATTGTTGATCATTCATAATTATGAATGATTATTACCTTTGTGTAATGCTGATGAACTTATAGTTCTGTTCTGATCTATCAGTCATTTCTCATGCTCATGGATCTCTCATGATCATTCCTTATATTGAATGTTTTAAATTTTGAGTCTTTGACTAGGGATTAATGATGATCATGACTTGTCATTTCTCCAGGTTCCCCCATTATTTGTACCTTTACATTATATACACTATCTGTATTTGTAGATCTGCTCGTGTTAGGAGCATAAAATAATTTAAAAATATTTTTTTTTAAAAAGAAGTTTTATGTATTTATTGACATATATACGAAATAAAAGAACATAACACAGTATGATGTTCCTGTGGCATATATATTTACATGAATTAATAATATGAGTTATCAACAGCTGTATTGCAAAAATATACCTTTTTACAATCAATTATACTACTGAATTAGAACAGCATCTAGGATTTTAGTTTAAATACATTTCTCATGTGATAAACTAATTTTTAACAATGGCTATGAAATGTTAACATTGTGGTATTTTGTTGATGCTTCATTTGCAAATGGAAAATTAAATATGTCATCCAAACAAAATTAATTAATTAAAAATATGTTTATGAATAAAATTTTACCTCACTTTACCAAAAACTTTATAATTATCTCCATTTCTTTAGTACATATTTTTATATGCAAGTCAGAACATACCTTATACCTGTTTTAAAAAAATTCTGATGTCTATAATCTTTTAGTTAATGCTGACCAGTTTTGACATTTTTATGAAGCCATTTGAAAATGATTATGATTTTGACACAAGTTTATATTGCAAATTACTATATAAAATTAAAAGCATGTGAAGCACTTGAAAGAGAAGCTATACAGAGTGCAAAAAATATTAAACGCTAAGCGCTTTCGAGGCCATTTGCCTCATATTCATAGCGATAATGTGAAATGCAGAACAGAGAAATAAAGGCAATATGGCCTCGAAAGCAGTGTTTAATATTTTTTGCACTCTGTATAGCTTCTCTTTCAAGCTTCATACGCTTTTAATTTTATATATTATAATATCGAGAGAGAAGTTTAAAATTCCTAATAGTTTGCAAATTACTATAATTTTTTTTTTTTTTAAGCGTCATAGCATCAGCCGGGACGCGAACCCGCAACCCGGGCAACTGCCTGCAAGTGCAAGGCAGTCGTGCTGACCTCTCGACCACCAATGCAAGACAATTACTATAAAGTTTTTATAGCAATTAAATACAATAAAGCAAAAATCAATAGCCTATGCAATGGTCTACAAGAACGAAAGAAAACTGCACAGGATTCATCCAGATTAGTGCAATATTCATTGAGTTTTTAAGTAATAAATAAACGAACATATTTTATTCCAATCACAGAAAAGCCAAATATATAGAGATAAATTAAATATAGTAGAAGAATTAGTTACCTAACAAATTTAAACTAATTTTCATTAATTTATAATTAATTTTTACCCAAGAATCATTTTTAAATTCACTTAACCAATATTATTCCATAATTTTCAGTTACTACTAGTTTATCTAATACTTATTTAATTTAATCACACAAAACAATAGCTTTAATTAATTCCACTTAAGTACAAGATGTGTGATTGACATGCATTTATGTATGCATGCATGCATTTTGACATATAAATCCATTAAAATTTCTAAAGATATTTACTTTCTGTAAATAAGTGATTATTTAATAAAAAAATTCCAAATCCCATATTTTAAATTAAAAATGAAAAGTCATGGGAAACATTTTTCTTGGTAGATATAAGATCTCCAGCCAATTAATCTTAATTAGCTTAAGGCTGTTAAAGAGAGAAAAGTAAAATTTTAAATAGTATGTGTGAAGAATTCAATGCATTCCATTGGTTTGTGTTTCCACATATCAATTTTATACTCCATTCTATGTCAAATCTTCAAATTTAGTTTTTTTTAAAAAAATTCTTCCATCATAGAAAAAAAAGTTTTAAAGTTAACTTGAAATGAGTCTAACTGAAACCAGAAAATTTAACAAGATAATAGGCATACTAGGCTAGATCAACCAACTTTTCTCCTTTCTCAGCTTGAGTGAAGTTTTGCAGAATTTCCTGAAATTAACCAATCTTAATTATGTTGTAACTTTACATATGCTTTTATTACTGTAATTGCATTTTAATATACAAAAATAGTAGCCTGAAAATATTTAATTTGTTTCCATAAGTTTACAAACTATCTTTAATATAATTTATACACAATTTTTAATATTTTAACAATTCGACATTACATGGTTATTCTAATAACATTTAATGATCCTGTTTCATGCTATATTTCATCACCATGGGGTCATGAATTTCATATGTAGTCATTTTTCTGGACTATAAAAAACATGGTGAACACTATGTTTGCATGTCTTGTATCATCTTTTAGATAATTTTCTATGGTTATCAACTCTCCATGAAGCATGGCAATATGACTTATTTTAAAGTTATAGTTTTAAACATCCTTTTTTTTATAAAAAGAAAAAATGCATGCATATGAGAGATTATTAGAATAAATTGTCAGATGATTTCAGACATGTTTACTTTTAATTATTATATTTTTATATTATATCAAAATGCATTTCGATGCAAAACTATTTTTAATTATAAAAAAAAATTAAGTTTGTTTTTACAACATTAATTATATTTTTAATATTAGTTTTTAAAGAAAATTGGACAAATAATTATAGATATAAGAAATGTTTTTTTTATGCACTGTTTATATGTACATTTACATACTGCATGTGATATATTATGTTTTTACATCTTTATGAATGTCATAATTAAAATAAATACTTCAAATTAAATTATTAATAATTAATATTTATTTTGTTAGAAAATCAAATCTGAGATTCAATGAGATGGAGGAAGAATTTCAATTTTCAGAAAAAAACCCTTGTTAATAATGACTGTTAAGTCACTTACAGTTTTTTTTATTTGTGGAATGTCTGTGCATTTAAAAACATATATGTAAATGAAGATCATTTATTTTTGTAAATACACACTCCCTTTTATAGAAAACTACTCTAGAAAATCTATAAAGATATTACCACAATAACAGATTTAAGTGAAATAGAATTTGTATGTAAAGGCATCTGCATACAAATTAGAGAGATAATGTAATATAATGAATGTGCTAATGGCTCTAAACAAGCTTTTTTGATAAATCCTGCAAGAGAAAGCATTAAAAATCTCTATCTAGAATTATCTCAATTAGAGAGAATATATATGTAAATCCTCCATAAAGTCAAGGAGTGGGAGATTAAAATCATAAAAGATCAGTAAAGAGTGATCAGTGATAAGTGACCAGTACATTAACAAGCAATGATAAGTCTAAAATGGAAGAGCAGAAAATGAGAAGTACTTGCTCATGTATAAAAATGGTTATTACCAGCAAAGGGTAATTAATGAAAGATTAGCCAAACTGCCAGTGAAAAGTTAGAAGGGAGATGGTTAAAATAAAAATTATAAATAGTGGATGGTGATGCAAGCACTTATATTGCAAACTTTTAACTGATTATTTGTACACCTGGGTCTCGTTTTATGCAGTAGATAGGTTCCACAGAAAACCCGCATTAAAAAAAAAATTGCACAAAAATAGACTTAACTTACCTTGAAAAAGGGGGATAGGGTCTGTAATTTTCAGAATTCGCATAAAAGCAAAGCAACAAGGAAAAATTACTTTAAAATTCACATTAAAAAAAATAAGGAAATAAAGTATGACTAATAAAAAATATCAAATATTTGAAAAAAATTGATACAAGACAAACTTTTTTTACTTTTTTTTTTATTAACTACAGTATTTAATTTTACATTTTTTTCATATGTATTTTAATCATTATCGCTACTGACGATATGCAGTTAGCAATCAGATTCGTCGATGTGATGTAGCTTCTCCTTGAAGGAAGTCAAGAATCTCTCAGCAATTATGCCCAGAGAAACTTGTTTAGTCACTTTATTTTCCATTCCCCACTCTAAGTTTTCCCATATTCTGCTCCATCCCATTTACACAACTATTGCCAATTTCAGTCTTGTGTTGTGTTAATGGTTTTCTGTTGACAACTGATTTTTACTATTGAAATAAATTTTAAATGTTCACATTTTATTTCTTTATTAAAAAAAATAAGATCTCAATCAAAACAAAAAGATTATACATTATCATTAGAAATATTATTTTCAGTTTATAAAATCAATAAAATCTTCGTTATTTATTTTAAAAATCTACATTATTTTATTTCTGTTATACTTAACAAAATACGTTTTAAAAGTTTAAAATTTTTGAATATTTATTGTGATATTTTTATATGGAAGTATAAATCTATTATTATTATTTACTCATTAGTCTAAGTAGGTTTCTAAATACAGCTTCAGGCCATATTCATGTTAGCTGCTAATATAACGTTATATTTTTAGAAAAAAAAAAGTATTTCAAGTCAAAATAAGTTATTAATAATTTAAATTTCTTGATATCTAATAAATATAGTGAAATATAAAAAATATTAAGAAGAAACATGAATCGCATAACTTCAAAATCGCATTAAAATAATCCGCATAAAACGAGACTCAGGTGTATATAGAAATTATATATTATTTATAATAGACGTTTAAATGTCTAAAAGTTTGCATCAAAAGATTATTTGTATTTGTTAAAATATGCTTATTTATGTTTCAAGAGACATTTAATTTGAAAGCACAAATGGATATTTGGATTACTTCTGGTGAGAAAGGAGACTATTTCACCAAAACATAATTTGTAGCTTATTTATATTTATAAATTATTACATTCTTATGTTGTTTTTATATCATCGTTATTGTTGTTAAATAAATATTGTGATATATATTTTTAAATAAGTTGTCTATTTACATGGTATCCGACTAGTTTTAGGGACCCTCATGACATCGCAGATGATGCAGAATTGAACAGGATAGAATTTGCTCTACATAAATGAAAATGGTGGTATTAAATACTATGATTTACAAATTTGGCATAACGTGGACTTGTGAGAAATCATGTACCAACATACAGAATACTATATGTTCTTTAACAAAGTAGAAGATAAGCATCTTGGGATATTAACTCTTCTTTATTTTACAGGGCAAGATGTCATGCAGCTTGAAAATAAGGCAACAGATCCAAAAAACTAGAGGAAGTTCCATATAAAGAAGTTATAGAAATATTAAATGCATATTTCACTCTAGAAATATCTAAATGGGTAGCATGGCTGAGATTGCATAACAGGAAGTAGTTTCCATATGAAAAATATGTGGACTACGATTTAGCTTTAAAGAAGTTAGCTAAAGACTGTAAGTTTGGTCTTGAAATAAATGATTCATTATTAGAACTAACTACTGCTTAGAAACTCTGACTTAAGTTATAAATGGGATATGGAGAAGTGTGTCACACTAGAAACTATACAAAATAATGCATTTAAAAATATAGAGCCTCAATAGTTGGAGGAAATCTCACAAAACAAAAAGGGAAAATATTCCAAACCCTTGAATTATTAAAAAAATAAGTGCTACTGTTGTGGTAAACCTGGACATTTGAAAAATAATAGTAAACACAGAAATAAAACCTGTAGACATTGTGATTAAAAAAGGTCATTTGGAAGCTATGTCATTTTAAGAAATGCAGAACTATTACAAATAAAAAAAACAGACACAAATCTGGGGGAAGGTCAGAATATAAAAATGTTAATGTAAAGATGCTGAATGATGAAAAATGAATCACATTATTGGATATAAGCATCTGTGGTCAAACAGTGACAATGGAAATGGTACTGTGAAGCTATTTTGTCACTGATGTATAACAGAGATTGGATTAAAATTAGGGAAAGTATAAAAAGAAGATAACACTTCAAAATACAATATGATGGTTATAGACAGAAATGGTAATAAAACAGATATTTGTGGAAAAGTGGAAGTGCTTGCAAAATTAAATTCTAGAGTGAAATGGCTGATGGTTTATGTGTGGCAAATAAAGATTTCAGTTCATTTCTAAGAAGATAATGGTTCTGACTGCTGGCTATTCTTGTAAACTTGAATAAAACTTATTAAACTGTGAAATTTTAAACTGGGCAGTTATAACCAAGCAGATGTGGAAAAAATCTACAATCCATCAGACTCATTTAACAAAATTATTACCATCTACTTGTAAAAAAGATAAAGTTCAAAATTGGGACAAATTCTGTCTAAGAAAAAACTTACTAAAATGTAATTGGATGCCTGATGTAGTAGCAAATGTGTTATTGAAGCAAATAGGAATAGTAAAATTACAGAATGGGAAGGAAATTAGGAGACACATTCATCACCTTTGCCATCATTATGAGGATACTTTACCAGACATTCAACAGAATAAAGTGTTAGAGAAAGAAGTAGAAAAAAATTATTTATTAGAGGATTTAATTAATGATTCAGACCAAAATAAAGTAATTGATGACAAAGTGGTATTTCTACAGGAGGAAAAAGAAGGCATAACTACTTCAACAGAAGAAGAAAAATTACTCCCAAAACTCCACACGAACATAGAATACCTGTCAAATTTAAAGATGTAGTAATAAATTAATTCAGTATTTCTGGAGTAGGGAGAGGAGTGACATGTCTGTGCATATAAAAACATATAAGTAAATAAAGATAATTTATTTTTGTAAATACATATTGATTTCTTCATCTCTAAGACATTCCCTTTTGTAGAAAACTACTCTAGAAAATCTATAGAAATTGTCCTAATTACAGATTTAATTGAATTAGAATTTGTATGTAAATAAAGGTATTTGCATACAGATTAGAGTATATATAAACCTCCCATGGAGATGGGAATGTCAGATTAAAATGGTAAGGGATCAGTAAAAAGTGACCAGTAGATTGACAAGCAACAATAATAAGTACTTGTTCATGTATAGAAATGGCTATTACCAGCAAAGGGTAATTAATGCAAGATTAACCAAACCACAAATAAAAAGTTGGTAGTGGAGATGGTTGTGTCTGGTGGTGAAAGCACTTATATTGTGAACTTTAAATAGTTTATTTGTATATTGTCCATAATAACCATTTAAATGACTAAAAGTTAGTCATATCCAAACCTCTTTGTATTGGTTAAAATATGCCCATTTATGTTTCGAGAGACATTTGATTTGAAGGCACAAATGTATAATTGGATTATTCCAGGTATGAAAGATTATTTCATGAATAATTTATAGCTTATTTATATTTATGGATTATTACATTCATATGTTGTTTTATTTCATTATTATTGTTATTAAATAAATATTGCTATATCTCTAAGTAAATTGTTTATTTATATGGCTACCCGACTGGTTTAGGGATCCTTAGGACATAGTAATTTAATAATTATAAAATATGTTTGAATATTAAAAATGTTTTAATTTCAAAATTAACATATTTAAATATGCAATTTTGAATAAATTTAAACATAATAAATTTAATAATGCTTAAATCCTTTTTTAATTTATATTATGCGCTTTAAACATGCTTATGTGACAGCCAATCAAATGTAATAATGACTGCACGTGATGCAATGTTGTATTATTGTAAAAATGCATCATCAACAAATGCATAAAAAGTCAATATGGCATTTTCAACTGTGCACGAATTAAACAGAAAAACTGCGAGCAATTATTTTCTAAAATGTCAAAACAAGTCGGAATATATTTTATTTTCTTTAATATGTGGAAGAGAAAATATTTTAGAAATAACAAATCATTATTTACTCTTTAAGACTATTTCTTTATTATTATCTGCAGGCAGATAGAACTTTATACTCAATGAAGTATTTCTAAAGCGTTTATAATAGACTTTTCCATTTCCTAAAAGCTAATCAATTTTTTTTAAAAAAGTTTAAAAGAGACCTCACATTTACTTTTATATTCTAAAGATGCATTTTATTTTAAAAATGTATAGGAACATTTTGTTTAAAAAATGCACCGGAAAACTAAAAATCAATTCATAATAAAAAATATTTAAAAACATTTTAAAAGAAGAAATCATTTCAATGCTTCTTCAAATTCTACATATTTTAAATAAGATTTTACTATTGTATATATGTTAATCTGAAATAAAATTAAAGGTTTTTACAATGATAAATCCATTACTTATATTATAAAGAAACGTTACCAATAAAGTGAAGAAGAGAAAATAACACCATTCATTAATATATTATAATATTTAAATGCTTTGAATCTTCGATTATTTATTTAAATGTCTAAAAGTTTGGGAAATCAATTCCAACTTAAAGAACTCCATTCATTATTATACTTTCTCATTAATGTTATTTTCATTCAAGAAATACTATTTTCACATGAAATAATAAAATTTGGAAACAAATTTCTATTTCAAATATTCCTAACTGCTAGCCATGTTCTGGAAAGCTATGTCTAATAAGCTGTCTATTATACTGTTTAATAAAGTAAGAATAATTGAAATATTTTAATCAGGCTACCACCCAGAAAGAGAATTGCAAAATGCATGTTGCTTCCAAAAGAACGAAGTAGGAAATGTTTGTAGTGCTTTGAATAATAAAGCTTGAATTTCACCTTCATCTCAGGTAAAAAAAGTAAACTAATATAATTCAATGCAGAGTGTAGTTCACTACAAAGGAAAGATTAACAATTCTACAAATTAACTACAGCTTAGCATTGCTTTTGACTAGGACTATCATATATTTCAAACAAAGATAAAAATTTTGGAACATTACATTTTATATCGTAATATGATTATATTGATATATTTATTGTAATTCAGTTTGTAACTTCATTCATTACATTTTGTAAAATATATATAAACTGTTGTTTTCTATGAATATTTACTTCTTTTCTTCTCTTACATTGTTATTCTATCATAAACATTTTACAAGCTCTTAAAAAAAAATTATTTTGTTTTAAACTTTCAATATGCAGCTAAGCATGCTTTCGGCATAGTCGGTCAAATTCATACCACTCAAACTCAGTGGTTAAAGTCTGTGATAATTTTAAACTTTCAATACATAACTGAATATGTAAATAAACTATTTATTTTATATAGCGTGATGTTTATAAACTGTAATATTAATAATCAGCATTAAGCTATTGCACATGCGCTTTGTAGATTTTTAACAATAAACGAATACTCCCACTTCAAACACAAAATAAGACTTATCTTGTGTTTGAAGTGGGAGTATTTATTTATTGTTAAAAATCTACAAAGTGCATGTGCAATAGCTTAATGCTGATTATTAATATTATAACTGAATATGATTTTAGATGAAAGTAGGAAAAAAGATAAATGTTAAAAAGACTAAAGTAATGTTTAATGGATTTTCTCAAAATATGAAAATAGATTGATTATGATGAGTTAGAAGAAGTTAACAGTTACAAATATCTTGGTCAAATTATTAATACCGATGGAAGCATAATGGATAAAAATAATCATAGAATTAAACGTGGGTGGAGTGCTTTTGGTAGAAATAAATAACTTGATACTAAAAGGAAATATGCCTGCATATGTGTTTAAAAAGGAAGGTTTTTAATAAATGTGTTTTACCAATTCTTACTTATGGATCTGAGACTTGGGTACTTAATAGAAGAGCAATACAGAGACTTCAGATCACTCAAAGAAGTATGGAGAGATATTAGGAGTAACAAGAAGAGATCGAAAATGCAATATATGGATAAGAGAACAAACACGTGTTACTGACTTCATTGAAAAAATTAAAAGGCAGAAGTGGACTTGGGCTGGACATATTGCTAGAAGAGATGATAATAGATGGACAATTGAAGTCTTAAACTGGATTCCAAGAGATTGTAAAAGACCCAGAAAGAGACCACATGTGAGATGGATGAAATAAGAAAGTGTGCAGGGGTGATGTGGAGAAGAGATGCTAGAGATCAGAGAAGATGGATTGAACTTGGAGAGACAATCCTGCAGTGGATTGATAATGGTTGATGATGATGATTTTGGCCTAGTTGGTCAAATTCATAGTGCTGAAACTCAGTGAATAGAGTTTGTGATTATGAACTTTAGCTGCTGAGTTTCAGCACTGCCACAGTTTGACTGCTACGAATTTAATCGACTAGGCTGAAAACATGCTCAGCTACATATTGAAAGTTTAATTAAAATGATCTTTTATGCAAATAAATTTTAATTTTGAAAAACATTTCAGAAATTTTATTATTATGCATTATATATAAATTTATTAAGCGCAAGCAGATGATGTAATAGTAACATGAAAGGCTAAAAACTTCGACAGTTAAGCATTTTTAAAGCGCATCTGTCGAAGGTTTTAGCCTTTTACATTATTATTATGCATTATGTGGAATAACAGCACACTTGTATCTATTTTGTTGTTAACACTTGATTTAAGAAAATTTACAATGCAAATTTTGACAATTATTTTAAAATTTGATTTCATCATCATTATTATTAATATTTTAAAAATGTTTACAATGAAAATTTTTACTGCAAGTGTTCAAATTTAAAAGGCTTACATAAACTGATAGCCAATTCTTAATGAGTACTTATTCCAATATTTATGTATGTTATGTTTAATATAAAGTATATTTAAATTTATGATTTAAAAAGAACCCATATTATAGAGATTAATTAGATTTGAACAGAAACCAGCAATACAGATTTATAATTAAAGTAATTAACTAGATTTAAACAGAAAACAGGAATACAGATTTATATGTGTATAAACATGGGGGAATCAATAACAATATTTTTGTAATGAAGTAAATCGATAAGCAGTATACAAAATGACTTGAAAATAATATGATTTTTTTATTTTTTTATGATTGAATACCAGGATTTGAATTTTTATTGAAAATGTCAAGTAATTTGAACTCATATCCTTATTTTAACGATCGGGGGAGGAGACTTAACGTAATCTGCACTACAGGGCGCCACTAGGCATTTGAACCTAGAAAATTTATATAGTAGGCAGATACGTTAAGTTTTAAAAAAAAAAATTATTTTTTTATTTTAATTTATATATTTGGATACTGATCGTTTGCCCAAGGTCACTAGCTCATAGAGTAGCAGAGATTTTAAACATTTATAAGTTTCAATAGATTTCTATTCTCAAAGTATATATTAAATATTTAGGACAATAAAATAAAAGGAGCCACTGCCAGTAATTAACACACAAATAGATTTTTATTAACGCACATGTAAAATTGAGGAATAAATTTATTTTTAGATTTTGACATTAATATTTTTTTTTTAAATTTAAATTACTATTTTAAATAGATCACACAGATGGATATTTAAATTATATTTTACTTTAGCATGTCGAGCATAGATAGTCTACATAGATTTTTTTTCACTTAAAAACTTATCAAAACATTAATTCAATCTCAGACTAAAAGTTCGTAGTCAACCCAATGCCTGCTTCCAGATATATAGTCGCAATCGATGCAATATGAAGATGCTAGCATAAAACCACGCAGACAGGAATGTGCATCTGACAGCGTGATATTATTTGAAGGAAATGATCCGTGTCTAGAACAGGAAAGTGCATCTGTCAGACTAAGGAATCATGTATATATATATATATATTTAAAGAGTGCTACTTATGGGGGGAGATCGGTCTTTCTGCCGACTTATAAATCCCTGTCCATAGAGCTAGAAGGGGTTAATGGTGCAGGAAATACATCTGCAACCATTGCAACGGTATGACTGCCTCTTTGGGGTCATGCATTCAGGTGGGCACGTTGCCCTGTATGCTAAACACGCTTCACATTACATTAATATAAACGTCTATATATCTCTCCACTAGCACTGACACAACCACGAAACAAATAGCCTGAAATTAAAATCCCTTAAATTAAACATAAACGAATTTAAACATAGTTATTAATCTTTATCCATGCAGCTATCTACACCCAACTTTAAATTTAATACATTTTAGTTAAAGCATAATACACACACAATGAAATGGAAATGATCGCTTAAACATCTACATAAAAAAATATCAATAATTGAATTTGCATTCTTTAAGTCAGATAAGAGTTCTTATTTTCAGTTATTAATTACTTGCAATTTTAGGAAAGTTCTTATTAGATAGACACAATAGTTCATACTTTACGGATTTAATAGATTGAGAAGTCCATCTTCATGATCACTTTCGTAGATTTTGTCCTTCTTTGAAATGAAACTGCGACTTGCCATGCATTTGGTCAGGAACTGTCATCCAGAGGTCTCAGATGGTTTGTCCGGAAAATTAAATTTATTGCAGACTTCCACATCGTGAAAATCTGCAATATAGCTAGTTATAACGATCTATTCATAGTCAGCTCTAAGATAACAATTATAATAATAATTTGGCTTTTATATTTTTATTAATCTCTTATCATTAGATCTTGAGATTCAAACGGCAAGATGTCACTAATTCTCTGGTGTTTCAATTACGGTCCGTGCTGACATTTCTGGTGTTTGCATTGGTCATTTAATTTCTTTGTACTCTCTTATCTGACCCTTTTATTTATTTTAAATGCCTCAAGGGCCAGTTTGATTTTGAACAATCATTTAATTAATAAACCAATCATTTCCATTTTCAACATTATTTCTATTTTCAAAAATATCAAATCTTTATATCTTTACTTTTTTACAAAAAAATTACTTTCAAATATTTTTATTTTTTTATAAGTTTTTAAAGTTGTCCATCACGCAATCTATATATATTAAACAACTTTTAATTTTCAGTTTTTTTCTTTTTAATAAATCAATTTTTATTTACGATCTTTTTATTTTCATTTTAAAATAATGTAAAAATAGTACATATATTTATTAGCATGGACTTATTATAAAATAGAGGATTTCCTTACTCTCCTACGTATATTGTATATTTACCATGTTTTTTTTTCATGTGTCAAAGCATCATGTTGGCATAAAGATGATAATGTTTAGAAATGATCTTATTTTCTTTTTTTCTCTTTTGTAGAAGGATTACATTACTGCAGGAGATAGATTAGAAAACAAAACACTGACATATCACACTACTTTCTTTTGCAACAAGGACAAGAACATATTAAGTTAAATCTTTTTATTATGTTGCAACAAAGTATAGATTGAAAAATAAGGATATCAATATACTAGGGCATTCACTTTTGTATTATATTACTGAATATTTCCATAACTTTATTGATAAGATGAAGTAGGAACCTTCCACCCATCATTTATTGAATTGAGAAGTACTATTTAAACATGCTATATTATAAAATCTGTGTTTTCTGCACGAGAAAGATTACATTAGTTAAAGGATGATATAAATTATTTTTGGAATCTTTTAGCATATGAATGCTGTCATTTGGATCAATTAAATATTTTTCAATTATATTAATATTTCCATATACTGTTTTATTATACTATTCTCACAATTTCTCTGTGCAATTACACAAAAAACATTAACAAATTGTACATTATTTAATTATAGAGTTGAATTTTAGCCTTTTAAATCATTTTACTAAAAATAAAATATCAATCTTAAGTTTATAAAAACAATATCAACAATAAATGCAGTTTAGTAATCATTTATAAATACTGAGGACAAATTGATAATAATGATTAAGTCATCCATAACTCAAATTATTTTAAGTCCACTTTAATAATGATAATAAATCATATTATTCTGTAAAACGTCCACCTAAATAATATACCAACAGAAGGAGATATATACAATGACCATTTGCTATAAACAGTGTTTATAAGATATTATATTAGTTAAAAGCTGAGCACTGATTGTATATATGTGTGAGGATAGTAATCTAGACCAACTGATGATTGCTGGTTTAGCATGAAATATGTATATTGGTGATTATTTATCTTTTCAACATGTGTGTGATCAGGTGGGTCAGCAATATGAGATGGTACTGAGAGTAGTGGGTCGTGTGAAAGTCAGAGTTCGAATCCCGCATATATTACATATCTAATGCAGGTTTAAGCCTGTACAATGTTTTAGTTAATAGTGGAATTAAAATGAAACTATTACTATTAATTCAGTAATTCTAATTATTTAAATATTTACCTTTTCATATTATTCAATTACAATAAGTTTATAAAAAGTACTATTAACCCAGTAAATAAATAAGTAAATAGAACTTTAAACTTTATTGTCACTAGAGACACACTTCAATGCCCTGACCCCTAACTGAAAGATTGCTAATGTTTTCAATCTGGTGCATAGATGCATGATCATGGAAATGGAGCTAAAGACTACATAGTGCATGGAAACATCATAAGAATTGGTATATCATATCTTAATAATAAATTTCATGTATTTACTTCTGATCTGCATAGATGCATAGCTAGTTTAGATTTTAGTTATGCTATAAATAGGAGTGGTAGAGACAGTCAATGAGCTGACCTCCATTTTAAGACATTGAGAACCTCATAACATTCCATGGGATAAATGTACACCCTTAGGTTAATCATTTCAACAAATAATATAAATCTCCCTTCCTATACATGAGCATTTAATATTTTGTTGTTTCTTTTCCAACTTCATAATGGAGTATAATTGTCTCCAATCCATTTCTCTTTTATTTTCAACTATATAATTTGCCTGATGTTGCCATCATAATATATCGTTCCACAGAGATACATCTGGACTGGTAATATATACATCTGTAATAACAAGAATGACCAACTTATAAACAAATAGCACCAAATAACAGTGCTAATATATGTAATTAAACCATTCATTATACTGAATGTTCTATAGTAAATAGAGGGATTTGGATTTTAAATTTTCAGTCTAAATTCATCCTCCACTCCATTTGAAACAACCAACACACAAGGCAAGACACGTGAAAAAAATAAATGATCCCTAAAATATGTATTTCATACAGAACCAGTACTCATCAGTTGGGACAAATCATAATCTCTTGCACATATATACAATCAGTGCTCAGCTTATATTAATATAGCAATTCCTTAAGCCCTTGGTGGATTTTATCCATGTAGACATAATATCAATCTAATCCCTCATATTATCAGACCACTACATATCTATTCATATTAATAGGAGATAACGTGGAATCGTACATTTTTCCAAATACTCAGTATTTTAATGCAGTATTTTTTTGGTGTCAAATTAGCTTTGCAAATAAAAAATGAAATCAATCTTCATTTGGATCTTCAAAGACTTATATGGATAGATCTGACTCTGATATTTATCAAAGAAAATATCATATCTAACTAAAATCTTCTCATACTACTATTTAAACTGGCTTATCATTTTTCACTTGCAAGGCAGAATTACCACTGCAGGCCATCATCGTGATATAATTAATGTTTGGAAAGTTTATCATTGCAGTTACATTGTATAGTTTAGTATTTGCATATCTGATATTAATTACTTGTTTACAAGGGCCCTAAGATGAATAAATATTAGCTTTAGTTTCTGAATTTTAAATGAGGCTATACGAACATTTTTCTCAGATTTTGTGTTCTTCCTGGTAAATATTAGTGTAAGATCTGATTCTCATATAAGATATTGGTGATGCAAATGAAAATTGAATACATTTTTCATTTGCAAAGTGAATTTGATAGTGGCAACTGTGATTATAATATAATTAGCTCTTGAAAAGTTTGTCATTCCAGCAAAAACATATTACTAGTGCTGTATTATTTTATACTTGTGTGTGTATGTGTGTGTAAATATATGTTTTTATCCATATTAATTATAAATAGCCACCTCATAATTGTGATGGCCAATCTAACTTAAAAAGAAAGAAGATAGAGAAAAAAACTACTCTAGAAATGAGTTTTGCAATGACTATATAAGTAAATATATAAATACATCTTCGTATAGTATACATGCTGGTTTATATTTTACGATGTTATCTTTGGTTGTTTTAAACCGCCGGAGGGCGGGCTCGGTTTGTAAACAAAGATAAATATAATGTTGCCGAAGCCGGGTTTCTTTTCTTTTTTTTGTTGGCTTTGGTTTTTTTTTTTTTGTTTATCACATTTATAAAAGTAATATCAAATCAAATTTTTTTTTTAAACACGACCAAAAAAAAAAAAAAAAAATAAACAAATGCATAAACAAAAAAATTACAAATAAATGAATTTACAAAAAAAAGTACTTAATTTTTTTTTTTGCTTTTGATTCTTTTCATTATTTATATTTTCAAAAAGGACGGGTTTTTTTTTTTGCCATCTACATATTTTTTTGTTGTTTTTTTTTTTTTTTTGGTTGTTGTTGTTTATCACATTTAAAATAAAAGTATGGCGGCTATCAAATCTATTTTGGCTACCCCAAACAAAAAAAACCAAAAAAAAAAACGGATCGATTAAAAATGATTTTTAAAAAGTAGTTAACCGATTTTTTTGTTTGTTTTGATTCTTCTCATTAAACCCTTTCTATTTTCGGTTCGGTATTCGACAAACAAAAAATCAGCCGATTCAACTACTTTTTTTTTTTTTTCGGTTTGTTTTGTTTTATTTTGATAAATTATAAATAAATCTATTGTCCATTTAATGGTAACATTTACAAGCCAAAGTCCAACTTTGGGAGAGGGGGGAAAAGGGGGGGGGAGTGTTTCCAATTGCTAACAGAACGGAATGCCAACAACTCGAAGATTGACCAATTTTTGATGGTAATTCCCCCCAAAAAACATCAATCTATACGACAATTAAAAGCAACTTTTTGGGCTCTTCAGGAAAAAAAAAACAAAAACAGCAGGCATGCAGCTTCAAGGTGTTTTGTCTCATAAGCCGGTTCTAGAAGTCAGAGAAGAATCCTTGTTCTTTCTTTGACATTCGGAAACAAGTTGTCCTATTTCAGCTATTCGATTAATCAGCTCGCAGTTGTTGTTGCACGAAACGTGACTTAGAGCGTGATTTGATGGGAATCGCACTTTCAACTACACTTGGCCCATTTTTTCAGCAGGAAATGGGGGCTAGGAAAGCATGAGACTCTGCTGATAATTGTTAGTAGACCTTCCTAAAACATGTGAGATAGAGGGGGAGGTAGTCTTAATGAATATTAAAATAGTTTTGACAATCATAAACAATACTGTAAACAAAAGTGAAATGTGATCGCTAGTCTGAAATGCTTAGCCCGAATCTGAGCTGTAAGATGACACGATAGCTTCTGTGGCAAGATTGGCTAAATGTCACATTTCTGTGCATTAGCATAGAAATAAACACAGCCGGTACCCTCACCCATATCAACGGACTATTTCTAGGCTTACGCGTTAGAAATAGAACGTTCGATAGCGGCGGAGGCCATTTAAATGGCATATTTCTGTGCACTAGCATAGAAATAACGCCCTCCGGCAGTTTCAACACACTATTGTAAAACAACCTTATCTTTTAGTATTCTCTGCAAAAAAGTTTTCTTTAAATACCATGTATAATTGTTGCTTTCCAGTGTATTCTATTCTTATCCATATCTTCCCAATGGAAATAGTTGACATTGCATTTTAGAATGTCTTTAAGATAATCTCTGTAATGTAGATGGGATCTACCATTTCTCAAAATACCTGCTCAAGTTCACCATAAAACATCCTTTTAGAAAATCTTCCAATGATCCTTTGTTTTACTTGTCCAATATAATGAAGATGTTATTTTAGAATAGTAGACTCAATAGTGCTATACCAGTAAGCTGAAGAACATATTGATTGGTACTATAATCTTCAACTGTATTTTAAACATTTTTATGAAGATAAATGTAACTTTTCTAATGTCCTTAGATTAAGTTAACAGCATGTCCTAGTTTCACTTAAGTTTTTACTTACAATAAATTAGATAAAATAACAACATCATATACAGCTAACTTAATTGGAGTAATTATTTCCTTATGATGAAATATTCTTATCGTTTAACTTGTTAAAAGCAGCCGCAGTACATTGGAGTCTGTGTTGGACCTCAACATCTAAGTCTAACTTTCTACTTATAAAACTTCCAAGGTATTTAAAAACTGATGTACTCTTTTCAAGTTGATAACCAAAGTTGGTGAGAATTTTTCTTTCATCACTGACTAATAAAAAATTGAGTTTTTTTCCAAAATGAATTAATAAACAAATATCTTTACTACAATCATCATAATATTGTAAATATACATATGTGTATATTTTATATATATATGTGAAGTGATGATTATGTATTTATATTATTCAAATATTATAGCTCTGATGAAGACTACTGGACAGTCGAAACTGTAGGGAAAATAAAGAAGTTTTTTAATTTGTTTGCATTGAAGTGTACATGAAAGAAGTTATTATAAGAAATATATATATATATGAAGATATGCAAAGAAAGTAAAAGAGAAAAATAAAAGTATATACTTCTAATATTGTAAATCCAGAGTCTAGGAAGTTGAAATCTTTGTTTTTGTTTTTCATCAATTCAAATTAATAATTCTACCACCAAACCTGTATAATATATTGATCTCTGTTTTATTAAACTGCTTATAAACAATTCCAAAGATGACTGTCATAAAAATGTTGGAGCCAGAACACATTCTTATTTAACAGCAATTTTCATTTCAAATATATCAGATTTTCCATCTGAACTCTCATTTATTCATAATAAAAAAATTATATAATATGAATAAATATTGGTGGACAATCAACTAATTTCAAACAATGACAATAACTTACTCTATTATCTGAATCAAATCAATAAAAGCAATATTTAAATAATTCTGTTTCCAACAATTGTCTTCCATTTTTCTGGCAACAAAAATACTTTGTTTTTGCAAAACCACACCGAGTGTCTGGTAACCATTCATCTATAGTTAGAAGCAACCTATTCAATAAAATTCTTGAAAGTACTTTTGCAGTAGTGGATAATAATGATATTCCACAATAATTACTGCAATCTTGTCTATTCTTTTTGTTATTAAAAATTGGAACAATAAAAGCACCCTTAAGATTAGGTGGTACAACTTCATGGATTCATATATTCCTAAAAAATTCCAATATTTTTGACCATCATACTTTAAAACTTCTCCAGAAACTTTATCAGAATTGGCAGTCATTTCCCCTTTAAGATTACAAAGTTGTTTTGATGTCATTAATATAATAATTAATTTAAATAAGATCAAAACAAACAACTAATTATATTTATAGTTATTTAATTATCAACCTGGTTTTCATCTCTTATTGAAACCTTATAAGAGATGAAAGCCGGGTTGATAATTAAGTAATTGTAAAGATAATTAAATATTGTTTCAATCTTATTTAGGTTGATTATTATATTAAGTGTTTATCTGCATCAACATTATGAACAAATAATTTTTATACTGAATATTTGACCATTGTATATATTTGATGTCATTAAGCTGGTTATCTTGTCCAAATCTAAATGAGTAGATAAAAATGGATATATAATTAAAAGTTCATACATTTACAACATTCTTAAACACTTTATCCATACTCTTTATTTATATCAAAACTAACAGTTTCGACTGTCCTGCAGTCATCATCAGAGCTACAATATTCAAATATATAATTATATAATTAATACACTTATACTTATATTCATATACATAATTAAATACACAAAATAAAACAAAAATAAACATTTTCATCTGACCATTATAAATAATCATTTCCCATTTTATTATTTATTTGATTATTTATAATGGTCAGATTAAAATGTTTATTTTTGTTTTATTTTGTGTATTTAATTATGTATATGAATATACGTATAAGTGTATTAATTATATAATTATATATTTGAATATTGTAGCTCTGATGATGACTGCAGGAGAGTCGAAACTGTTAGTTTTGATATAAATAAAGAGTATTGATCAAGTGTTTAAGAAAGTTGTAAATGGTATATGTTAAAGTAGAAATCAATACATAAGCAAAGGAAGAAGAAGAAAATTATAATTAAAAGCTGTCATCTTATATCATTTATTATTCAAAAGACGATCAAAAAATTATTTCTACCTATTCAAAATATCATTGTCATACTTTAAGAGGGTGCCATTGCTGCATTTATTCGGATTTTATTAATTTAACAATCATTTGTAAGTCTTCTTGTCAGCTGTTGAAATTTTGCTTTCAGATCTTTATATTTATTACATTTAATCTATTATTCTGCCAAGCAAAAAATATGTTTCTTTTTAATTAAAACATTAATAATAAGATCACTGTCAGATACCCAGTCATGATCCATCTTTTTAATAACCAAGATTAGATTTACTTTTATATACAACATACTTCTTAAAAGAATTCCATGTTTCAGTAATATGATGGTCCTGAAGATCCAAATTAGCAATTTTAGCATTTAATAGATATCATTAATTTAGTACATATTCTTCTAAAGTATGGACATCAATGTAAATAAATTTATTTTAAGAGATAAACATGAGATGCTAAAATAAAAGTAATACTAGTACTAATAATGATAAAACTGTATTCAGCTTTTACAGTGTGTTTACATGAGTATGTATATATATATGTCCACAGATAGCGTTCTACCAAAAACGCCGATCAAGCGTATGTTTTGTTTACATAAACATCAGAGCAGTATTCACTATCTCTAACTATAATTACACTTTCAGATCATGATTTCAAGCTATTTGCTATCATCAGTGAAAGACAGGAATAAAGAAACTAGATCTAAATACAAACTCTGAGCGTTTATGAAACAGTTTCTATTCAGCTTGCAAGCGTTAATCTTTTAGACACGTAATGTCTTCAAACTCAGCATAGCAAACCAGATAGCTATATGGGTCTGATATCAGTTCAGCATCACCACATAGTAGAAGCCTCTGCAATCTATATCATTGCAAGAAAGATGTCAAAGGTACATTTATGAAAAACAAAATGCAAGTTAAAAAACTTGCTAACGCTTGTATTTATGTCCACAGATGGCGTTCTACCAAAAACGCCGGTCAAGCGTATGTTTTGTTTACATAAACATCAGAGCAGTATTCACTATCTCTAACTATAATTCCACTTTCAGATCATGATTTCAAGCTATTTGCTATCATCAGTGAAAGACAGGAATAAAGAAACTAGATCTAAACACAAACTCCGAGCATTTATGAAACAGTTTCTATTCAGCTTGCAAGTGTTAATCTTTTAGACACGTAATGTCTTCAAACTCAGCATAGCAAACCAGATAGCTATATGGGTCTGATATCAGTTCAGCATCACCACATAGTAGAAGCCTCTGCAATCTATATCATTGCAAGAAAGACGTCAAAGGTACATTTATGAAAAACAAAATGCAAGTTAAAAAACTTGCTAACGCTTGTATTTATGTCCACAGATGGTGTTCTACCAAAAACGCCGATCAAGCGTATGTTTTGTTTACATAAACATCAGAGCAGTATTAACTATCTCTAACTATAATTCCACTTTCAGATCATGATTTCAAGCTATTTGCTATCATCAGTGAAAGACAGGAATAAAGAAACTAGATCTAAACACAAACTCTGAGCGTTTATGAAACAGTTTCTATTCAGCTTGCAAAACATACGCTTGATTGGCGTTTTTGGTAGAACGCCATCTGTGGACATAAATACAAGCGTTAGCAAGTTTTTTAACTTGCATTTTGTTTTTCATAAATGTACCTTTGACGTCTTTCTTGCAATGATATAGATTGCAGAGGCTTCTACTATGTGGTGATGCTGAACTGATATCAGACCCATATAGCTATCTGGTTTGCTATGCTGAGTTTGAAGACATTACGTGTCTAAAAGATTAACGCTTGCAAGCTGAATAGAAACTGTTTCATAAACGCTCAGAGTTTGTGTTTAGATCTAGTTTCTTTATTCCTGTCTTTCACTGATGATAGCAAATAGCTTGAAATCATGATCTGCAAGTGTTAGAGATAGTGAATACTGCTCTGATGTTTATGTAAACAAAACATACGCTTGATCGGCGTTTTTGGTAGAACGCCATCTGTGGACATAAATACAAGCGTTAGCAAGTTTTTTAACTTGCATTTTGTTTTTCATAAATGTACCTTTGACGTCTTTCTTGCAATGATATAGATTGCAGAGGCTTCTACTATGTGGTGATGCTGAACTGATATCAGACCAATATAGCTATCTGGTTTGCTATGCTGAGTTTGAAGACATTACGTGTCTAAAAGATTAACGCTTGCAAGCTGAATAGAAACTGTTTCATAAACGCTCAGAGTTTGTGTTTAGATCTAGTTTCTTTATTCCTGTCTTTCACTGATGATAGCAAATAGCTTGAAATCATGATCTGAAAGTGGAATTATAGTTAGAGATAGTGAATACTGCTCTGATGTTTATGTAAACAAAACATACGCTTGATCGGCGTTTTTGGTAGAATGCCATCTGTGGACATAAATACAAGCATTAGCAAGTTTTTTAACTTGCATTTTGTTTTTCATAAATGTACCTTTGACGTCCTTCTTGCAATGATATAGATTGCAGAGGCTTCTACTATGTGGTGATGCTGAACTGATATCAGACCCATATAGCTATCTGGTTTGCTATGCTGAGTTTGAAGACATTACGTGTCTAAAAGATTAACGCTTGCAAGCTGAATAGAAACTGTTTCATAAACGCTCAGAGTTTGTGTTTAGATCTAGTTTCTTTATTCCTGTCTTTCACTGATGATAGCAAATAGCTTGAAATCATGATCTGAAAGTGGAATTATAGTTAGAGATAGTGAATACTGCTCTGATGTTTATGTAAACAAAACATACGCTTGATCGGCGTTTTTGGTAGAACGCCATCTGTGGACATAAATACAAGCGTTAGCAAGTTTTTTAACTTGCATTTTGTTTTTCATATATATATGTATTATTAAATTTGGAATGGAATATTTACTGAATAAGTTTGCTATTTACTATGTCTGAGGATTTAATAATAACAAGACAGACTGTGGATATAATTAACACAAGTACAACTTTGTTAGTTACTTGACTATTTGTATAAAGGTATACTATGGGGAAACCTGCACCAACTTGGCCACTAGACTCATCCAACATAATTATCTTTATAATCACACTAGGAAAAGTACTGAATATTCTATTCTTTTCCTCGATAATGAATTGCTGCCTAGTCATCACTGTACAGATGACATCATTTTTTTTTTCCAAATATTTATTAAACAAGTACAATGTTTACAGTGACAATTATGTATACATGGTAAATTAAAAGGAAAGCTAGAATTACAAACATAAAGAAGAATTACATGATTATAAATAAATATAAGATAGTATTATTCTGGGCAAGAGGTAAACCCGAATACCTGGTCTACTGTTAACACACAAGTAGACCAATTAAGCTCACAAACTCACCTAGACAGTCAATCTAGAGTTTGGTCAGATCACCATTGGAAAAATGACAACATTTGTTCAGAACATGACAATCAAAAGAGAAAGGTTAAGGAGGTTTTGTCAATTGCCAAAAATATCCATACCATCAATAAAAAGGAAGTCCAATACCCTTCTTTCTAAAAAATGGCACTTATAGCCACTTCACTTCTCATTAGTATGTAAATTCATCTTTAAATATACATTTTGATCTCGATCCAATTTATTATTTAACATTTACATTATTTCTGGATGACAACTCCCTCCTCTTTTATCATGCTATGATTATGATTCTTTCATATTTCAAACCCAAACCTGTTTAGTCATTAAATGTTTTAACATTTTCTTATTCATTATATTATATTATTTATTTATTAACAAAGTAATAAATAACAGCAAAGGAAATATATTAAAATATTTATTAATTCTTAGTCTGAGCAACAGTAACAAGATGGACAACTCGTTGAGTACAAATATTACTTGTTAGAATGTATATCATTCTTTCTCATGAATTTAAGCAATAATAATTCATTATACATTACTGGTGACAGTATATTCTAGCATTAAGTCTCCCTTTCCAGTATTCTTCAACTGCTACAACTACAATGGCATGGGAGTAGACTTCTTTTTCCACATCTTTTCTAAATTGCATTTTCATATATAAAAATGAGAGTCTATTTTGGCAGCATACCTTTCATTCTAATTTTAGAGTATTTCAGCAGACAACCCATGCAATTAAAAAAGGCTAATCACTAATAAACATAAACATACTAACTACAAATATCTATATCAGATTATTATTACAGACGAAAACATAATAGATGAAATTAATGATAGAATTAAACTTGGTTGGAGTGCTTTTGGTAAAAATAATTTAATATTAAAAGGAAATATATTTATGTGTTTAAAAATGAAGTTTTAAATAAATTTGTTTTAGCAGTTCTTACTTATGTATCTGAGACTTGGACACTTAATAGAAGAGCAATACAGAGACTTCAGATTAATTAACAAAGTATGGAGAGATGCATGATATGAATAATAAGAAGAGACAGAAAATGAAATACATGGATGAGATCACAAACAGGTATTACTAACAGTATTGAAAGAATTAAAGAGTCTGAAGTGGAGATAGGCTGGATATATTGCTAGAAGAGATAATAGATGGTGAGTTGAAATCTTAAATTGGATTCCAAGAGATTGTAAAAGACCTAAAAAGTGATAATATGTGAGATGGATGATTGAAATAAGGAAGTTTCTGTGTGATGTAGTGAAAAGGGGCTGGGGATCAGTGAAAATGGACTGAACTTGGAGAGAGCTTCATCACATAGTGGATAAATGATAACTCAAAATGATAATGATGATGACATCAACACATATATTTCCTAGGAGTTATTTTCTAATTAAGAAACAATTAGTCATCCATTTACTGACCAATGTTGGATGGCCAGAAAAGTATTCATATTTTGATTTCCTAAAAAAATTGGAAACTTGCTTGAAACTTCAGTTACCTGAATTTTTTTTTTTTACATTTTTCTCTTGGGCCTAGGAAGCACATGCAGTATTCATTAAACAATGAGTTCTCAGTTTTCATTTTAATTTGGATACAATTTTTTTAAATGATATCCTTATACTCTAGTAGTTTTTATCCATGTGACCTTGTTCAATTTTCAATGTGGAAACGTATTTTTTTGCCTGTGTAATTTAACTTAGTGATAGAAAGGTAGATTGGAGAGCTAAAGATTCTTAAATCAAAGTTCAATGTGTCATTTTGATGTTTGGTCATCACACGATTTCTTAAGAAAATAACCAATCAATTATGGTTATCAAAATATAGTCATTGCAAAGGCTGATATCACTTTTTTATTATTATCAGCATACGCTTGGTCACGCAACCAGAATCGAAAGGGACAACAAGATCAAAATAAGCTCTCTCAACAGCCTCCAAAAATCTCCCAAATCTGAGTGTAGCAATCATTCACCCAAAATTCAAAAGAAACGAAACTAAAAAAGTACTTGAGATACCTTTATTTCTAATAAATTATATATACTCACACCATTGTATTTTTCTAAACACAGCAGATTTTTGTTTTGTTTGAGGAAAAACTTATTTAATGTACGTATATAAAATACATATTACTTTTAAATAATTTAGATACATTATTATTAAATTATTAGTTGTCAACAATACATTTCATATTTAAAAAAAAAAAAAATTTTTTTTTTAAAAAAAAATGTAGTTTGCAGTTTCTAAATAATTGCAATTTAAGATTTTTTGCCAAAAAAAACAAAACAAACAAAAAAAAAAATATTCTTTTGTTTTTATTTCAAAATCTTTTTTTTTTGTTTTTGACAAGTTTAAAAAAGAAAGATTGATTATCATGGTATATATACTTTGTAATTATAAGAATTTGTTCGCAACAAAATATCTAAATATGGGTCAAATACCTGTTTTAATATTTATTTTTAGGTTTAGAATAAAAACAAATTCCATCACAAATTAAAGTCAATATCATATATACTTAAATTTCTATATGAATTAAATTTTTATATATTAGTGCATCATCAACAACAACCATTAGCAATCCACTGCAGGATGAAGGTCTCCAAGTTCAATCAATCTTCTCCGATCTTTAGCTTCTCTTCTCCACATCGCTCCTGAACACTTTATTATTTCAGCCATCCATCTCATATGTGGTCTCTTTCTGGGTCTTTTACAATCTCTTGGAATCCAGTTTAAGATTTCAATTGTCCATCTATTATCATGTCTTCTAGCAATATGTGAGCCCAACTCCACATCAGTCTTTTAATTTTTTCAATGAGGTCAGTAACACCTGTTTGTTCTCTTACCCATATATTGTTTTCGATCTCTTCTTGTTATTCCCAACATGCATCTCTCCATACTTCTTTGAGTGGTCTGAAGTCTCTGTATTGCTCTTCTATTAGGTGTCCAAGTTTCAGATCCATAAGTAAGAACTGGTAAAACACATTTATTAAAAACATTCCTTTTCAAACACATAGGCATATTTCCTTTTAGTATCAAGTTATTTCTATCAAAAGCACTCCAACCAAGTTTAATTCTATGATTAATTTCATCCATTATGTTTCCATCTGTATTAGTAATCTGACCAAGGTATTTGTAACTATTAACTTCTTCTAACTCATCATAATCAATCTTTATTTTCATATTTTGAGAAAATCCATTGAACATTACTTTAAGTCTTTTTAACATTTTTCTTTAGTCCTACTTTCATCTGATAACTCCTGCAATATTTCCTGTAGCTCTAAAGCATTATTTGCAAAACCAACTACATCATCTGCAAAATCTAAATGACTTAAATAATCTCCATTTACTTTCACTTCTTTAGCTTCCCATTTTAATCCACAATACTTCTTGCAGTACTGCTGTAAAAAGTTTTGGAGATATTGAGCTACCCTGTCTTACATCCTTCTCAATGTTGACTTTCCCAGTATCATTAGGTGATCTAATTGTTGCTGTTGCATTTTTATAAATAGTTTTCAAACTATGTCAATATCCTGGATCTATACCTTGATGATCCAATGCTTTAATCACTGAAGAAATGTTTATAAAATCAAATGCCTTTTCATAATTTACAAATCCAAAGCATAATAGCAACTCATATTCATTTGCCATTTCTACAATTTCTCTCAATACCTGGATATGATCTACTGTATTAAAACCATTTTTAAATCCAGATTGTTCTTTTGATTAATAGAAACCCAATGTTCTCCATAGAAGAGTTGTAATTATCTTGGTAAAAATTTTGCATAAAACATAAAAGGCTGATAGGCCTGTAATTTCTAATATCTTATCACCTTTTCCAAATATTAATATTAATATTGCATTCTTCCAATCATCTGATACATCTTTAGTTAGATATTTGGTATATAACTTTGCTAAAATATTTCTATTTCTTCACCTGCTTCTTTTAATATATCAATTATAATTCCATCATTACCTGGAGCTTTTGCTTTCTTCATACATTTAATTGCATGTCTCACTTCTTCATTTAAAATTCTGGGCAATTCAGAAGATGTAATAGATATAGGAGGTACTTGTTCTTTATTACTATATAATTCTTGATAAAAGTCTTCTATCTATTTCATGATATCATCTCTCTTTTTAGTAATAATTCCATCTTTTTTTCTTATTGCAGATATAAATTTCCTACCAATATCAAAATGTTGTTTCATATTCTTGAGACTTTTATTCTCTTCTACAGGTTTCCTTGCTAGTTCATAGTTTTACATTCTTATATCATTTTCAACTCTTTTCTGCACCATTTTACAAAATTCGAGGTAGCCAATCCTTTTTAATGCATCATTTTTATGTATTTTCATATTCCTTTTTTTTCTTCATAAATTCTTTAGTCTCAGTAGACATTTTTTCAGTCAATTGCTGCTTCTTTCTACTAGTTATCTTTGTTGCAGTTTTAAAAGTGTATCAGTTATTTTCTTATTAATTTCATTCAAACCTGAATCATGTTCAATATCTACTAATACTTGAAACTGATTTGTATGTTCTAATTTAAATTCATTAGAATGTTTCTGAAGATTAGGAATATCAATTGTAAATATTGTTTTACTTAAAAATTTTTGTCTCTCTAGTTTTGCATTATCACGTATCTTACATCTTACAAATCGATGATCACTTCCTGTGTTAAATTTATTAAGAACATTACAATCTTGAAATATGTATTTTCTATTAGGCAAAATATAATCCAATTCTACTGTACTTTCATTTGGATCCTTTTATGTCCATTTCCTTTTAACATTTTTCTCAAAAAAAGAATTCATAATATAAAGTTTTTCTTTTTCTGCAAACTCCACAAATCTATGTCCTCTCTCATTTCTATTACCATAACCAAAATTACCTATAGCACCCTCATCTTTCATTTGTTTACCAATTATAGCATTAAAGTCTCCCATAATAATTTTAAAATGTTGTTTACTCTGATCAAAAGCCTTTAGTACATCCATATAAAAATCTTCTACTACTTCATTACTGTGAGAACTTGTTGGGGCATAAACCTGAATTATCTACATTTGGTATCTACTATTAAGTTGTATAACTAATGTCACCACTCTGTCCAATACACCATCAATCTCCACAATGTTGTTCTTCCACATTTTATTTATAATGAATCCTACTCCACTTGTATTTCCAACATTTGTGCCTTTGTACATGACCACTTTTTAAATCAATTGTCTTTTCAACTTTTCTTCTAATAATGTCTCATTTAATATAAGACAGTTTTTCTAAATCTTGCAATCTTCCTTCACTTGAAAGTGATCTGCAGTTGTAAATACCTAAATAAAAAATTGTCATCAAATGGCAGCCTGGTTCCTCAATTAGGGGATTCTTAGCACTCTTAACCTTTGGCCACCAACCACTGCCTTGGTTGGGGACTTTACAGCCTCCTGAAAATAAGGGCCATGATTTATTTATTTTTTGTTGGTTTTTTTAATCTTAAATTCAGAGGTAAAAAGTCAATAAACTCACCATGCTGGCTAATGTGTGTTGGTAAGCAGCCCATTATATGAATAATCACATTGTAATAACAGCTGCAATGATAAGAACGTATGGAGTGGATATTAGTAATTTGCCCTGCTCGGTTTCTTTAAGGCCTCTAAGAGGAATCAAAGGGCCTCATTTCAGTTAATAGCATGTATATATACCATCATCATAAGTGATCTGTTTCTGAAACAGTTTTTCATATATGATTAATGATTATCTCTATCATATCTCTATCTGAAGTTTTAATATCTATTCCTCTCATATATACATATATCTTAACTTTCTTATCACTGTTATTTGAAATACATCTTTCAAAATACATTTCTAAGAATATAATCAAACAATTTGATTTAAATTGCACTAAGTTATTATTTATCCATTCTTTCTACTTTTGTAATCTTCTTCATTTAGATTCCTTCCCATTCCCATATTTTATATCAAAATTTAAAAAGTTTTGATGTTTGATTTTGTTTCAAATTGTTCACATTTCATATACACTGTGCCACATTTAAAATATCCTCACAATAATCTAATAAGATTTAGGATTTTCTTGGTCTTTTTAAACACTTTTATTTAAATTACTCTCTCTATCTGTTGATTGGTTTATTTGTTCGGTAAATATATTAAAATCAAGATTTAATATATTTATATCCAATATATTTGTTCAAATTTTGTACATTTGTTATAACTCACTGGCAGTGCAATATGATATTAAAATATTTTAGGTAGGAATCCAAAGGAGTTGGTAGGTGCAATTTCTAATATTTTGATATAAATTTCAAATACGTTCATATTACTCCAATAAGTTTTCAGTAATACACATGAGAGTGCAGTAAAGAAAATTACATTAAAAAGTATTTTAGTATTTTTTTTTTTAAAGAAAAACTGAAACAAATTTTTCATTGTAAAAGTTCATATTTTTTTAAAAAGTGACATTTTTCTTTTAATTGTAAAAGTTGATTTTTTACAAATGCTTTTCAAATAAACAAAAATTTATTGCAAATGATCCTTATTTAATACTGTGATTTCACATTCAAATATTAGACTAATATTTGGAATAACTGCAAAAATACTAATTCTGAAAACTTAAAAATAATAAATATAAAAAAATATTTATAATGAAAACATTTATTTATTGTTAATGAAAAAGTCAGAAAATAATTATTTCTTCAACTACAACTGAGATTTTTATATTTGACTTGCAGTAAAAGCATGGGGGAGGGTTCAGAAATTAATTAAGTCTATTCCTATATTTAATAATAAGGTATTGAATTAATTAATTGCTGGCCATCTAGTGCTTTTAGTTCAAGTTAAATATAAAAATTGCAATTGTGTCTGAAGAAACAACTGTTTTCTGGCTTCTTAATCCACAGTAGCAGTGAATAAAAGCATTCATCACACATATTTTTTATATCTATTATTAATCCTAGTTTCAATTTTCCTTACACTAGCTTCTTAATCACTTAATCAAGTTCCTAAATATTTAAAATACATTGACTTTCTGTAGGTTTTCATTTTCAATTATGGCAGAACTTCTTTATTATAAACTTGACATTTCCAATTTAGATATGATAATATGCTTTTGGTACTA
Source organism: Epiperipatus broadwayi (assembly GCA_028023455.1). Classification (NCBI taxonomy): domain Eukaryota; kingdom Metazoa; phylum Onychophora; class Udeonychophora; order Euonychophora; family Peripatidae; genus Epiperipatus; species Epiperipatus broadwayi. The sequence goes on from JAQFVV010000615.1 coordinate 62,948, forward strand.
CTCAGTTTCTGAAGCTCACTTTACCCACCCATAAGCATTATCATATATCATCAGTGAATATAAAGCACAAGTCTACATTTAACCTATGCTAATATTATTATATATATATTTTAATTTACGCAAAAAATTAAAGATCATTTATAATACAGAAAAAAAGTTTGCTTATCTTTCTCTATATTGCAAAGTTTAAAATATAGTCAGTACATTTTGAACTTTATTAGCCAGTATTTTAACATAAAATACGAGTGTTTTCCTGAAGGGTTGTGATGATGGTATTTTAGTTGTATTATATATATATTGGACTATTTCCATAATCTAATACTATGTCTTTAGAACAATAATCAGTGCGTTATTACTAACAATCGAATGTATCTGGAATATTTAAATAAAGTTAAATTTTTCTAGACATTCAATGCTTATATTAAATGATGGTAATAGTCCAATATACAAATAAAATATGAGTATTTAAATTGCTTATTCTATATTATGGCAGCAACTGATAACTTACTCAATTCTACTATACTTTAGCATTATAGAAAGTGGAACATGAACTGCTGTTATTGATTGTATATACACATATAATTTTTTAAACAAGAGATAATTTAAATTTATCTTTATTGTGCACTAATTATGACTAAATATTTTATTGCTTTGAAGTAGTTCATAAATGATAATCAAATACTTCTTATTGGTTCAATACAATTGCTAAATAACTCATTTTCCAAAGATTAGATGTAGTCTGATATTAAACTATTATTAAATATTATTTATTATTATAAATAGTGAAAGGCTGAAACCTTTGACAGATGCGTCTTAAAAATGCTTAAATGACAGCCAATCAAATAGTAATAATGACTGCACAAGGAACTCTTAATACAAAACACAAGGCAGATATTTTGCTAAAAAAGATAATAATCACAGAAATTATATGCTAAAAACTATTTTATGCATATAGTATAAAATTGATTGTAGAAATATTATTAGTAGCATGTAGTATTCACTTCAAGAAACATGTTTTGCATCAACAATTAAAATAACGGCAGGATTTTAATTACATAGAAAAATTATGGTGCCTAAATTTATTCAGAATATCTGACTAAAAATCAAGCGTTGTTAGCCGAGAGGTCATCGCACCCGCTTTGCAAGCAAGTAGTTGGTTGCAGACGGGTGTGGGTTCGCGTCCCGGCCGATGCTATGATATATGAAAATAAAAATAAAATACAACAACAATAAAACGCATTAATACATTAGTGGTAGGAGGAAAACCAAATTAAAACAAAGACTATGATAAAAGATATAAAGAAATATAAAATCTTAAAAAATACCTTCACACTATGCATTGTGACTCTTTTTGACACATATATAAGTTGAAACACTTTAATTTTGAAAATAACCTTGCAAATGTCCCTTTTTTGTTAATCTTTTTTTATTTCACCTTATGTTTTTCTCTCTCTTTCTATATATATAATAACCAGTGAAATTTTATTATTTTTATAATTAAACTATTCTATACATATAATACTAAATAGACCCTTTAAATTTTATTAATAGCATATAATAGTCACTATTGTAATAATAAAAAAATATGTTTTGCTTCAATAATTAAAATAACAGCTATTTTAATTAAGAAAACAAATTATGGTGCACAATTTTATTCAGAATATCTTATTAAAAAATAAAAAACAACAACAATAGCAAACTGCATTAACACATTAGAAAAAAACAAACAAAATTAAAACAGTGATTATGATCAAAAGTATAAAATATAATAAGAAACCTTAACACTATTATTACATTGCATTATAATTCTTTTTCATACAAATATAAATTGAAGCACTTTCATTTTAAAAGTAATTCTGCATATGACTTTTTCTTAATTTTTTCTTTTATTTTGCTTGCGTTTCTTTCTTCCCCCTCTCTCCATACATATAAATTTATATATAATAATCAGTGCGATTTTATATTTAAACATAATGCATAAATCCATTAGTAAAGAAACCAATTAATCCTTATTGTAGAGATTTGTTTTTTTATTCCTCCCAAGATCAATGAAATTTGATACAGTATACAATAATTATGAATTTTGGGTTAGCAGGATTGATGCATATTATGTGTCAAAAATGGGTAGCCATTAGTTTAACATGCATACACTCTCCTCCTATAGGAAATTTATTATAAATCTGGAAAATAGCTTAGCCCACTTACTGAACTCAGTGTACAGTGAAATTTAATGTCTGACAAGCAGTTTTACGTAACTTATGAACATTTATCATAAAGATAATAAAAGTCAATTGAAACTAATAATTAATAGTGTACGTGATCCTCTTGAAATTAAAAGGAGAGAGTTAAAATATGCTCCATTATAGTCATAAAGATCATATTGCTGCAAAACGTCTTACTGAAAATTATAAAAACTGTTTGTGCTTTGAGATACTGAATCATTTCTATATTATAAAAAAAAAAAAACTGCATTAAAAATAAAATAAATCATTAATAAAGTGAAAAGAAATATCAAAAATCACTTTCAGTTTTATTGGATAAAAATGAGTGTATATAATAAAAGACTTATTGTTAATATATATTTGAAAAAAGAAAGAAAAATTATCCAACAGAAATTCCAAGAATATGCAATAAAATCAGTAAGTTATAGGAGGAAGAAAAGAGTAAAAAATATTTGGGATGTGAAGATAAGAATGATGTTATTTATCATTGAAGATATGAAATAGATAAAGCTAGAAATGTAGGCAAATATTATGTGTAGAAAGACAGAGAAATTATAAGTAAAAATGATTTGATTTAAAATTTATAATAAAATAGATTTTGAATTAAAAAAGTGGGGTAAAAGATCAAAATAAATTGGCCATAGAAAGGAATTTGTTGTTAACTGAAAGGAGTCCCTTTGATTCCTCTTGGAGGTCTTAAAAGAATTGAACAGGGCAAATCGTTAATGTCCACTCATACGTTCTTGTCATAGCAGCTATTATTACTATGTGATTACTCATATAGTATACTAATTTGGATAGGCTGCTCACCAACATCGTTTATTGGTTTTTTACTTCTAAGCTGAAGATCAAGAAACACTATGGTCTTTCTTCTCAGTTACCTGATAGTGTGTGTGTAAATACATTTATTTTTTTCTAATAAATATTTACAATTACAACAGACAAAAATAAATCATGGCCCTTAATCTAGAAGGATGTAAAGTCACCAACCAAGGCAGCAGTTGGCAGCTGAAGGCTGAGGGTCCTAAGAATTTCCTGGTTGTAAACCCAGATTGTTATTTGATACTGATATTTTATTTAGATACTTACAGTTTCAGATCACCTTCAAGTGAAGGAAGATTGCAAGAATTGGATGAACTGTCTCATATTAAATGGGATATTATTGGACTTTGTGAAGTTAGAAGAAAAGGTGAAGAGACAATTGATTTAAAAAGTGAACATATACTGTACTACAAAGACACAAATACTGAAAGTACAAATGGAGTAGGATTCATTATAAATAAAAAATGAAAGAACAGCATTGTAGAGATTAATGATGTATTGGACAGAGTCACAAGATTAATTATTCAACTTAATAGCAGATACCAAATGCAGATAATTCTAATTTATGTTCCAACAAATTCTCATTGTGATGAAGAAATAGAGGATTTTTTTATATGGATGTACAAAAAACTTTTAATCAAAACAAACATTTTAAAATTTGTCAGTGGAACACTTTAATGCTAGAATTAATAAACAACTGAAAGATAAAAGTGCTGTAGGTAATTTTGGTTCTGGTGAAAGAAATGGAAGAGGTCACAGACTTTTGGAGTTTGCAGAAAAAACAAACCTGAATTTTTTCTTTTAAAAAAAATGTTATACAGAAATGGATTTGAAAGCATCCAAATGAAGGCACAGAGATTTGGAGTATATTTTATACATTTCAAAATTATAATGTCCTTAATAAATTCAACACAGGAAGTGATCATCGATTAGTTAGATGTAAGATACATGTTAATGTAAAACTAGCGAGACAAAAATTATTAAGAAAAACAGTATTAAGACAATAAACATCACATGACCACCACTTCTTATGCTTGTGTATAGCTGTTGTTAAAACAGGCAAAACTCACTATACGTATTGCCACACACAGCAAGCTAGAGTAATCAATGGATGCTAGAAGGCTTGTGCATAAAATCCCCATCTAGTGCCTACTCATCTAGCTTGCTGTGTGTGGCAATACGTATAGTGAGTTTTGCCTGTTTTAAAAACAGCATTGACAATTGATATTCCTAATCTTTGGAAACATTTCAATGAATTTAAATTAAAACTTGCAAATCATTTTCAAATATTAATAAATTTTTAACATGATTCACATTTGAATAAAATCAATAGGAAGATAACTGATACACTTTTTAAAACAACAGCAAAGCTAACTGGTACAAAAAAAACAGCAATTGACCAATAATATTTTTGAGATGACAATTTATGAAGAAGAAATATAGAAATATATAAAAACATTGCATTAAGAAGGATTGAATATCTCAAATAATTTGTAAACTGATGTGAAAAAGAGATGGTAATGATATAAAAAATATAATTTTGAATTAGCAAAGAAAGGTATAGAAAAGAATAAAAAGCTAGTCCAAAACAACATCTTTGTATTAGTAGGAAACTTATTTCTGCAATAAGAAAAAAAAAGAACTTTTATTAAAAAGAGAGATGACATCATGAAATGTGTAAAAGTATTCTATCAAGAATTGTATAGCATTAAAGAACAAGGAAAAATATCTCCTACCTATACTAAATCTTTTGAATTGTCTAAGGTTTTAAATGAAGAAGTGAGATATGCAATTACATTTATGAAGAAGGGAAAAGCTCCAGGTAATGGTGGAATTATAATTGATATATTAAAAGAAGCAGAAGAAGAAATAGAAAAAAAATTGACAGTTATATACCAAATGTCTAAATAATAAAGATGTACCAAATGATTGGAAAAATGCAATAATAATATTAATATTTAAAAAAGATGGAAGCAACTTATTCAGAAAATTATTGAAAGTACCTTTTCTGTTGTGGATAATAATATTTCCATGATAATTACTGTAATCTTACATATTCTCCTTGTTTTTAAAAATCAGAACAATAGAGGCATCTTTAAGATTGGTGGCGACTTTATGTATCCATGTATTCCTAAAAAAGTCAAATATTTTTGAAACTAATGTATCACCACCATATTTTAAAACTGCAATTTCATCAGGACTTGTGACTTTTCCATTTTTAAGATAACGAAGAAACTCTTAACTTCACTAAGCTGAATATCTTTGTCTAAAATGGGTATATTGTTACACATTGTCATCTCAATTCTTGTATCATCATTCAAAAGATATCAAAATACTTCCTCCACATGTTTAAAATATCATTGTTATCCATATGAACATCACTGCTGGGTTTAATAGGATTGTAACAATTCTTAGGTTCATATGTTTTCTTTCAGTACATCAAAAAAGATCTAGAATAACGAGAAATATCATTGCAGTTTTACTCCACCAATCATTTTTAAGCCTTCATGTCAGTTATTGTTATGAAGTTCCACATTTAGTTGATTATTCTGCTAATCAGAAAATGTCACATTTTCTTTTTAATTAGATTATTAATAAATAAGATCTTTGTCAGAAAACCAGTCATGATTTTTCTTTTCAATGAAATCCAGAATAGACTTATTTATAACCATAATGCATTCTTTAAAATAGTTTTTTCTTCAGAAATATGACAGTCCTGAACATTCAAATTAACAATTCTAATATTTATAATTGGTAAAATTTAGTACTATACTATATTCTTTTAAAGAATGAACATCAATTTTCTTGTGAATATGAATTCAAATAATCATTTCACTATTGGAGCATATTAATCTGTGATTGTCCAACACGCCGTGATTGTGAGCGCTTGTGTAATGGGAATTTTTCTTGCATTCCAACTCCTAATTATGATGTAATCTATTAAATACCATTGTTTTGATTGTGGTTGCATCCAAATTTCTTTACAGGAGTCTTTGTACCTAAATAAAATAATTGATCCTGTGTTGTGCAAAAATTCAACAGTAACAAACTGTATGAATTTACCAGTATTTCCAAAAACTTTTAGCCAAAGTCTCCTATTTATAATAACATATGCATTAAAGACTCCAAGAAAAAGAAAAAAGATCTTTTAATGGTTTATCTGTAATAATGTTATCTAAGAAAAAATAAAAGCTTTCCTTATATGATTTCTCTGAATCTAATATTGGAGCATAGTTACTAATAAAATGAGAATTAGTATTAACATGCAAGACAAGTTTTAAGGCCATTAATCTGTAAAATTCCAGCAACAGAAGATAATGGACATTTCAGAAAATCTCACACTATACATTATCTTTTCACTGACAGAAATGCCTTTCCAAAAAAAAAATGTTTTGTCTAGCTGACCTCTCAAACTTGCTTGACATTTATTAAGGGCAGTTATATCTATTTCAAACCTTCACATGTCCTTAGCCACCAATGCAATACTCCAGTCTAATTGGTAAGAGTTTATACCACAAAGTTTGCACATTTTGTGTCCCTATATTTAGAAAAATTAGCTGATAATATCACTACTACTGGTATTATTATGGGTATTGTTATTTCTATTGCTGTAATCACAATATAGCCAGACTGTATGAAACAGGTTATCTTTAGACCACACTTTCTAGGCTCTTACATCTAGATTTCTAAATACAGTTGTGAAAACACAAATCTTTGCCAATGTTTCACTCAAATCCAATTTCAAAACAACTCATTAGTGATTGTACTGCCTCAAGCAAAAAATGACAGATAAGGATTTCCAGCATTCTAAGTCTGTCACCATTACTACTTTCTTAATGACGAGGTATGTAGAAAGCTAAAGGATGGAAAGGTGTTGCAAAAACATATCTCATTCTTACAAGTTAGTAAAATAAGATGCCCAATGGCATGAGAGGCATCATGAGCCTTTCATGCCATTGGGCATCTTATTTTACTAACTTGTAAGAATGAAATATGTTTTTGCAACACCTTTCCATCCTTTAGCTATACACATACCTCTTCAGTAAGAAAGCAGTAATGGGGACAGACTTAGAATGCTGGAAATCCTTCTGTGATTTTTTGCTTGAGGCAGTGCAATCACTAATGAGTTGGTTTGAAATTGGATTTGAGTGAAACACTGGCAAAGATTTGTGTTTACACAACCGTATTTAGAAATCTAGCTGTAAGAGCCTAGAAAATATGGTTTAAAGATGACCTGTTTCATAGAGTCTGGCTATATTGTGATTACAGCAATAGAAACAACAATACTCATAATAATACCAGTAGTAGTGATATTATTAGCTAATTTTTTTAAACACAGATACATAGAATGTGAAAACTTTATGATATAAATGCTTACCAATTAGACTGAAGTATTGCACTGGTGGCTAAGGACCTGTGAAGGTTTGAAATAGATATATACCATCAGTTTCTGCACTTTTAATTATAATGAATTCTATTACATTTATCCTGTATTTTTATTATTTGTGCCTTTATAGTAAAGTACATGTGTATTTTTTAAATCTATTTTCTATTCATCTTTTTAAAAAGTTTTAAATTGTATTGACTTATTAAATTTTAAAACAACAACTTATGAACTTAAATTCTGACCTCAAAGACAGCATGATTTAGTGAAATTTTAAGCAAAAAAATTCAAAAAGAAAAACAATTGAAACTAAATGGGCAAGCAAGTGTGCATATATATATATATGATTCTAAAAAAAATGGCTAAAGATAGGCAACTGAAGCAACAAAGCAGATTACAAGAAATTTTATGATAACTAGAAAAAAGCTATATAAGAGTTTAGATAAATGAGATAGAAAGTTTTGTAGAGCTATATGAAAAAAATGCTACAAATTGAAGTTCAGAAATAAACTTAAAAACTCTCTAACCCAGTAACAAATTGAAATACAGAAATAAACTTAAAAACTCTCTAACCCAGTAGTGGATCAAAATAGATGAAATGGTAGATGTATTAAAAACAACAGTACGCATATATATGATACATAAAATGAATTGTTTTAAATATTTCTTAGTAATGAAATAGTAATTTTAGTAAGCTTTCTTAAACAGGCTTGAAATTATTAATTTTCCTCAATATCTGATATCATGATTTCACTTAATGTTTTCAGTTATTACAGTTATATGATACTACAAAACTTGTAATCTTCAAGTTAATCTGAAAAGACAAGCATAACATCAAAATAAGATTTAAGAGCACTGAGTTAGCTTTAAACAGGTTGCTTCCAGAGTCGTAGAGCTAATTCAAACTGTGTTGTTAAAAATATATATATAGTTCTCTTAAGTCTTATTTTGTTGTTATGCTTACCTTTTCAGATTAACTTGGACAGTACAAGTTTTGTAGTATTACATATTTTATGAAAAGTGTATAATTTTTCATTTTTTCCTGTAAAATAATTATAATAACCTTAATAATTAGATTTTAATAATTTTAACAAAACAAAAACTAAAAATAAATCAAGCACATTTACAAGAGTCTAGAATTACTTAAGTAGACTTAGCTATTTTTAAACAATTTGAAATTATGCATATAAATATTTTATTTTATTTGGAATTATATTGATAGAGAAAGTAAAGTATTATAATATAAATCAATGGATATTTTTTCTAGCTTGTGGTGGAATGTGTTGAGGTTTTGTTTCACCACCAGATATTTTGGCTGCAACTTGGTCACTATTTAAACTAAAATCAGCACTATAGTTGAAAAACAGGAAAAGAGATACAAAATAACACAGATTAAAAAAAAGAACACAATACACTAAAACCGGAGGACACACATGACGGAGTCCATTAACATAATGTACATATAAAAAAAATTAGACAAGCTGAATTCCGGCAACTTTCAATGCCTTAAGAGTAGCAAAAGCACAACATAAAGAACTCAAGAGAAAGTTTTTTCTCTCCTATATATCTGTAAACAATCTTATGCCCAGCAGAACTGTTTAGACACAGGAACAGACTTATACTTACTGTGTAAATCCAATCTTACCGATGTAATCATTGTTTTTTAATCAATAAAGTATGCTTTGAAATATATAAATCAATGGATATATTGATAAATTAACGTGTGTAATCACCATTTCAATGCAGATAATTTATTTTCTCATTGCTATTAAGAAAAATTGTAAATATTTTTGGGTACTATTGTTCGTTTAATATTTCATCAAATTATAAAAGTTTCAAGCAAAAGTTCAATACAGAATTAAAACATTAATATATATATATATATTTAAATTGCTTTGAAAATACATTATTGCTTACCTGAAGATTTTCCTTTAATATTTTGACTTCACTCTGTAATGCAGCAACTTTTACTTCTAAATGGCTAAGCTCTTTATATGAAATCTCTCCTATAATAAAAATACCAAGGGAAAAAAAAATTCAAATGATTACAGAATACAATAAATCAATATTTAATCATCTAAACATAAATCATAAAAGAGCGCAATTAAGCGCCCTCTATTGGTTTATATTTAAATGATATAAAAAAATCTATAATAGCTAAACTCTGAAAAATAGTTTGACAATATCAAAAATTATAGGACCAAACCATAATATCGAATAGATATCAAGCAGAATTTATTTGCTTTATTTTAAAATGTGATCTTATATAAACTAACACAGAATACTTACATAATTCATAATATTAGAAAAGCAAATTCTAACAATTATTAAATTATTATCAATAATAAGAGACAATAAAAATAATCAGATAAAACTAAACAAATGTTCAGTCTTCTATTATTGTTACATACATTATTACTGAGATAACCAGTGCTAATTAAATATATATATATAAATAAAATAGTTTGATAGGAAAAGATTGTAAAAACTATAGATCAAATGAAGACTGTTGAAGTTAAAAAAATAACTAGATTATGTACAAATTACTGAAAACTATTAGAGAAAAGACTTTAACAGTAATAATGGATATACTAATCAACATTGGATGAAACTAAGGTATTCTAAAGAAAGCATAGTTTTTTTTTTGACAAAGCGTGAAAAAGAGTATTTAATTCTACAACCTATCAAAATATCACTACGAAATGGTGATCATGTGATGTTTTGATGATTTTATACCTGTTCTGCCTACAGGATAATGGCAACTATGGTTTACCAAAGACACCAAAATGTGTAAGTGCTCAACTGAATTCAGATCTGTATGACTATACACTATACAAGTGAGTGAGTTTGGATTGGAAACATTATGGGTTTTCATCTTGGGTTCCTTCCTAGCTTTCTAGTTAACCAAATAGTTAAAAGATGGCTGCTGGAGGGTTACATTAGATTCTAGATATAGTGCTCTCAAATCCAAGGCTTCTCACTTATGAAATCCACAAGCAAGAAACTAGTCTGGGGATGTTGGATGAGTCGGCACTAGATAGGGATTTTATGCACAAACCTTCATGCATCCATTGATTATGAAGGCTTGTACTTGGTGGCACTACTGTATAGAGAGTTTGATATTATTTAATTCTAATAGTAAATACTTATGCCAGGATTTTAATAGAATGTTAGGCATTTTATAAAAAGTTCTTGCTTTTTTTTTTTTTATGTCAAAATATAATAGAAAACCAAGGATCATTTTCTTAATGAACTTAAGCCTTTGAAACTCAATATTAATTAAAAATTTAATATGTATCAGATTAGAAAATTTTATTATACTGAGAGATTAAAGATTAATGAAGGGCATAAGGCTTGTTTTAATGATATGAAGTACCAGCCAGAGGAATCAATGGATGCCATAAGGCTTGTTTTAATAACAGTTAGGTGCAAGCATAAGATGGTGATCATGTGATGTTTAGTGTTTTAAATATTCTATATAATTCTTTACAATAAGAGATATAATGTAATAAACATCACATAATTCACTATTTCTTATGCTTGCTCTTAACTGTTATTAAAACAGGCAAAACTCTCTATATGTATTGCCACTCAGTGTAAGCCAGAGTAATCAATGGATGCCAGAAGGCTTGTGAATAAAATCCCCATCTAGTGCCTACTCATCCAATATCCCCAGACTAGTTTCTGGCTTGTGGCCTTCGTCAGTGAGAAGCCTTGGATCTGAGAGCACTGCACTTAGATCTTTTATAGTTAAGTAGAGATAAAAGGTGGCTGCTGGAGGGTTGCATTAGATCCTAAGATCTAGGTGTAGTTTCTCTCAGATCCAAGGCTTCTCACTGATGAAGGCCACAAGCCAGAAACAAGTCTGGGAATACTGGATGAGTAGGCACTAGATGGGGATTTTATGCTCAAGCCTTCTGGCATCTATGGATTACTCTGGCTTGCACTGAGTGGCAATATGTATAGAAAGTTTTGGCTGTTTTAATAAGAGATATAATGTGTAACCAAAGGGCAGTAACTTTCTTTCAAAACTTGAAAAAAAATTTTTAGACAAAAATCTAATGCTGTAAAATGTGGAAATTTTATAATAATATTTTAAAGAGTTTTGAATAGATGTATTTCTAAAGCAGTGTAGTGATGTTCTACACTGAATAGAAGCTAGAGAGATAGAGTTCCGATGATAATGACTATTGTTAAAAAATAAGTAAAAAGATTGAATTGACTCTGGCAAGATGTTTGATGGACTGAAATATTTTATCTCATATAAAAATTTTCTAATAATTATCTCACCTATTAAACTTTATTTTTCTTCTTCAGAATATCTCATAAAAATTCATTTAGAAAATGTAGATACAGAAAAAGATGCAGAAAGAAGTTATTTATTTTCTATTTTGTTTACAATTTACTTATATGAATTGCCAAATGATTGTTGCTTTTGTTTCAAAAATATATATTTATTAAATACTATGTGTACAAACTGAAAAGGATGTATACAAAGTTAAACTAGGTTATGCTATGTCCTGAGAGTTTTTGTTGACTGGTTTAGGGGGGCGGCATGTCTAACGTTCTACTGTTATTAATTGGGAGGGTGAATAGGGCCCAGGTGTCCTCAAAGGATTTTTTGGAAGAGATGAGCTCATCTCTTTTCATGATCTTCTTTATTGTTTTGCAGAACAACAGTCCTGGATCCAGACGGGGTAAGTTCCTTTATCAACTTGCAATGTACTATCCAAGTTTCGTAGAGGATGAAAGTGGACAGGAATGGAATCAGTATTGGGGAAAGAAAATTTATAAGGAAGTGCATTGCATCAGCACATTTACTCTAGTACTGGAAATAAAGGCAAATATTTCTAATAATTGTTTATCAAGCATGCAGTTGAAACTAAAGTAAGATAATATGTAAAGAAAATAAAAGATTAAGAGCTGTGAAGGAAGTTATAGAAGAGATTAATCATTTTAAATTTTAAGGAAAATATTGAACTAATAGTGGATAGAAGTAAAAAATGTCACATTTTGATTTATAAATGTCAAACTTATTCTAGACATGTATATTAATGATTACCACAAATCATTTATTAGGTTAGAGATTATCATTAGTCCACATATACACTTTAAATCTCAGTTAAAGATTAATTAAACTAACACATATGGAGTAATTAAACAAACACATATGGAGTAAATTTTCCATATAAGATATCTTTTATAGAGTACTTAGTAATCTCTACATCCATCACACCTTGAAACATATGAATAAAGATATCTTAAGAGACAAATGACCACCAAGGTGCATTTCATGCTAAATCAGCACTCATCAGTTACTCCAGGTCACAATCTCACATATATTTTAATTATATATTCATTATTTATTGGTTGTAAGTTGTTACATTTTGATTTACAAGTGGCAAACTTATTCTATCTACAACTTTGACATTATCCACTCTATATAAATACATTAATAATTGTCACTAATCATTTATTAAATTAGAGATTATCCTTAGCCCAGATATAAGCTTTAAATCTCAATTAAAGATTAATATATATGTTTTTTAATTAAATATACACATGGGGTAATTCAATTTTTTCTCTTTTTCCATGTGTTATATTTTTTATAGATGAACTTAATAAACTCCATTCCATCTCACATTTTTGAAACAGATGAATAAAGACATCGTAGACTCCAAACATTCATATATTTCAAGTACGTGTGGTGGAGAGGAGACTATTAAGTATATCTATAAAATATATTACACATGGAAAAGAAAAATAAAGTTGAATTACTCCACATGTGTGTGTATGTTTAATTAAAAAACAGATATATTAATCTTTAACTGAGATTTAAAGTTTATTCTGAACTAGGGATAATCTCTAGATTAATAAATGATTAGTGATAATCATTAATGTATTTATCTACAGTGTATCATGTCAAAGTTGTAAGTGGAATTAGTTTGACATCTGTAAATCAAAATGTTTGACCATTTAAAAACAGATAAGGCTTTCATTGGTTTAAATATCTATTTTAGTTTAGCACTTTTGATACTACTAGTATCATAATCATAGCTTTATACATTTAATTTTACTAAAATCTAATATTATACGTATTTGTTTATAGGATTTGCATAAAATTGAATTTGTTGTTTTATTTATATTCAAACATATGTAAAATATGTTAGAAAGGTCATTTTTTGAATAGAGGGATGATAGCTTTTTTATTTAATGTGAGTTTGTCTTTGGCTACAGTCCATACCTCTTTAATCTTTCTCTTTCTGTCATCTCACTCAGTGCCTATAATGTCTGCTTTAGAGAGATCGAATTTGTGGCCTGACTGCAGCTCATGCTTTAATATTGAGGAGTATTCACCGCTTCTTTTTGCCTCATGTTGTATGAGTAATTATGTTCGGCTAGTCTTGTGGACAAGTTAGTTTTAGTTTCTCCATAGTATACATTTGAGTAACTTGTGTTTTTGCACATTATTTTAAATACCACTTGATGTGCAGCCTCCCTAGTTATCTTGTCCCTAGAGTTGTTTAACAACATATTTAAAGAAGGAGGTGACCAGAAACTTATGTTATATTTATTGGCATATATGTTTCTTAATTTCTGACTGATCTTTGATATGTAGAGAATACTAGTCCATTTCTTTTCCTTGGAATGGAGTTGTACAGGATTCTTATCTTTGCTGTAGAATTTTTCTATTGTAGCATTAGTTTTTTTGAAGTTATACACTATACTTATTAAACCTTTCATATATGTCTCATATTGTTTCTCCAATCTGCTTTGAATTTGCATAATTTTAAGTTTCTAATGGAAAAAACTTTGCAGCCCTGTATATTTACGGGATATGGGGGTTAATGAACTAGGGTGTATATGATAAATATGTATACGGGAGATTGTGATCTGGACCAACTGATGAGTGCTTGTTCAGCATAAAATGCATCTTATGGGATCTTACTTGTATTTAAGATGTCTTTATTCATACATTTCTGTGATGAGTGGAGGTTTTAAAGTATATATATATAAAAGATATTATGCATGGAAAATGAGAAATGAAATTGCATTACTTCATGTGGGTGTGCTTAATTAAAAACAGATATATTAATCTTTAATGGAGATTTAAAATTTATATCTGGGGTAGGAATAACCTCTAATTTAATAAAAGATTAATGATAATCATTAATATATTTATCTAGAGTTGATCATGTCAAAGTTGTGAATGAAGTATGTTTGACACTTGTAAATCAAATTGTAATACTTTACTATTGATAAATACTAAACATATGATAAATATGTATGTGGGAGAGTGTGACATGGTGCAATTGATGAGTATTTATTGCTTCTTGGGGATCATTCTCATCTAAGATGTCTTTATTCATATGTTTCAAGAATGAGTTGGAGTGGAGATTATTAAGTACATATAGAAGAGATACAAAATTTAAATAAACATCAAGAAGGTTAGCCTGTTACTAACACAGATGTTTTAAAAAAGTTTATTAAAAAACACTTTAGAATTCTTTGATTTTAAATTAGGAGAAAAGGAAAAATCCAGAAGCTTTAGAGATATGTATTTGGTGAGAAATGAAAATGATAAATTGGATGGTTAAGATTAGAAATATAAAAAGTATTGAAAAATGATGAGGAAAATAATGAAAAAATCAAAAAGTTGAATTAAAAGTAGATTGTCTATGCATTTAGAGATTAAAAAATTGTGAGAGTAAGTTGAAAATATTACAGTGATGAAAGAAAATACAATAAAAACTCTGGTAAGTCATTAGTAGAGCAATAGCGTTAAGAGAAAATTGTCTGTGGGAATTATTTAACCAGATTGTCAGTTAGGTGTTTATATATTATTTAACCAGATTGTCAGTTAGGTGTTTATATACAGTATTTAGGATTGCCAGTTTAATAATGTGTTTACATTTAACATATGCAGTTAAGAGCAATTCTCTTTACCTTTTCCAGAGCTACCTATAGTAAACTTAAGTAATCACTGAATACTAGATGATAGTGAGAGAACTTGGACTCAATGCAAGCTTACAATAGATGGTTCATAGTGAAGCAAAAGAACTGCTCCAAGTGTATATGTTAAATGTAAAACAAAGATAATAATGTGATGTATAGATATAAATTGTACTAGTCATGAGGCTGAAAGATATTCATAGTTATAGTAAAACTAAAAGCACAATATTTTGAACCCAAAATAATGACCTAGTATCATATCTGTAAAAATATATAAAATTATTTTGCATTCAAAATATTAAGATGCTTTGAATTTCAGGCTATAAACTGGAGAGTAAAAGATGACTTCTAGATATGAAATGCATTAGGATCAGAAAGACCAAATATATTAGTCCAAATTTCCGATTAACAAATACTTTAAGGCAAAAACTAGTCTAGCGATGTGGATAATACTGGAAAATGTACACAATAACACTACTATATATTATCCATTAATTATTCAATCTTTGCAATGTGTAAGTGATTGAAGAATATTTATTGAAACAGCACAAAAACCCATGATGTTTATTAACATATAAATAATGCTCTATTTTGTAACAGTACAGGTAGATACCAATGTCTTGCCATAAGGCTGGTATATGATATTTGTTTGTGATCAGAATAACATATACTATTAACTTTTTTAAAAAAAATTAATTTACTAGGTTTAATTTTTTTACTTCTGTTTAGATATAGGGGGTTTGAACTCAGACTTTCACATGATCCTCAACTATCCACGCTATCTCATACTGCTGACGCACTTGATCACACACATGTTGAAAAGATAAATAATCACCAATATACTTGTGAAAGTCTGAGTTCAAACCCTCTATATATTACATGTTTGAGTGCAGGTATGAAAAAGCCTGTACTGCAGAAAAAAATCATATATTACTTCTATTTAATAAATTACAGTGTTTTGACATTTCTCAGAAGAAACTTATATTCTAATATTTTTAATTTACTATTTTTTAATAATTGCTTTTATTACCGTTTGCACAGTAATAATAATAGTGAGGGTCCAATAATCGATGCCAGGTAAATAATATAGAAGCGTTATTCTCAACCGAATTTTTTTACTGCTCAAACATAATTGACAGTATAACTAATTATTTAAGAATTACTTTTAAATAAACAATATATATATATGCAGTTTTTTAAATATTAATTTTTTTAATTATTTAAAGAGATATGAAAATAGGTGCCCCCTTAAATTGGAAAAATCTATAAAAACAGATTAAGTCATAATTATGCTTAAAAAAATCATCTATCGCTAAACATTAACGTTTGAATACCGTATTTGCTTTGAACTAATATTCACTCAATTGTTTAAACAAAGTTTTTTTTTTTTACTTTATTTTTTAAAAAAGTACAATAATAAGAGTGATGAAGTCACAAGCAAAGAACAATATTTTTTATTTACTTAATAAACGGTTAATCACTTTAATAGAAGATATTTTTGATGGTATTGTGCTACAATATTACTATTAAACAATTATTATTACTATATCAAAAAACTCTTATTCAGGAATTTTTTCTTCGGTTTATTTACATCATTAAAAGTTTAAATATATATATTTCATAACCGTCTATTTTATGTATCCACAAAATTCAATTCCGTTTCACCAGGTTTATTAAACCACAAGCCTTACCATCATTTAATTCTTTTAAAAAATCGTTAATAATATAAATTAGGTTTTGGATTTGATTACTACATAGCAGCGAAATGCATTTTCTTTATGGTTTCATTTCAATTTTATATGAGCTTATTTAAAAACATACTATCGCAAATATGGCTTCACTTACATGTATCATTACAGCAATTGTAAACAAATATGAATTTCCTAATTCCAGAAAAAGAGAGAGAAGGAAACAAAAGTTACAAAACTAAAATGAGTTTCGCAATGAATACTGATGTGTACACACAGAGACACGCACACACATATTATTTATTAAAGATAAATAAAGGTATGTATACAAGCTGTTATGGCCCTTATTCCCAGGAGGCTGTAAAGTCACCAACCAAGGCAGCGGTTGGTGGCTGAAGGCGGAGGGTGCTAAGAATCCCGATTGCGGACTCAGGCTGCCATTTGATGATGACTTTTTATTTAGGTACTTACAACTGCAGATCACTTTCAAGTGAAGGAAGATTGCAAGAATTAGAAGAAGAACTCTCTTATATTAAATGGGACATTATTGGACTTTGTGAAGTTAGAAGAAAAGGTGAAGAGACAATTGATTTAAAAAGTGGACATATACTCTATTATAAAGGCACAAATATTGGAAATACAAGTGGAGTAGGATTCATTATAAATAAAAAGTGGAAGAATAATATTGTGGAGATTGATGGTGTATCGGACAGAGTGGCAAGATTAGTTATACAACTTAATAGCAGATACCAAATGCAGATAATTCAGGTTTATGCCCCAACAAGTTCTCATAGTGATGAAGTAGTAGAAGATTTTTATATGGATGTACAAAAGGCTTTTGATCAGAGTAAACAACATTTTAAAATTGTTATGGGAGACTTTAATGCTAGAATTGGTAAACAAATGAAAGATGAAAGTGCTGTAGGTAATTTTGGTTATGGTAATAGAAATGAGAGAGGACATAGACTTGTGGAGTTTGCAGAAAAAGAAAAACTTTATATTATGAATTCATTTTTTGAGAAAAATGTTAAAAGGAAATGGACATGGAAGCATCCAAATGAAGGTACAGCAGAATTGGATTATATTTTGACTAACAGGAAATACATATTTCAAGATTGTAATGTTCTTAATAAATTTAACACAGGAAGTGATCATCGATTAGTAAGGGGTAAGATACATGTTAATGTAAAACTAGAGAGACAAAAATTATTAAGAAAAACAATATTTACAGTTGATATTCCTAATCTTCAGAAACATTCTAATGAATTTAAATTAGAACTTACAAATCGGTTTCAAGTATTAGTAGATTTTGAACATGATTCAGATTTGAATGAAATTAATATGAAAATAACTGATACACTTTTGAAAACTGCAACAAAGATAGCTGGTAGAAAGAAACAGCAATTGACCAATAAAATTTCTACTGTGACTAGAGAATTTATGAAGGAAAAAAGGAATATGAAGATATACAAAAATGATGCATTAAAAAGAATTGAATATCTCGAATTTTGTAAAATGGTGCGGAAAAGAGTTGAAAATGATATAAGAAAGTATAACTGTGAACTAGCAAGGAAAGCTGTAGAAGAAAAAAAAGTCTTAAGAATGTAAAACAACATTTTGGTATTGGTAGGAAATTTATATCTGCAATAAGAAAAAAAGATGGAATTATTACTAAAAGAAGAGATGACATCATGAAATTGGTAGAAGATTTTTATCAAGAATTATATAGTAATAAAGAACAAGTACCTCCTATATCTATTACATCTTCCAAATTGCCCAGAATTTTAAATGAAGAAGTGAGATATGCAATTAAATGTATGAAGAAAGGAAAGGCTCCAGGTAATGATGGAATTATAATTGATATATTAAAAGAAGCAGGTGAAGAAATAGAAAATTTTTTAGCAAAGTTATATACCAAATGTCTAAATGATAAAGATGTACCGGATGATTGGAAGAATGCAGTAATAATATTAATATTTAAAAAAGGTGATAAAGAAGATATTAGAAATTACAGACCTATCAGCCTTTTATCAGTTTTATATAAAATTTTTACCAAGATAATTACTACTCGTCTACAGAGAACATTGGATTTTCACCAACCAAGAGAACAAGCTGGATTTAAAAGTGATTTTAGTATAGTAGATCATATCCAGGTGTTGAGAGAAGTTATAGAAAGGACGAATGAATATGAGTTGCCATTATGCTTAGGATTTGTAGATTATGAAAAGGCATTTGATTCTATAAACATTTCTTCAGTGACTAAGGCATTGGATCATCAAGGTATAGATCCAGGATATTGTCATATTTTGAAGAATATTTATAAAAATGCAACAGCAACAATTAGATTACATAATGATACTGGGAAAGTCAACATTGAGAAGGATGTAAGACAGGGTGACTCCATATCTCCAAAACTTTTTACAGCAGTGCTGCAAGAAGTATTTTGTGGATTAAAATGGGAAACTAAAGGAGTGAAAGTAAATGGAGATTATTTAAGTCATTTAGATTTTCCAGATGATGTAGTTGTTTTTGCAAATAATGCTTCAGAGCTGCAGGATATGTTGCAGGAATTATCAGATGAAAGTAGGAAAGTAGGACTAAAGATAAATGTTAAAAAGACTAAAGTAATGTTTAATCGATTTGCTCAAAATATGAAAATAAAGATTGATTATGATGAATTAGAAGAAGTTAACAGTTACAAATACCTTGGTCAGATTATTAATACAGATGGAAACATAATGGAAGAAATTAATCATAGAATTAAACTTGGTTGGAGTGCTTTTGGTAGAAATAACTTGATACTAAAAGGAAATATGCCTATGTGTTTGAAAAGGAAGGTTTTTAACAAATGTGTTTTACCAGTTCTTACTTATGGATCTGAGACTTGGACACTTAATAGAAGAGCAATACAGAGACTTCAGACCACTCAAAGAAGTATGGAGAGATGCATGTTGGGAGTAACAAGAAGAGATCGAAAACGCAATGTATGGGTAAGAGAACAAACAGGTGTTATTGACCTCATTGAAAAAATTAAAAGATTGAAGTGGAGTTGGGCTGGACATATTGCTAGAAGAGATGATAATAGATGGACAATTGAAATTTTAAACTGGATTCCAAGAGATTGTAAAAGACCCAGAAAGAGACCACATGTGAGATGGATGGATGAAATAAGAAAGTGTGCAGGGGTGATGTGGAGAAGAGAAGCTAAAGATCGGAAAAGATGGATTAAACTTGGAGAGACCTTCATTCTGCAGTGGATTGATAATGGTTGATGATGATGATGATGATACAAGCTGTTAATAATATGTAAAATACTCCAGAAATAAAACAGCTAATTAAGTATGCAGAAAAAATAAAACTTACTGGAAATAGTAACAGATTAATTTGCATGTTAAACGAGAGTTACTTTAAACAAATTAATATACAAATTAAAAAGCGTATGAAACACTTGAATGAGAAGCTATAAAGATTCCAAAATTATTATACGCTAAGCGCTTTCGAGGCCATTTGCCTCATATTCATAGCGGTAATGCGAGATGCAGAATGAGGAAATAGGGCAAGGAAACAAAGCAGTATGCAAAACGTATGCAAATGAGCTAGATAGTCCAACATTTGAATATGTCAAAGCAGGTATCCCGTCTATTGATAGTGTTATTATTGCCACTAATGAAGTATGCTTCTCTGATTTTCCGCTTGATGTCGTTTTTGTCAATGCCGACTATTTTGGGGATGGAGGGTTCAAACACATGTCCTGTCTTCTTGGAATGTTCTAAGAATGTTGATGAGTTATCGCTGTTTTTCTTTGCTCTATTATAGGTGTATACTATGTTATGCTGTCCTGTTGATAATAACGCTATCAATAGACGGGATATCTGCTTTGACATCTCCAAACGTTGGACTATCTAGCTCATTTGCATACTGCTTTGTTTCCTTGCCCTATTTCCTCATTCTGCATCTCGCATTACCGCTATAAATATGAGGCAAATGGCCTTGAAAGCGCTTAGCGTATAATAATTTTTGGAATCTTTATAGCTTCTCGTTCAAGTGTTTCATACGCTTTTTAATTTGTATATTAAATTATCGAGGGAGAAGTTTAAAATCCTTAATATTTTAAACAAATTAGTAAAAGTGATAAAAGAGTCTGCAGAAGAATTAAGCAGTGGAGAAATGGAATAAGTGTGCTGCAGTGTGAAAGCAGAAGAATAACTCAGCTGAAGTAAAGTGCAGCATGATAAGCATAGTGTAAGCAATCTGCTGAAAAGTCAAAGTAAATGGAGGAAGAAGAACAAAAGTAAACTAGATGTAAAGTTGTTTGGGAAATAAATAAAGAAGAGCAGTAATCAAGAATTTATATGGACTATCTCTGATATAATGCATGTGAGCAGTAAGGTACTTGCACAATAAAAAGACTTTAAATATATATCTTTCAGGAGATAAAGGACTTTAAGCAGATCTAAGGTGTCTTATACTCAATTAGAAAAGTAGCGAGTTGAACAATAACTATCTTATTAATACAATTATTATTTCAGAGTAAATAAACTCTTAAAGTTTTATTAAACATATGGATTTAGTTTCTTATTCAACAATGTGTATATTCAGCTGCCAACTGACTGCATGACCCTGAATATATTACCTGGCACAGTTGACAGGATAACCTGTGAGGCCTGGAATATTATGTGAAGAAATTGACAAAGGATTAGGTGAAGCTCCGAAAATATTATATGGCACAGTTCAAAGTCTTACTTCTATAGACTTAGCTGTGAAGTCTGGAAATGTACAGATTAACCATTAACCTGTGAAGCTAGAAGAAATTATCTGGTGCAGTTCACAACAGGTTTGCCGCCTGAAAAGCTCTGAAGGTATTATCTGATGCAGTTGACAATTTGTGAAGCCTAAATATATTATCGGCACAATTGACAAACTGAAGCTTAAAAAAGATTAGTGAGATAGACTTAGTGGTGCAGTGAAGGGAAAATGCAGAACAACATAGCAACAACATTCGATATCCAAAACCTGGGTCAATGGCAGATATATATCCATCATATAGAAAAATACATACTTAAGAATGGAATAGCAGATGATAAACTCAATGTTGCAACATTATTATAGATGTCTGGAAAAGAATGCAGCAAACTGTTTATGTCATCCCAAGCTACCATGAAGAAATATCCCATGAAGAGTTCTGATAAAACTAAATGCAAATTTTAAACTTATAAAGTTGAAATTCATGGCATGTCTTCTTTTTCAAAAGAGGATACAATTGCAAAATGAAAACCTATGTAAATTTGATTTGGTCATATGGATGATAGTGAAAAATTGCATATTTCAAGAATTTTATCAATGAAATACTGTTAGATAAGTTAATATGGGGAATAAGAGACATAAAGCTTAGAGAAATATTACTAAGTGAGAAGGAATTAATGTAAAATGTCACTATTGAACAGTCATTAGCTTAGAAAGTTATGGTGGACCATAAGCAAACTTTTAGAAATGCGACAGAGTTCAATTCTTCAGAAACTAATATAAAAGCAGCAAAACAAAGAGTGATCAATAAGAAATTTAAACAGAATCACCCACTTGTTATTGTTGTGGAAAAACAGACATGTAAAAGCTAATTTCAATTTAAAAAAAAAAAAAGATGCTTTAGTTGCATACTTAAGGGTCATTTATCAAGTTGCATAACAACGAATGACAAAGAAGGATTTATAGTAGAAGAGTAAATGCAGGGGAGGGTTGTCAAAAAAGTTGATATTTGTAAACAATTTGAAAGTTACAGAGGATATTTCCAAGTTAAAATTGGTCTGCAATAAAAACATCACATATCGAAAGTTGATTTACCATCAAATAGTAAATCAAGAGGAAAAGCAGCCAAAAATCAACATTCATGAAATAAGTCTTGGACATGCTAAAACTGCTAAGGCAAAAAGATAGTTATTTGGTAAGTGCAAAATTTATCGAAAACCAAAGTGTAAGGATTGCAGATCTTACTAAAAAAATGGATACTGGGAATAATTACAAAAATTATATTTCAGCAAATACATGAAATAAGGTTAGAAGACAGCAGAATATTTAAATGTCATATTAACCATATCAAAGATCGAGGAGCCAAACTGTTAGATATAGTGGTCATCATTCCTAATTCGGAAAAAGAAAGTCAGACTGCAAATGAAAATCAGACTGATACTTCTAATGAAAGTGAAGTAAAAACTCCTATTAGCTTACTTGTTCAAGAAAAAGCTACAGAAGTCAATACTGAGGGAAAAGAAAATACTTGAGCTTGAAAAAGAAAATTTACATACAACAGAGCCTATCTGAGAGCAGAGGAAACCAATTAAGTTGGAAGACTCAGGTTATAAATAATTCTGAGTGCATTGTAAATAAAGCTAGAGCCAGAAAATTTACCTGTGTATAAATTGTGTATTTTCTGGAGTAGGGGGAGGAATTCTAGGTACACACACAGACTATGTATATTTTATTTATTAAAGGTAAATAAAGGTAGTGTGTACAAGCTATAATATGTAAAGTACTCCAGAGTTAAAACAGATAATTAAGTATGCAGAAAGAATAAAACTTAATAGAAATAGTAACAGACTAATTTGCATGTTAATGAAAGTTACTTTAAACAAATTAGCAAAAAGGATTTTAAAAGAGTATGCAGATAAATTAAGCAGTGGGAAAAATGGAATAAGTGAGCGGCAGAGTGAAAACAGAAGAATAAATCAGCTGAAGTACAGAATGGTAAGTGTATGCACAAAAGTGCAAGCAGTGTGCTGAAAAGTCAAAGTAAATGGAGGAAGAACAAAAACAAACTAATGGAAAGTTAAACTAGTCATGTAAAGTTATTGGGAAAATAAATAAAGAAGAGCTCTAGTGAAGAACCTATATGGACTTTCTTTATATAATGTGTGTGAACAGTAAGTTGCTTGGAAAATAAAGAGACTTTAAATATATATTAATCTCTCAGGAAATAATGGGCTTTAAGGAGATTTAAGTGATCTTATATTCAACTAGCAAATTAAAGGGTTGAATGATTAACTATCTTACTAATACAATTATTATTGTTTCAGAGTAAATTAAACCTTTGAACATTTAAACATTTGGGTTTACTTTCTTATTCAAAACATATATATTCAAATGCCAATTGATTGCACGAACCTGAATATATCAAATTCACAAATCAATTAGTGAAACACAAATAACTTTACTTATATCAGATGTTTTTTTTAGAATTTATTTAATTGACGTAATCTTATCCTGCTGTTAAGTTTCAATATTATGCCTAATAGTATTTTTCTGTTATATTTTATCATCAATATTTATTCTCCTACTGACATAAATTAAAATTATTTTTTAGTATCTTGAAATAATATAATGTAAATGAGATCTACCTCTCTCATGAAAACTATGCCTAATTTCATGATAAAAAATATATTGTAAAAAGTTTCTTACTCTTAATCTACTCCGAATACAAATCGGCATAAATTCAATGTAATCATATATAAAAAAAAATTAGTCATATAGACTAGCCATTGTATTTTGAAAATAGTAGAACAAATTATAATACCACTTTTTTCCAAATGAGTGGCAATAAATTTAACAAAATAACATCCATTAATTTAATTTGAAGTTATTGCAATTCAAATAATTCTTCTTACACTTTTTTCAGCAAAAACTTTTTATTATTATTATAGTTTCGGTTCTACCTTGCAGTCTTCATCAGATCTTATTCTCTTTTTCTACTTCTCTCTATTCTCCATTTTTATTAGTAATTTTTTTTTTAAAAAGGAAGTTAAAATTACTAGTAGAAAATGGAGAATAAAGAGAAGTAGAAGAGAATAAGATCTGATGAAGACTGCAAGGTACAGTAGAAACTGTAATAATAATAAAAAAAAGTTTTTGCTGAAACAAGTGTAAGAAGAATTATTTGCATTGCAATATTGTATATAAAGATAGCAAAAATAAATGAAAGGAAGAATGAAAGTGTTTAGAAGGATTATATATTAATTTGAAGTAGTTATATGCTATGACAAAATTCCATATTTTTAATTTGTTAAACATTACCAACTATATATTAGATTCTGTGGTAGTAGTAGCAGCAGCAATAGTAAAAACAACAACAATAACAATTATCATCATCATCATCATAATGGTTGGTTCCTATGCAGTTCATCTAATGTTATAGTCAAGAAATGACAGATTGAGCAAAGATACAAAAAATTTTAACTCTTCAATTTGGCACTCTACTACTATGCTAAACCAATTAGATAACTAGATTCTCATATGCCGTAGCATCGGCTGGGAAGCGAACCCACTAACCCGGGACAACTGCTTGTAAGACAGCTGTGCTGACTTCTCGACCACCAACACTTGACTATAACTAGATTCTTTGATGAATCTCTAAGAAGCTGCAAAAATATTCAAATTAACCTAAATTCTCAAATGATAATCATCCTAATTAAAAAATTTTTTATTCACTATTAGTAATACTCAAGTTTACAAAATCAAATCAATAATACTTTTGTGTAAATCATTCCTTGAATCAGCAAGAATAACAAAATTAACATTATACTATAAATCTAACCTTTGTTCAAGTGTGGTTTATGAAACTTTCTGCAAACTGTGTCAAAGATTATTACTATAATAATGGAAAACAAAGTAGTACTGAGTAGAAATCCCTGACAAACTTTTTTTTAAAATGCTTTAGATTTTATATCATCAGTAATAATGTGTTCTCTCATATAGCTGTATAATATGAATAAACTAATTACTTTCAAATATTGCCTCAAATTCTTTTGATTGGACAGCACAACATTGTGATGTTTAGAGGTTACTTTTAATCAGCAGAGTTAAATCAATTAACCACTTCAATAAAAACAATATGTAGATCACACTTCAGCTTATGAGATGTTTTTGCATTTTTTTAATGATAAAAATCATGGTTACAGGGCTTCTTGATTTTTTTAAAAACCATAATAACTTTCTCTCTCTGTGATGGTTCTTAATGTATGACTGGAAGCAATCTACTCATTAAAATCACTGAAAGTACTTTTGTTAAAGTGAATAACAATAATATTCCAAGATAATTATTCTAGTATTTCCTATCTTATTTATATAAATTGGAATAAAGAAGTTTCCTCAAAATCAAGTGAAAACATACCATGGGAAGACATACCCCCCCCCCCCAATAACTAATCTATCATTGCCTTATTTTAAAACTTCTTCAGGTATATAACCAAGATTAGCAGCCTCATGAAAGCATAAAAAGCTACTTAACTTTATCAGCATTGGTGGTCAAGAGGTCAGCGTCGGCTTGGCCGGGTTAGCGGGTTCGCTTCCCGGCTGATGCTATGACACATGAGAAAAAAAACTATCAGATTTTTTTATTTATAAAAATCTAAATAAATCAAAAGGACTGATATCACAGAGGCAAAATTCTCCATATAGTAGCACCACTCAGTGTAAGCCAAAGTAATCAATGGATGCAGAAAGGTTTGTGCATAAAATCTCTATCTACTCTACTCATCTAATATCTCCAGACTAGTTTCTAGCTTGTGGATTTCATCATTGAGGAGCTTTGTATCTGAGAGTGCTGTATCTAAATCTTAGGATCTAATGCAACCCTCCAACAATTGCTTTTTACTTTTTTAACAATAAAGGTTTGAGTCCAAAATGAAATCACAATAACATTTTCCAGCTAAGCTCATCAGCTTGTATAGTTGTATAGATCTGAACAGAGTTCAGCACTCATACTTTTTGATATCTTTGGGTTTTTAATAACCACTGTCACCATAATCCTATTGGCAGGATTGGTATTAAACTGTCAAACATGATCACCATTTTTTATATTTACACAAGCTGTTTTTCACAGAGGCAAAATGAGTAGGTACTAGATAGGGATTTTTTGCACAAACCTTCCTGCATCTATTGATTACTCTGGCTTGCTCTAAATGGCGCTACTGTATAGAGTTTTGCCTCTGTGAAAAACAGCTTGTGTAAGCATAAAGAATGGTGATCATGTGATGTTTGATGGTTTTAAAGGATTGATATACTATTAAAGATAATTATCTGAATTCTTGCATCATTATAAAAAAATGCAATATTCTAATTTAATAAGATTATAATATTTATTTTCCAAGTCTAGTATTAAGTTCAATCTGGCAAAAAAAAGTAATGTATATCACAGACAACAAAGGATTTTAATCCAATAATCAATCTTAAGGCATTTTGCCAATCATTAAATTTCTGTCTTTAATTACAATTATGAAGTTCTACATTCATTTTCTAGGTCAAGGAAAGATTATTGCAGTTCCTTTTTAATCAAATAGCTAATATGATAAAGATTTTCAGAAAACCAAAAAGGATATTTTAAATGGATGCATAAACACACTTACTTATATTCCTAATAATGTAATATAGCAGGCATTAGATTGCAAAACAAATGTTTCCACATGGAAATCAGACTTCATCATATAGTAGTTAAACACAGAAAAATTTGAAAATACACAATAATATTATTAATGTGAATGGTGAATAATCACTTTAAGACTAGAAAGGGTTCTCAAAATGAAAAGTAACTACATGATATAAACACTAAATAATAATCTAAAATAAAAAAAATTTTTTACAGAATGATCTATCTCAGGATTGAGTTCGTGCACTAATTTATTTAATATAGTCATCAGTTATCTTCCCATCACAGTAGGCAGGAAATTCATCTATGCTAAATATTATTTGACTTTCATATAATACTAAATTGTCTATTCACTTTGCTACTATTACACAATGCTTTATTTGCCACCCTTTTTTACAGTTTACAGTTTCGATTGCCTTAGCAATCTTCTTCAGAATTTTATATCTCCTAGTCTCAACTAAACTGTATTGTGTAACAATAGTAAAGTGAATGGATAATTTAGTATTATATGGTATACATTTGGCAATGCAATAAGAAAGAGTAGTTATTATTTGACTTTCTCAAAAAAGTTTTTCCTAAAATAGAAAAGTCATTATTAAATAAAGATGGTATGTCAAGCGTTATTAGCCGAGATGTCAGTGCAGCCCCCTTGCAAGCAAGCAGTTGGTTGCAGACAGTTATTGCGGGTTCGCCTCCCAGCCAATGCTATGACATATGGGGAAAAAAAAATAAAGATAGTACATCAAGCGTTGGTGGCCCAGTGATCAGCACAGCTGCCTTACAAGCAGTTGTCCCGGGTTCACTTCCCGGCCGATGGACAGTATGCTCAAGTTTCTATCTAAACAACAAACATTTTCTAATCTGATTATAATCCTTTTTTAAAAAATAAAAAATGCTAATGCCTTGATTGCTCAAGAGTTCATAAGAAGTTTGAGTGCCAGAATCAATCCTGGAACCCCCAATCCTAAACTGGATGCTCTACCAACTGTGCCAAACCACATAGAGTACCGTTTTGATAATAGAATAAAACAAACTTGATTTAGGCGAAACCTTGGATCATAGTCTGACTTATTTTTTTCAGTTACCTAACTTTTATATCAAAATTAAATTCTAGAAATAAGCTTCTTTGGAAAGCTAGCTGACCATATTTAGGGTTATGATGCAAGTATTTTACAGACAGCTTTCTTAGAATTAGCACGTTCCAATGGTGGATATTGTGCCTTTGTTTGGAAAAAAGTTCTCACACTAAACTTCTGGATACTCAATTAAATATTAGCATAAGAAATATTACTGGTCCACTTAAGTCTAGTTGTTTACCCCCTGGTCTTTTACAACTTTCTACATTGCCTCACAGAAAGAGTATAGAAAGCTGTTAAGTAAATCAGACATGTCGATAACTCAAGATATAGTTTCAACATCTATGATTTATTTCAAGTCAAAATCCCTTTTTCAAATGTTCAACCAAGAATCTACAATCAATGAATTGTGACACAGGATTATTTTGAGGTTATATCAAACAATTTCTTTTTTCAGGTCCAACAATAAAACCAGCCGAATTTGAACTCACCAGATAAACAGATTCAGGACAAAACATGGTCTTGTATTCATTTGCTTCATTAATGGAATTTAACAACCATTTATCTGTGTAAATGTTATAAACACAAACTTTGAACTATGTAATTAATGACTGTCAAATCTATGACTATAGTGGCATAAAACCATTAATGGATTTATTTCCTGATTGGAATCTCTACAGTTTCCATCTTAAACTGTCTAAAAAAATTCATTTACTAAATAAATATTAAGAGAATTCTATACTTTAATAATATGACATACTTGAAAATCCAAATTGTCAATTTTGGGGTTTAACAGATATTGAATATCTAGAAAAGAATAATAACTGGTTTTTAAAAATATTAATTTTCCTACTTATTTTTTATAGATAGGATGTATATTTGTATAGTGCTATGATTTTAAATCTTAGGACATCATGATCTGTCCAATAATGTGAATCTTTAAGTTTTTATGTAATATTCATTTTACTTGCAAACATAATCCATGAGATAGTAGTTTTTAATAATATTCTTGCATTCTAATTTCTAATTATAACATAATCCAGAAGTTGGCATTGTTTTGAAACTAGAAACAGGTTTCTCTGGGCATAGTTGCTGAGAGATTCCTGACTCCATTTAAGGAGAAGTCACAGTGCATCACATCACATCCATATTATTTTAACATTTTATGGCTAAATAATGTGTTATAGAAAGTCAATTCATATATTTCATATTAATAACTTATATGTTATGCAAAAAATTCAACATCAGAAAATAATTTGAGTTACAAAGCTAATATTCTCTTAAATAACATTTGATATCATAAAATGCTATTTAAACTAGTGTGTTTATTAGTCTCATAAAAATAATTTTTTTATTGATATGCAAATGCTATCAACAATAAAAAAATAAAATCTTTTTTGCATGAATCTAATAATGGTGCACAAGGAGTGATAATTAATACCTGTAGGATTTTCAAACATAAAAATGATCATGTTAGATCTCGGAATAAACTACCACTATTCTTACATCTTAAAAAGTGTAAGTTCTGGAAAAGGTGTGTCATGATTGCACTGATATTTCAGATATACTGCATATTTCATTATTATTTTAGTAAAATTATTATCACATGCTTGGATAGGAAATGTTCTGGTCTCATCAAAATGGACAGTGGAAAAGTGTAGCAGACTAAAGCTTTTTTTCAAGAGGATTTAAATAAATATTTTACTGCTTTTCAATAAAGTTTCAGCCCTATATGGAGAAAACTCATGTAACTTATCTATGAAATATTTAAATAAATATACATGTATAAACTTCTGACTTTATGAATTCATCCACTTTTTTTATGTGACCTTCAGCAATCCTTTATTATTTAATTTAAATCTAGAAAAAAAAAAAAAATTAAAAATGTACAAAAAAAAAAACCAAAACTGTTTCGACACTCATTAAATTTTTAACAATGACTATTAGAAATCTCAGGAAAAACTCATCCATCAAAAGATAAAATCCTCATTAACCAAAAATTACGACTTTGTCTAAGCAAATGCTTTCAAGGCAAGAAAAACAATGTATCAGATAATTAATGCAATTGAATAAATTATAAACCATGCAACTTTATAATAAATGTCAAAACCCTAGTTTAATAACATAATCAAAATGTTCACCTTATAAAGCTGCCAGAAAGTAAAACTATAAATATATTGTCTACAATGTTTTAAAAAATCTATTCTGAGATAAGAAATATTGCTTAATTTTCATAACTTCAATCAACTCCAAATTGGCAATTTGGTAGTGAGCATCAAATGTGATTATGGTACTGCTTAATACTGCATGATTTATAATATCAGGTGCTTTGCTCAGGCTGCGAATAGTCTCCAAAGATGGTGGATAATGGAACGACTTTTATATATGAAGGTCAACTATGAATAACAAATAAATGGTGGCTTCCTTCTTCAGCCACTTAAGTTATTGCAAGGTTCAGTAATTGTCAGTCTCCAAATGCCATCAGATCTTATACTAACTGTAAGTATGGGATTATGTGTTTATGCAACATATTTCAATCCTTTAACTACACATATATCATTTGTGATTCCAATTCTCCATTTTTAGCTCATGTCTTCCTTAAGCTATAAAGAGGACAGGCTTAGAAGGCTGGCAATCTTTACTTATAATCTTTGTCTAATTAAAATCAGTAACGAGTTGGTTTATTTAACTCAATTTGAATAAAACAGGAGTTTCAGCTGGAAAATATTATACATTAGGCAGACCTATTTAGGATATCCTACCTACCATGAAAATTGAAGGGTTTAGAAATTGTAATTTAAAAATGTCCTGTCTGACACAGTCTGTCTAGATTGTACACCTGGTGGATTACTCGTTACAACGATAGTCATAAGAGCAATAGTAATAATAATATAATTACATGTTGATACTCTGTCATTCTAATTAATATAAAAAATAGTAAAACAGAGTTTAAATATAAAATTTAGTAAGATTTATTGTACCAAATATTCTTTCAATGCGTGGCATATTCCTGATTAGTCTGCAGAGAACATTAATTTTTTGCTGATTTGACACTATTTGATTTTTGGTTCATTACATACTAATTTTTGTGTAATAAACTATGTCTCTTTTATTTTATGCTTGCAATTATTTCTTTCTTTGCACATAACTTTAACAACATTCAGATCACAATTAGGGCCATGCTCTCTTTCATGATCATACAATAGATGAATTAATGGATTCGGACTTAATCTTCAACTTTTTATATTTTAATGAATGCTGAGTCATTCTAGTTCTAAGATTTGCCCTGGTCTCACCATAATATACATATGGACAATCATTTTGGCTGCAATTTACAGCATAGACAACACTGGACCTGTCCAGAGTTAAAATTTTGTTCTTTGTGAATCCAATATTAAATTTGTCCAAGCAATCCAGCATTTATTATTTCTAAGATCAACAATTTTATAAATATTTTGGTTTTGAATCGCTCTATATATCTGTGTATGTGTGTTCTGTAATAGCCTGATTTTATCGTCAGCCACATAATGTTGACTGTTATTAGTTCTATACGATGTATATTAACATAAATAATAATTATGATATAAAAAGTTTTTCAGTCTGCCAATTTATGAAATGTAGATACTTTTGAATTTATGTCTACATATCCTCTGATATGGAGAGGGGAGGTTCTAGCCATATTATATTGGAGTGCATTATATGTCTGCTTTAATTTTAATTCCAGATATTGAATTAGATTATTTTCTTCCAGTTCAACTATCCAATTCAATCCTGAAATTATGTTCAAATCTCTGAACATGTGATTAATTATATTTTATTTTTCTACGATATTTAAGTGTGCTTACAAAGACATCATCACATAGCATACATTTATATATATGCAATTTTCTTTTATGTTTAATATAATGTCTATTATATATGGTGTTTTGTCAGCCAGGATCTGACTACATATGATTGCACTAATGGATAAACCCATTCGTCATGATGCTATCATTTCATACTCTTGCCCTTTATATGTAGCCATAATGTCATTGTCTATGGATTAGATAACTGTAAAAAGTCAATAAAAATTATCAATGAATTATTAAGAAACAAAATACAAACACACATAGAAGAAAGAAGAGAATTTATCATAGAGTTTTAAAATTGGATAGACAATGACATCATGGCTAACAGATAAAGGGCAAGAATATGAAAAGACAAAATCATGGCCAATGGGCTTATCCATTAGTGAAATCATATGTAGTGAGATCTTGGCTTACAAAAAACAAGTATAATAGACTTTATGTTAAACACACACCTCAAAATATAATTAACCACATGTTCAGAAATTTGAACATAAATTCAGGACTGAATTGGACAGTTGAACTGGAAGAAAATAATCTAATTTAATATCTGGATTTAAAATTATAGTGGACACATAATGCACTCCAATATGAAATGGTTATAAACTCTCCACCCACCCATATCAGAGGATACGTAGACGTAAAATCAAAAATAAATTTTCAAGGCTGAAAAACTTTTTATACCACAATTATATTTGTGTCAATATGAATAGGATAGAACTGAGAACACTCAACATTATGTGACTGATGATAAAAGCAGGCTATTAACACAAATACACAGATATATAGAGTAATTCAAAACAGAAACAATTAATAAAACAGGTGATTGTAGAAATAATAAAAGCTAGATTGCTCTCCCATATTTATCCTGTATGGGTAATAAAATAGTACAAATTTGCTTGGACATATTTAAAGTCAGATTCAGTACCACCATAAATTTAAACAAGCTTATTAACAACACAAAGGACAAAATTTTAACACTGAACTGGTATGGTGTGAACTATGCTGTGAACTGCTGCCAAAAATACTGCTCACATGTATATTATAGTGAGACAAGAGCAAATCTTGGAACTAGAATGACTCAAACATTCATTAATGTATAAAAAATCTAAGTTCACAGCCATTAATTCATCTGTCTTTCATAATCATAAAAGACAGCACAACTATAATTGTGAGCCAAGTGTTGTTAAAATTATGTGTGAAGAAAGAAATGATTGCGAACTTAAAATAAAAGAGGCACGGTCCATTACACAAAATAATTATGTAATGAACAAAATCAAATAGCATTCAAATCAGCAAAAAAAATCATGTTCTCATCAGGCTAACCATGAATATGATGCAAAATTAATGTTCGCAGCAGACTAACCATGAATATGACCCAAAAGGTTGAAAGTATGCTTGGTATAATAAATGCTTCTAAATTTTATATTTAAACTCTGTTTTAATATTTTTTTTCATTAATAATAATATAAGTAATAGTGATAAAGCAGAAGGCAATGATAGTAATAAAGATAAATATTATAAATCAAATTTTTTTTTAAGCATAGGTAGATATTTGAAAACTTTATTTGATAAAAACTCTTCATGGGAATCTGCATTGGCGGTTAAGGAGTTATCAAGATTTAGGATCAATATTATCTCCAAGAAGGAAGTTTAATAAAACAGATGGATGGTACAGGGCTTTTTGGAAAGCAGTCAGTTAGAGAAAAAAGAATATATGACATTGGATTTTCTGTAAAGTCTAATTTATTATTTTCTATTGTTGGAATTCCTCATTGTATCAAAGAAAAGCTAATGGTGTTAAGAATTCACCTTGTTCTAATGCTCATTTTACTAGTGTATATACTCCAATCTTAGATTCAGAGAAATAAAGCCTTTATTTCTTGTTGGATAGCATTCCTATAACAATATCATTAAATGATCAAAGATTTCTTCTAGAAAACTTTAATGCATACATTAATATAAATAGTATCTTTGGCCAAAAGTTATTGGAAATAATGGTAGCATCACCAAATTTAAAGGATTTGTAATTATTGAACTTTTGTACAACACATAGATTGATGATCACAATTGCTTTGTTTAAGCAGAAAAACAACATGATAAAGGAACATGGATGCATTCACATTCAAAACAACTGGATTATGTTATAGTTGAGAATGAGAATACAAGAAAAGTTAATATTATGCGAGCACTTTCAAGCACAGATTGTTGGACAGATCATAGATTAGCATGCTCCAAGATTAAAATGGTAGTTGCATTAAAAGATCAATATTATTTCAATCACATCCTGCTCCCCCTAAATCATTTTGTTTTTTTACAAGATTATTTTATATGCAAAAAATTTTAAAGCTATTAAACACTAAAATTAAAAGCCTGGAATTTTCTTTAGAAGAGTGTTATGGATACAAATAAATCTATTTTTGGGGATCACTAAAAAAGAAGAATCATATCTGGTTTTCTGATAATAATCTTATTGTTGGGATTTCATTAAAAGAAGATATCCTTTTTCTGCTTGGCAGAATCATAGACTATATGTGGAACTTGGAGATTTAAAGGCAAAAGTTCAATGACTCATAAGAAAGCTTAAAAATGATTGGTGGATTGAAATTGCAAACTGCAATAAAGATACAGACATTCACTGATATTGGCCATTCTACATCTTAATTTTATAAATTGAAAGAGATATATCAATATAATAAACTGTGTCACATTCCTATTAAATCCTACAATGGCATTCTCTTATGTGATGACAATGATATTTTGAGCAAGGGGAAGGAGTATTTTGACTATCTTATTGAGACGGTGATTTTTAATGATGTATTTTATCTACTCATTTAGATTTAGACAAAAGTAACCAACTTAATAAAATTAAAATTGCTCTTTATAATCTTAAAATGGAAAGGTTTCAGCTCTTGATGAAAAGAAATTTTAAAATATGGTTGTAATATATTACCTTCAAAAACATTGGGCATTTTTTAGGAATATGTGAACCCACGAAGTTGTGACATCTGATCTTAAGGATAATTTTATTATTCCAATTTTTAAAAGCAAAGGAGTGCATGAGATTACAGTAATTATTGTGGTATATATCATATTACTCACTATAGCAAAAATTTTGTTGAATAAGTTGTTTCCAGTCTTAGTTGAAAGTATACCAAAGACTCACTACAGTTTTGTTTTGGTTGCCAGGCATATATATGCAAGGTAAATTTTGGGAACAAAGGAATAAATTTATATATTGCTTTTATTGATTTGGTCAAGGAATTTGATTCAGTTAATAGAACATTTCTATGGCACTGTTTGGATTGTACAAGAAATTTATTTATGATGGAATGAGAGAAACTGTTATTCCTACAGGTGAACAATCTGAGACATTTTAAATGATGGCTGACATTAAACGAGGAAATGAACTTGCTTCAATATTATTTTCAATTTTTATGACAATATTCTTTTTATACATGGCTTAATCGAACAAAGATCACTATACAATACAGGTTTGATAGAGGAATTTTTAATTTGATTAAAAGTAAAAATAAGAACTTCTTGGATTCTAGAATAATAGTTTTGCCAATTCAAGTGATGATTTATGGAATATACTTAATGTTTTGAATGCAAATATAAAGAGTTTGCTGAGAAAAATACTCATCAACTTTTAGCACTGATTGTTATCAATTTGAGAATGTAAACAAACTGAAATACTTGGGTAGTTTTATTAGTAGAAAGATGAACTTAGATGTTGGGGTACAACAACTGACTCCAGTATGCTGATGCTTTTAATCAGTTAAAGATGGAGCATTTTCTCATAGAGAAATAACTGCTGAAAATGTATATGTAGAACTATTATTTTCCTTGATTTATATTGCATGGAAGCATGACTTGGATACCATATAAGTAATATAAAGCAATAGCAAAGTTTCATTTAAGGATCCAACATAAAACTCTTAAAAATGCAATGACAAGATCATAAACCTAATTGAGATGTTCTTCAGCTTACTTATGTTGTAATATAGAATCTTCTATTGTAAAATCATCCCATTACTGGATTGGACATGTATGCAAGACTTCCTAAAAGGAGGTTTTATGGTAAACATAAGTATGGTTTTCATGGTATTTATATTAAAAGAATTATCTCTAAGACATTATGTAATGCCAATTGTTTTTATTGGTAAAATATGGTAGAGAATAGAATATATACACAATTATACATAATGATTAGTATGTCAGAAAGAAAAGTTTTCTAGTGAAGCATTAAAAGACAACAGTATAAAATATCAAGTTAACAGAAAAATGGCACCATGTTCTATTTGTAGTTCGCAGATTGGTTTGAATAGTCAATGCAAATTTTTTAGAGCAGTTTTCCCCCCCCCCCTTTTTTTCTCTCTTCCTTCTTGTTTTTTTACAGTTAGAATGGCCTTATTTATTTATGAGCGACTATTTATTATTTATTATCATTGTTATTATTATCTATAAGATAGTATGCTGCCGCATACTAACCCTAACCTATTGATATGAGAAAAGGATGCATTTTTTCTTTACATTATTTTTTTCTAATTCCTCCATGAAAAAGATAAACTAGATACTTTATGCAAAAATCAATCTCAGCATAACAAAGTTGCAGACTGAAAAAAAAAACTACAAAAAATGTAAAATGACAACCAATAACATTTGCAGGCTGAAATAGCTTTTATAAAAACATAGCAACGTAATCAACCATTTGCGGCACTTCAAAATAAAACAACAGCTACTGGTAAATTATAAAATTCATTTACAAATTTTCCTTTTTTTAAATGTGCACAAATATAGTGCTCACAGAAGAAAAACTGGCTACTTAAATATCATAAAATTTGCAAAATTTAAGTTTTTTTTTGTTTACATCTTTCTTTGGATAGTGTATAATTGAAATTGTGTTGTTAGATGCAGCATAGTTCAAAGCTATGCTGTAGTAAAATATTTGTCTTCATTAGAAAGTAGAGAAATCTAATATATATTTGTCAAGTGTTGGTGGCCTAGCAGTTAGCATAGCTTCCTTCCAAGCAGCTGACCCAGGTTCACTTCTCGGTCAACGCATTTGACATATGAAAAATATTTATATATATTAGAAAGTAGTGATAAAAATATTATATATATAAAAAATAAAGTTGAAGTATATAGTTAGCACTGTTAAATATATAAAATAAGTTTTAGTCATAGGAACAAAAAAGTTAGTTTGATTAAATAAACCTGACAAACATATGCTAATTTCGATACTATATTTTGCATAATACATTTTCTGTAGAAATAGTGGCGTAGCTGCTTAATCCTTACATGCAGAAAGGTTATAACTCGAACATGATAAGATCAATTATTTTTTTCACTTTTTAATAAAAAAACTTGTGGAATTTATATATACATACATGCATATTAATAATATAAAAAAGCTTACATTCAAAAAAATAAGAAGTTCTTAAGTAGCTTACATAATGCTACGCTCAAGTTAGGAAAGATCAAATGTCCTGATATAGACATCAATTAAAATCTTGGTAGTGTGTTAAATATATTTCAGTCTATATTTTGATTTATTGTACTAGTTAATATCATGCTGTAATATACAAGATGTCAAAAAAATATGCAAATATATTTATTCAATGTATTTCATTAGATATATTTGTATAGAATGTTTGGTACTACTTATTGTTATCACATGGCCAATGAGAATAATCTATAAAAATATTACACGCCTATTCTGCATATCACTAACAAAATTCCCAAACAATTATGAAATGAATTTGCAAATAATCCACACCTTTGATTATACCAAAGTTAAACTATTATCTTTTATCTGACAGTAGCATTGATGTACCATAAAATGATATATTATTTAAACGATTTCTTTGGGAATCATGCTTGTAAATCATCTTATGAACATATTTGGACTTGACTGTTATCATAAATAGATACATTTTGCAATTATATAACAATTGAGTATTGCATCTTAATAATGTCATTCATTGTTTTAGAATAATGTATCTCCAAATTGGACATGCTCTAAGGCGATGATAAAAAAATTTGGTGGACAAATGTTTCACTTAATCATAAGACTTTATTAGCGAGTTATTCCAATTTGCCTTTAGGCATTGCATTTAACAAACTTGATGTGCACATTACATTCTGCGATGGCGAGTTACTATAAATGAAGTATTATTCCAATCTCTATATTATAATGAAGTGTAGTAAAGAAATTGAAAATAATGCAAAGTTTGGTCATTAACATTTAATAAACATTTACAAAATATTAATATGAAAAAATGTGGAAAATTAAAAATACTAGACATGGTGATGCTCAGAGAAACAGAAAACCTAAATTTTATAATATTCTTTCGGAGCAATTTCGATCACAGCAGAAGCATCAAAGTTAATTTACTAAATGTAAATTTTATTAAAAATGTAGTTCAAAATTCTACAGTCAAGATTTCCATAAGTGATCCAAATTACCCAGAAGGCTCATTTTTGGAAGCTAACATTAGCAACAGTTCTTTGGATGCAATGTGTTGCCTTAAATGTCAATGTTTTAAACTTCTTGATTTAATAACATCTTCAATAAAGTAATTTCATTTTATTTATATTCCATAAAACTTTTATTACAGTTATTTCATGGAGAGAAAAAAAATGTATAGAATCAGTCATAACTTATCTTCTAACTCTAATGACCTTATCATTCTCATGTTCTAAACATTTTTATCACCTTAATATGTATTCCCTTCATCTAAACTTATAATTTTTTTCTAACTAAAATATCATCTGAAAGATTATAACAAGACTCTTATATTTGAAAAATGTACTACAAAAGAATTTTGCATTTGAGAAGTGCGAGGGACAGCAGATAAAAAAATAAAAGGAATTCCCTGTTGCATTAGACATATAGTGAAAATCTAACTTTACACTTTTCACATTCTGTATGGAAAAATATTTTCCTTGAGTAAATAGGGTATATGAGCACAGACTTTCACACGCCCCAACACTCTCCACACTATCTCATAACACTGATACACTTGAACACATATATGTTGAAAAGATAAATAATCACCAATATTTCATGCTAAACCAGCAATCATCAGTTAGTCCAGATTACCATCTCTACACATATATGCTATAAGTGCTCAGATATATATTAAGATAGCCAATCCTCATACTTTAATGGACAGGCTTCAATCTACTCCACACTCCAACTCTTCAACCGTCCATCCAATTGAAAATCTGATGATGGAATGCTCAAAGGCCACCCTGAAGCTGAGATTCTTGTCACACCCATGTTGACTTAAGGGCAATCTGACCCCTCATGTACAGGACATAATCCATTTAATACATATACAAAGTATGGGCAGACATCTGAATAATTTTTAAAAAATATGCTTTTTTTTAGCTTGAATCAGATCTAAATTTTTAATGTTCTTGCTTTCAACTGTTTATACACATAGAAAAAAAAACAATTCTCCAGTAATTTTGAAATTAATGCTTCAATAAAATAATAGATATTAGAACAAAGGAAAGATATTCGTTTAAAGGTAGGTGTATATTACATAAAAGATGCAGCTTTTTTAAAAATTATAAGTTGTAGTAAATTTAACCTTGAATCTCCATTTATAGAAAATTTAACATTGACTAAAACAATTTTTTTTTTTTTAAATTGTTCATAATTTTGAAGAATCTACAAGCATAATAAATAATAACAGAAGAATAACAATCCATTAGAGCAAAATTCGTATATTAATTTCTGATAGTAGCCCTTTCTTTAAAATACAAATATACAAACATTTATCTAAAGAAATTTTTTAGGGGTCTTCATACAACCAATATATGTTATTAAAGTTAAATCATTTTTTTTATGTAATAAAATGCTTCTTTATCAATCAAGATAAAAAATGTAAAAAAAAATAATTTTTTTTTTAAAAATGGTCAGTTTTCAAAGAAAGAATGGTCAAGATGTATATACAATATTAAAAGATAAGCAGCAATTACAGCTTTAAACTGTGGAAGATTAAGTAATCTAATCATTAAAGTAAATAAAAATTTCTCTGGATAAAAATAATTCTTTTTCATGTTCTTAAACAGTCTATGAAATAAAAGAATGATTACATCTTTCTACAAAAGTAAATTAATTGATGATGATGATGATAATGCTAATAATAATGATGATAATAATAATGATGATGATGATGATAATAATAATGATGATAATAATGATGATGATGATAATAATAATAACGATAACAATAATGATGATGATGATGATAATAACAATGATGATGATAATGATAACAATAATAATAAGAAAAAGAAGTAGTAGTAGTAGTAGTAGTTTATTATTAAAGCACAAATTTATTAGAGAATTGCTTGATGACTCTATGTATAAACATTAATAAAACTTTCTTTTTCTAAAAAAAATGACTGTATATAAAACATAAGTTGATAGAAGCCCGGAAAAATTATTTAGGATTGATTCTAGAGATGTACTTTGTAGCCATTCTCTATTTATGAGAGGTAGTCAACATATGCCAAGCTAAGTTAGTTATTTTGTTTTGCTAACAGTTCTCTAGCTACTTTGATTTCTGCTTGACTAAATGTATATGGACCAATTGCAACTCTGACTGAGCCTTGTTTGTGCTCTGGGATTATTTTGAAAAATAAACATTATTTTCTTAAGTTTTCAATAAACTCATAATTCTATAATTTTAGCTTATAGACATAATTAGTTACTCTACAGAGAAATGTAGAGAAACATTTTGGTTTTAAAAAAAATTATGTGTTTTCTTTTATCTTATATAATAATGGAAAATAGATTTATTATTGCATTTTCTATTTGATATGCAAAATACTTACAATTAAAATTGAATTGAGAGTTCCCTGTGCAGTCATTATTACATCTGATTAGCTGTCATATAAGCATTTTTTAAGGTGCATCTGTCAAAGGTTTCAGCCTTTCATGTTATTATTAATAAAATTTAGTATAACTTCATATATTGTTTTGATATTATTAATCCCTAAATTGGAGTGTTATTAGTTGACATAAAATCACCATATAATACTAAATCATCTATGCACTTTACTACTGTTACACAATGCTTTATTTACCACCTTCTTTTACAGATAATAACCACATTACACTCTTTTGACATTTTTGAAGCAAAATATATTTATTTATTAATATTACAGTTTCGACTATTCCTAGCAGTCTTCGTCAGATCTACAAAAATTTAAACATTATATTAATACAACCATATTTCATACATATATCTATTAAATTTTTTTTTTACAATTTTACCAACTTAATTATTAACATAACTTTATTCATAAAACTTATTATTATATAACTTTAAAATCTACTTTACCTTCTTAGTTATTATTATATTGATCTTTATTCACCTTTTTTCTTTTGCCATAATTTTAAAAATTCAATTTAATATTAATAAAATCTTTCTTATATTACTATATTCATATATTTAACCTTATTTTACATATTACTTTATTCACAAATTTAACTTTATTTTACATTTCACCTATTATCTTAATTTTTAATTATCTTATTCCATTTCTTAATTCCATTTTACCCATATTTTATTCCTGCCTCTTCCATTTACTTATCCTTTATAAAATTATTTTAATTATTTTAAATCTTATATGTATTTTTATTTTATTTCTTACTTTATTATCTACTAAACTATGTTACTCCACCATTTTCTATCCCATAATATACTCTAATTTCTTTTAATCTATATACAGCTCCCTCTATTATCTATTATACAAACTACTTATTTTAATTCTTATTAGTTTTCACTAGTATAAAAAAAAAAAAAAAGCAGTGAAAACTAATAAGAATTAAAATAAGTAGTTTGTATAATAGATAATAGAGGGAGCTGTTTGGAATTACATTAAAAGGAGAAATTTAGGGGGGAGATAATATTACTAGATGAGGAGGGAATAGAGTGTAGCTCTAGAGAAGAATTAGAGAGAATATTGAATAGTTATGTAATGGATATAGAAAAGATGTTAGATGTGAAGGACAGAGGGATAGAAAATATGAAAGCATATAGTAATGGGAATATTGCATTTACAGAAAATGAACTGAATGAGGCAGGGAAGAAATTGAGAAGTGGTAAGGCAAGAGGATTAGATGGATGGGCAGCAGAGATGGTAATGAATTTGGGGCATAGGGCAAAAGTAAAGTTACTATCATGTTTTAATAAGATGGCACGGAAGAGTTTTTCCGGGTAGTTGGAGTAATACAAGAGTAAGATTATTATAATTAAAGAAAAAGGTAAGAATAATAGAAAGTTAAATAATTATAGACCAATGGTAGTAACATCAGTTTTATATAAAGTTTTTTCATATATGGTGGCTGGAGGAGTTGCAAAATGGATGGAAGAAAATAATGTAGTGGGGGAAATGCAAGGAGGTTTTAGGTTAGGTGTATAGGAGATAGTTTATTTGTAGTTACGCAACTTATAGATATGAGTAGAAATTCAGGAAGACAGTTTTATAGATGTAGAGAAGGCATATGATAGAGTGAATAGAAATAGATTATGGATAAGTTTAGCAAATCTGGGAATGGATGAAGCTTTAGTGGGTGTTATTAAGAAATTATATGAAAATAATTACTATACATATCAATTAGGGGATATAGAATCAGTTAAAGTTAAAAATGGGGTGGGACTGAGGCAAGGATGCCCTATGTCACCTATTTTGTTCGTGTTGTATTTGAGTGAAATGGAAAGACTAGGAAGAGGGATAGAGATACCATTAACAGATGGCAAAAGAGTATATACATTGTCCGGTCTTTTTTGGGGGGGATGATGTCTTTTTGTGTGCCGAAAGAAGAGAAGATATGGAAGTTATGCTATGGGGATTAAATTTAGTGAAGAAAAATCAAATATAATGATGGTGAATACTGGGGAAAGAGAAGACAAAGATTTCTTATTGGGCGATATAAAGTTAAGTGTGGTGAATAGATATAGTTATTTGGGAATCATCTTGAGTAATAAGAAAAATTGCTTGGATGAATGGGAGAAAAAACTGATAAATGAAGCAAAGAAAAAAAAAGGGATTGATAAAGAAATTAACACAGTTTTCATATAATAAATATGATGTAGCTAGAATTGTATGGAAGGGAGTGGCAGTAGCAGGATTAACATATGGCAATGATGCATTATTTGTTAGTAAAGGGGTATTAGATTGCTTAGAAAAAGTACAAAGGTAAGTAGGAAGACATGCATTAGATGCTGAGGTGTGGACAGCAAAAGAGGCAATTCAAGGAGAAATGGGATGGTCAAGCTTTTATATGAGGGATGCAAAAAGCAAATTGAAAATGTTTGGTAGATTGCAGTTTATGGATAATAAAAGAATAGCCAAAATAGTATTTAATTGGGTTACAAATAAAGAGCAGCCAACAAGCTGGGTAAGAAAGGTAATGCGGTATGCACAAGATTTTGATAAAGAAGTTATGTCAGTATACTTGTACAAAAAATGGGATGATTGTGTTAGGAGGATTGTTGAGTGTTATAGTGGGAAG
The DNA here is from genome assembly GCA_028023455.1 of Epiperipatus broadwayi. Classification (NCBI taxonomy): domain Eukaryota; kingdom Metazoa; phylum Onychophora; class Udeonychophora; order Euonychophora; family Peripatidae; genus Epiperipatus; species Epiperipatus broadwayi. Next base: position 106,891 of record JAQFVV010000615.1, read on the forward strand.
GAGTGGGATAGAAGAATAGATGCATTAATAAAGAATAGGGAGTTGGAGAGATGGAGAACTAGTATGGAGAGTAAAACGAGTTTAAATATATATAAAAGTAAACGGAACATTGGGTGAGAGTTAATTTATGATAATAGTAAGGAAAGTAGTTTATTGTTTAAGACTCGAACAGGATCTTTAGCAACAAGGGAATATACACGTAAATAAAAAAATATGGGTGATTTAGTCTGCAAGTTGTGTAAAGAAGGCATAGAAAATATTAGGCATCTGTTACTTCAATGTAAATGTTTGGAAGCAGAAAGAGTACAAATAATGAAGTTATGGAAGGTTAAATATGAACAAAGTGATTATTCAGAAAGTAAGTTATTGCTTTTTATGCTAGGTTTGGGAAAAATAAGGGGGATTTAGATATGAAGGTCATGGAGTTGACAAAGATTATGTTGTGGAAATGGGATGGAGCAGATTATGGGAAAACTTAGGGTGGACAATGGAAAAGGAAGCTAAAGTGGCTAACAGCTTTCTCTGGGCATAGCTGCTGAGAGATTCCTGACTCCGTTTAAGGAGAAGTCACAGTACATCACATCACATCAATTAGAGTATATTATGGGATAGAAAATGGTGGAGTAACATAGTTTAGTAGATAATAAGGTAAGAAATAAAATAAAAATACATATAAGACTTAAAATAATTAAAATAATTTTATAAAGGATAAGTAAATGGAAGAGGCAGAAATAAAATATGGGTAAAATGGAATTAAGAAATGGAATAAGATAATTAAAAATTAAGATAATAGGTGAAATGTAAAATAAAGTTAAATTTGTGAATAAAGTAATATGTAAAATAAGGTTAAATATATAAAAAAAAAATATAAGAAAGATTTTATTAATATTAAATTGAATTTTTAAAATTATGGCAAAAGAAAAAAGGTGAATAAAGATCAATATAATAATAACTAAGAATAGAAATAAAGGGTAAAGTAGATTTTAAAGTTATATAATAATAAGTTTTATGAATAAAGTTAAATTGATAAAATCTTTTGTTGAAGTCTTATCTAATCCAACAAAGACAATATGATCAATTTTTCATCTTGAACAACAGCAACACCATAATCTGAATATAATATTCTATGTTAATCATCTTAAACCCTAACTCTATGCTACTTAAAATAATCTTAGACTATAGTTTATTTTTCACTGTTAAAGGCTATATCTAAAATATTTTTTAAAGATAATCTACATGGAAACATTTATTTTCACTGGCATATCTTTATTGATAATAATGGTGTATTTGTTTGAAAAAGTTTCCATACTATTCTTTAGATACTTAGTATACTAATGAAAAATAGGACTGATAGTCTCGTTATCCACCCTTATTTTTTCGTGAGATAGCACATAGAAAATAACTCTTCAAGCAGATGCTTTAAATTAATTTCTATTTCCATGCAACAAATAATTGTATTCATTGGGACATATTTGCTTCAAGATGAAATGTATTAGCATCTAATCTATAGAGTTTTTTTGAGAACAAATTATGAACCTGCTTAATTAATGATTTGTAAAATGTCTTTGTTTTTACAAATATATATAAATCCTCTATTAATAGAGATACAGAAAATATAAAAAAAGGCATTCAAATTCCAAACACTGCTCTAAACTATATCTATGCATAGCCTATATGGACGATGTAACTGTTTTTCCTCCCCTCAAAAGAACTCTCCTCATATTACAAGAGATAATCAAGAATTATACCTCTAAGTGATTATTTAAAAATTAACCCAAATAAAACTGCTGCAGGGTCAATATACACAGGCAGCACTGTACAGAGATGTTTAATGGTAAACCATCTGCTTTCCTTATGGTTTCCATTCTACCTTGGAACCAATGGAATGAGGCAAAAAATTCAAAATAAATTAAAAAAAGATGCATGAAAAAAAATCACAAGCCTCACTTGAAAAGTCATACTATCAATAATATACTGCAAAGGTAGCACTATTTAATCAACTTATAATTACAAAAATTACATACTATACACCTAGTAATCAAATTTGCAAAAACATTGCATATCCTAAAATCTCATCAATCTGTAACAAACTAATATGGAAGAGAAAGAAAGACAGTGGCAAATCTTTAAAAACTCTGAGCAGACCACCACATAGCAATGGACTTGGACTCCATACATCAATGTTTTTTACAGTGCAGAAATCAGTAAATCTAATAACAGCAACCATAAAGATTTCCAGACTCGAGTTAGTGTAATCAGTATAATACCCACAGACAGACCACCCCCTTCATATGGATATCTATCCACACTGATTGAAGAACTCAAGCCAATATACAACAAAATATCACTCAATAATGACAACAAGTATACATACTGGGACATTTATAATATACTATATCCAAACCAGACACCTAATCTACAACCATCAGTTCTTGGAATAGACAACAGGCAACTACTGCAACAATTCAGAAAATGGTCATTAGAACCAAAATTATTTGATTTTCTACTTAAGCTTAATCTCAATGCTCTACCCACAACCCATTTCCTTAGATTTCGTAGATTCTATACAAATATAGACCCCATGTGCGGGCTATGTCATAGAGAAGAAGACACAAGATCATTTTCTTCATTCCTGCAGTGCCCTAGAAACAATATGTCGCACAATGTTTACCACATACAGAAAGGCTATCACTTCAATTGATGAAATAATAAATACGTTTAAAAAAGGCAACAACCCTGCTATTCATGCAGCAACATACAGCCTTTATGCCTACTGGTGCACCAGATGCACTTTTGCACTTGCCAATAACTCTCGACGCCACCCAGCAACATATTCAATAAAACTAGAACTGCTAAGAAAAAAAGACAGCATCCTAGCTCAACCAGATATATTTGCAGCCACATGGTCACACTTGAAACAAAGATCCAGTCTATGAAATATAAAGGCAAATAAGATAGATGATGACATTTTGAACATCAGCATTTTTTCCAACTTTAAAAAAAATGCAAGCATAAACTGAACTAAATAGAACACCAAATTTAAAAACAAGAAGTAAAAAAAAAAAAGTATGCAGAAAAGATAAAGACTTATATACTGAAAGTTGTAATTTGTTTTTCATTTGTAAAAAATCAAGATATTACTAGATGTGACTCTGTAACTTTTTAGACTCAATAAAGTTTTGCTTTGAAACATCATCATCATCATCATCATCATCATCATCATCATCATCATCATCATCATAATAATAATAATAATAATAATAATAATAATAATAATAATTTATTTATTTATTTATTTATTTATTTATTCATTATGAAGCAAACAATAAATGTATAATACAGTGAGATAAATTCCATACAAGAAAAATCTTGTGTGAGGAATTTAAATGTAACAACTAAAAATACTAATAAAATACAATAAAAAAGTATAAATATAACATAAAATATTAAAATCACACAGATATTGCATTTGGCAATTCAATCACAGTAGTAAATAATTACATCATAACATATAATATAAACAAAAAATAAAATAAAATAAAATAAAACTAATGCTTAGCATAATATAAACAGTGCCATAAATGCTTTTTAAAAATCAAATAAGATAGTGTTCATTAAATTCACAGAACAATCTCTTATAAATACATATTAAATAATTTAGGACCATTATAACTAAACTGCTTCCTACTGGATGTTTTAAGAAAATTAGGTAAAGCTAACTGATATTTAGTAGATAAACGAGTATTTACTAAAAAACACTAATAAAATACAAAAAAAAAGAATATAAATGTAACATAAAATATTAAAATTATACAGATATTACATTTGGAAATTCAATAACAGTAGTAAATAATTACATAACATACAATATAAACAAAAATAAAATAAAATAAACAAAATAAAACTAATGCTTAGCATAATATAACCAGTGCCATAAATGCTTTTTAAAAATCAAATAACTAGTGCTGATTAAATTCACAGAACAATCTCTTATAAACATATTAAATAATTTAGGACCATTATAACTAAATTGCTTCCTACTAGATGTTTTAAGAAAATTAGGTAAAGCTAGCTGATATTTAGTAGATAAACGAGTATTTACAACAGAATATTTAGCATCCAAATGAAGTTTCCTACAATAAATATCAAGAATCACTCTATATTTATACAAATGGAAAACATCTAGTATATTAAAAGTGGCATAAATATCTTTAACAGATGTGGCATGTGATCTACCAAAAATGATACGCATTGTATAATTCTGTAAAACAGACAATGTAGTCATTGCAAAAGTAGAACAGTTCCCCCAAACTGATATATTATAACATAATAAGCTTTGATAAGAAGAAATATATAAAGTAATCAAAGCTGACTGAGGAAAAAATTTAGATAAGTAGAAAAACCTATAATTTAATTTATGTAAACGAGAACAAAGAAAGTCAATATGGTTTGACCAAGAAAGTCTGGAGTCAATAAAAACACCTAGATAGCAAATATTATCAACAAAAGAAATGTTAGCACAAGTACAAGTGCTATTACAATGTCAAAAATACTTATTACAAATAGTAATGTTAAGCGAATGAATATTTGACCTATAAGAAAAATTAATAGCTTTTGTTTTACTCAGATTAATTGATAAATTATTAAATGCTAACCATTTACTAATTAGGATTAAATCATCATTAATTATTTTTTCAATAAAATTATATGAAACTGCAGCATAAGATAAAGCAATATCATCTGCAAAACCATAAATCTTAGATTCTAAAGGTAAAGAAAATAAATCATTTATATAAATTATAAATAAAATGGGACCCAAAACTGCACCTTGTGGTACACCATGGTTAACTGTTATAAAAGAACTTACAACACCAGAAATATTTGTTGCTTGTTTTCTATCCTTTAAGTAACTCGCAAACCATGAAATAAATCCACCATGAAAACCATATGAATATAAACGCTTAAGTAAAATTTTGTGACATACAGAGTCAAATGCCTTAGACAAGTCTAAATAAATAGCAACAGTTTTAAAATCCTTATCTAGTGTAGTTGTCAAATTGTTTACATGACTATAGAAAGTGTCCAAGGTACTTCTACCAGAAATAAATCCATATTGATGTTCAGATAAAATATTATTTTTAGATAAAAATGACATCATTTTCTCTTTAACCACCATCTCTAACAATTTGGATATTACAGATATAATAGATATTGGTCTATAATAATAATAATAATAATAATAATAATGATGATGATGATGATGATGATGATGATGATGATGATGATAGTGCCACGTGGATACAAACCTAGTAGCAGGTAAGCAAAGAACCTCATAGTTTTTTGTTGATAAAAGGCAGATTTATTTGCTAATAACTAATAAAAATGTCCAATAAAACCAATTTAAAACACAAATATTTATTTGGATTGAAAAGAGTAAAAAAACCCAGAGAAATCCAAAGAATTTTTTTATTCAAAATCCATACCTAATGCTAATAGACAAACACATAGTTAAAAGCTAGCGGATCTAGTAACTAATGCCAAAATCTCAGGCAAATTTAATTTTTTAATAAGAGTAGATAAAAAATTAAATCCACAAAACTCAATAATTTTGTGGATAACTGAATTATATTGGTTATATGTATTAGTGTTTGTTTTAAAAAAAAGGAAATTTAAACATACCTTTGAAAAATAATTGAAAAACTTAAAATGGCGACCGCTCAACCGATTAACCAGGTGGGTGGTCCATCGCAGGGCACGAGAAAGTCATATGTTTCTATAGCAAAAAAAGCCCAAGATTATGTAAGCCCGGCAAAAGGTCCTAGGTTCAGGAAAAAAAACAGCAGATGATTTGGTAAACTTGAATCTTATGGATCAAAATAAAAATGATCCCCCCCCCTCATATTGAATGGACTGATGAAATGCTGGAACAAATTGGAGAGAAATTCAACAAAACAATACCTCGATCACTTTTCCTGATGTTTAAACGTTTCTTCACTGATAAATCAATAGTACTCGCTGTAACAGATAGTCTTTGCACACTATACAGTTTCCCCAAATCCCTTCTAATAGAAACACTGCATGAAAATAATATGCTTGAATCAGTACAATGCATAGGCGACCATCCAAATAGCAGATATGTGGTGGTTCAGTTTTATAAAAATGCGCAAAGAGAACAATTTAGAAACCGAATTAAGACGCTAAGTAATTTCGCACTAATAACAGTCGATGAGAATAAGTATAAAAATATCTCCAGAATTTAAAAAAATATGTATTTTGGCTACAACATGGAAGATTTCCAAAAAATGATGAATCCTTTCAGAAAAGTCGTTTTCTTTCAACAAAAATACATTAAAGAAGCAGCAATTCCCATACTAACAAATAGCTTTGAATTCAAAAATTAAATTGAATAAACAAGTAGACCAGGAGAATATCCCCACACACATAACCGATGAAGAAGCTACACTATATATTTACATCAGAGGGCTTAAGTCAGGTTGCTTCCATTGTGGAAGAAGAGGACATATTGCAATGGAATGCAATGAACAAACACAGCAAAATAAAAACAACAATACATCAAAAAACTCAGGAAACATTACAGAAAGGGAAGACACAAATAACCAACTAGATGAGTTAAACTACCCTAGACTACAAAGCACCCAGGAAAACAACATATCTAATAGAAATGAAAGAATTAGCAATCCAGTAAACACTATAACAAGAGAAATTAAAACAAATAAGGAAAATCAAAGCAGTGAAAACCCGCCCAATTTAAATAGAATGGAGGAAAAAGAAAATGAGAACATACCAAAAGAGCTTAAAGAAAAATGAATGAAAATGATGAGCAATCAGAAAGCATAATAATAAATGAAACGACCACAGAAATCATGAATAAAATAACACAGTACCATCCACTGCTAGAAAGCACATCAATTGAAAGCAGGAAGAAAACACATAAAAAAAGAAAGTAAGAAAATTAAAATGAATGAGGAAGAAGATAATCAGATTAATTTAACAGAAGAAACCACAGCAGAAGAGATGGAAATAGAACTAACCACACCAGAAGAAAAAAAATAAAAAAAAACACCACACTATAGGACACGTATCCAAACACAAACAGAATCACCACAGGAAAAAAACATGCAAACAAAAATGGCAGAATAAACCATGGTCCAATTTAAATCTCCCTCACAATATAAGTTAAACTCAATGAAAATTAATATAGGTGCAATAAATGTTCGGGAATTAAACTCGAAGAAAAAATACAAGAAATCAATCACTGGATACAACAACTTCAACCTACCATATTAGGACTCATAGAAATGAAAATCTATAACATATCACAGATAAATCCAGCATAACTTATGAATAAAATGGGTTTCTGCACATGCTCTAGAGACACACTAACGCCCTCAGGTGGAACAGGAATATTTATTAGCCAAAGAAGTCCCTTTACAATGTTTAAAATAATATACATCGACGCGAATCTATTAATAACCACATTCAATAATAAAAACTTCTCAATAAATATTATATTTGTATATATACCACCAGGTCCAGCTGTAATTAACAGAATAATAACAACAATCAACTCAATCCTCTCAAATAATCCCATCTCAACTATTCTTACGGGAGATTTCAACATAAATTATAAGAAATTTATTACGAAATGGATACACCAGTTAACATTTCCACTCATGAGTGGAGAAGATTTTCTACCACCTAACTCTATATCCTTTTATAACAATAGACACGGAACTTTAATAAATCTAATGTTTTATTCCCCAATGCTGCATCATTCAATAGAAATAGCGCTTTCCCCAACCCCTTTTTCAGACCATGCAGCACAGATAATAATGCTAAACATAAACACACACTGCAGTGCATTAATTAATTTGCAAAAAATGATCAGGATCCTACTACCAGACAATACTATGGAGTCACTTTTTTCAGAAATTTATATAATGATAAATAAAATAAATCAGCTTGAATTAGACCCGATATCCAGATACATAGCTTACACTAACACCCTTTCATTTAATATAAACCATATCACACAAAAATCAATTCCTCCCTCCAGGCTAATTATATTAGCAGATGAAATATACAAAAGAATCAGTCTGTCTAAACCGGTTCAACATAATCAAACAAACATAATTAAACTCACCCAGCTCTATAAACAGACCTGCAATAAATTAAAACAATATCTAAGCATAAAAAAGAAAAAAAATTGCCTAGCACAGCCACACATATGGACATGCGGATATATTATGTGGGCTTTGGGGTACCCATCCATAAATAAAGTTTCCATGGTGCTGGAATTGGAAAATAAGATTACAGCAGGTTTTAACATGATTGCACCTATATATAACTATTTCAAAACAAAGCTAACTAAGCATGCACAATTCACACCCAAAGAAGATTATTTTGAAACAACTGAAGAGGAGATGCCATTTAAAATCGAGAATTTTAAGGTAGTGTTAGAATCAATCCCACTCATATGTCATCCAGGACCTCCAGGCATTCCACAGTTTGTACTTGCACATCTTAGCCAAATTACAAATGCATATCTGGGTCAATTAGCAAATCAAATATCGCAAAAAAATTATAGCATACAGGGATTATACAAGATATCAGTGGTACCATTTATGAAAAAACAAGAACCTATTACCAAGATCACCAACTTAAGACCTATCTCAATGGAGCCTTTAGGAATTAAACTTCTAGAAAAAGTAATAAAGGTGGAAAATTGAACCATTTATACTGACAAAAATATCACAACATCAGTATGCAAAGAAAGACTCATCCACAGGTCAGGCAGCACTAATCTTTAAAACTATAATTAACTCGGTAATTAAGAAGAAGAAATATGCTCCAATTGCAGTACAACTAGATTTTAAAAGTGCTTTTGACTCAGTACCAATAAAAATCTTACTAAACCAACTAAAGGAAATACAAATACCACGATCAATATTATATGCAATAGCCAACCTACTTTTAAACAGAGAAGTACATATCACACTTAATGGAAGAATGTCATCATCATTCTATCCCACTCAATCAATACCACAAGTGTCACCACTGAGTCCACTACTGTTCACCTTCTACATAAACCCCTTATTGTAAGAAATTGAAAAAAAAAATACAGGGTGTGTTAATACCAAATACAAAAAGATACATTCCTTGTACAGCTTATATGGATAATATCACAATATTCTTAACATCAAAAAAGCAATTACAAGCACTACAAAACATCATAGAAGGATATACAAAAAAATTCAAACTTAAAATCAATATCAATAAGTCAGCTGCTTGGACAATTTTTACAGGGAAAGTAAACAAACAAATTTATCAAGGAAAGCCCAGAAGTTTTCTAGGTTTTCCATTTTATCTGGGAATGAATTAAATGAGAACAACAATACAAAACAAACTCAAAGTGGATGCAGAAAGAATCACAGAATCATTATCCAGATCATATCTATCAATATATGCAAAAATATCATTATTCAATCAACTTATAATGTCAAAAATAAGCTACTATTTACCACTAATCAGTTTCACAAAACCATTTATAGCCTCAATTAATTCATTTTGTAGCAAACTACTATGAAACAGGAAAGTAGTTGCCATTTCAATAAAGCAACTTAACCAACCAACAAAATGGAATGGTCTGGGACTTCACTCAATATCAGTGTTTCAGACACAAAAAACAATAAATCTGATAATAGCCATAGTCAAAAGATTTCCAGAAATTGAAACAATATTGGAGATCACACCCACAGATCGTCCACCACCTTCAAACAATTATATCTTTATGTTGCTTGAAAGCATTGAGAGCATCAAAAACAAAGTAACGCTGAAAAGTCCAATAAAATATACGTATTGGCAAATACACGATTTCCTAACACAAAAACAATCTGAGAATAACCAAATATCTGTATCAGGAATTGATAACAGCCAATTACTTAAAAAAATTAGGAAATGGTACCTGGAACCAAAATTTTACAATTTCATAATTAAAGTCAATTTGAAAGCACTACCTACAAGTCATTTTATTAGGTACAGAAGATTCTATATAAATATAGATCCCTTGTGTATGCTGTGTCACAGGGATGAGGAAACCCAGGACCATTTCATACATAATTGTTCAGGACTTGAAAAAGTAAGACAGATGATGGTTGATGGATATAGGAAAAATGGAACCACAATAGATGAGATTCTACAAAAATTGAAAAATAATGGAATACCCACCATAAGGGCAGCCACTTTTAGCCTAAAGGCATTCTGGTGTACCAGATGCACTTTTACACTGAGCAACAACATGAGAAGGCACCCTTACATCTATAGGAACAAATTGCAAAAAATAAGAGACAGCATTATTGCACCACCTGATATCTTTGCAGCAATGTGGTCTCTTTTTAAAATTCAGGCCACTTTATAATAAAGGATATATAAATCAGCATTTATTTTTTATAGCGTCTGTATACAATTGTAATCACATTCATATCAGCTTTTTTCAAACCAAATTGTGCAAATGCTTTTTGAGAATGTTAAATAATAAATGAATAACCTCTGACCCATACAAGATATAGAATTTATGCTGCAATAAAAGGAATCCTCTTATTACTACGACTCAAATATTTATATATGAGCAAATCTGAAGTACTGGCACAGAAGGTGTGACTATAGAACAGTCACTTTGAATTACTATATATAACTTATGAATGAATGACGCCGATGAAATTTACTAGAATTTACTGAACGTCATTCCAACTGAAATTAATCGTATATATAAATCAGCATTTATTTTTTATAGCATCTGTATACAATTGTAATCACATTCATATCGGCTTTTTTCAAACCAAATTGTGCAAACGCTTTTTGAGAGTGTTAAATAATAAATGAATAACCTCTGACCCATACAAGATATAGAATTTATGCAGCAATAAAAGGAATCCTCTTATTACTACGACTCAAATATTTATATATGAGCAAATCTGAAGTACTGGCACAGAAGGTGTGACTATAGAACAGTCACTTTGAATTACTATATATAAGTTATGAATGAATGACGCCGATGAAATTTACTAGAATTTACTGAATGTCATTCCAACAAATTAATCGTATATATAAATCAGCATTTAATTTTTATAGCGTCTGTATACAATTGTAATCACATTCATATCGGCTTTTTTCAAACCAAATTGTGCAAACGCTTTTTGAGAGTGTTAAATAAAAAATGAATAACCTCTGACCCATACAAGATATAGAATTTATGCAGCAATAAAAGGAATCCTCTTATTACTACGACTCAAATATTTATATATGAGCAAATCTGAAGTACTGGCACAGACGCTATAAAAAAAAATAAAAAAAATAAATGCTGATTTATATATACGATTAATTTCAGTTGGAATGACGTTCAGTAAATTCTAGTAAATTTCATCTGTGTCATTCATTCATAAGTTATAAATAGTAATTCAAAGTGACTGTTCTATAGTCACACCTTCTGTGCCAGTACTTCAGATTTGCTCATATATAAATATTTGAGTCGTAGTAATAAGAGGATTCCTTTTATTGCTGCATAAATTCTATATCTTGTATGGGTCAGAGGTTATTCATTTATTATTTAACACTCTCAAAAAGCGTTTGCACAATTTGGTTTGAAAAAAGCCGATATGAATGTGATTACAATTGTATACAGACGCTATAAAAAAAAATAAATGCTGATTTATATATACGATTAATTTCAGTTGGAATGACGTTCAGTAAATTCTAGTAAATTTCATCTGTGTCATTCATTCATAAGTTATAAATAGTAATTCAAAGTGACTGTTCTATAGTCACACATTCTGTGCCAGTACTTCAGATTTGCTCATATATAAATATTTGAGTCGTAGTAATAAGAGGATTCCTTTTATTGCTGCATAAATTCTATATCTTGTATGGGTCAGAGGTTATTCATTTATTATTTAACACTCTCAAAAAGCGTTTGCACAATTTGGTTTGAAAAAAGCCGATATGAATGTGATTACAATTGTATACAGACGCTATAAAAAATAAATGCTGATTTATATATACGATTAATTTCAGTTGGAATGACGTTCAGTAAATTCTAGTAAATTTCATCAGCGTCATTCATTCATAAGTTATATATAGTAATTCAAAGTAACTGTTCTATAGTCACACCTTCTGTGCCAGTACTTCAGATTTGCTCATATATAAATATTTGAGTCGTAGTAATAAGAGGATTCCTTTTATTGCTGCATAAATTCTATATCTTGTATGGGTCAGAGGTTATTCATTTATTATTTAACACTCTCAAAAAGCGTTTGCACAATTTGGTTTGAAAAAAGCCAATATGAATGTAATAAAGGATATAATAGAAAAGGACAAAGGCAAACATGAAATTCAGTGTTGCAAGAACATGAAAAAATTACTGAAACCATGATCATTGATTTATATTGTACATAAACTTGGACAATAAATATTTCACAAAGTGTGAAAAAATCTAAAACATTGTGAAAGCCACTATCTAAGTTCTAAAACATCAATTTTTAAGTGCAAAGAGACTCTAATCAAACATACAGACTGTAACGTAATAACTGTGTAAACCTATGTATAACACTATGTATAATCAACAACCAATGCAACCACTTGTTTTTGAATAAAGTTACCTTTAAAACATAATAATAATGATGATGATGATGATGATAATGATGATGATAATAATAATAATAATGATGATGATGATGATGATGATGAGATGTTGATTTTAAAGTTTATCTTTAATTATTAACTGATATTAAGTTGATGTTAAGTCTTGATAATTACATTACTTCAAAATGATATGTCATTTGTTTGGGTTTTCAGATTTGTCAAATCATATTCATAACTACATTTGCTATTGCTTACTGAACAAAATAGCTATTTGTTTTTACTTTAAATATCACTGGTTTACCTTTTGATCTGTTATTCCAAGCACTATTTTTACTATTTTAGCTAAACTAGACTATAGGCTTAACCTAAATTGACATGGGCATTTTCAGAAAGCAAAACTCTATGTATGTTAGTTATATATTCTTTAATATAAATAGATCTACATGATCTTATAAGTAAAAAATAAAATGGGTTGTTACTCAGCAAGACGCAAAACATTCAAACATCAGAAGGCGCAAATTGAAATCACGATCTGTGGATCATTAGTTTTTGAGTCTATGACTCTATCACTACCCTAAACATGAATATATCTATTATTATTAAAAACAATCAATATATATATATATATTATTATTATTATTATTATTATTATTATTATTATTATTAAAAACAATCACAGGTTTTTATTCATATTTTTGAAATATATGTAGAAAGATGGATGTTTTAAAGTATATTTATGCAATTCTGCCAAGGATTAGCTGTACATTCTTTTATAATAAAATTATTTAGCAATTTATGTTCATGAAATATAAATCTAAATACTTTCCTTATTATTTTTATGGTTTTCTGTGCAATGTGTATTTCTATTAATATTATCATACCATTTTGGGATCTGGGTTTGAATCTGGGCCAATCAACATTGTTTAAGTTCAAAATGGGTATCTAACTATTCTTTGTTAGAAGATTAAACAAAAATGTAAAATCTTTCAAATCCTGTTAAGTTCTCTGATAAAAGACAAGTTAATAATAATACATACAATAAATAGGTCTGTTCATCATCGATAAGAATTTAGCAATTGCTTATGGCCGTCTTATTAATTTAAGAAGCACAGTTCCAAAAACTGCAATATTAAAAATAATTCTAGTAATTTTTAGCACTTTTAAAAATCTACTTTATACAATGCTTTTAAAGTTGAAAATAAAACAGCTAAAAGAATACTTAAAATAATCTGTAACATTGGCGGTAAATTTTTCTTTAAAAGAAGACATTAATTGTTGCAAACGATTATTTAAAAATAATTAATATGAGTTTTTGTGAAGAAGTTAAACTATGACAGTAAACTTATTTTCTCATTTTGTTTCCAGAAAAAGTAATTTCAGTTAATGACTCAAAACCAAATTTAGCAAATTTATGACTTTCATAAGATTCCAGAAATTAAACCCCCAAAGATTTATTACTTACTAGTTGCAACAAATGTTAAGCCCGTCTTTAAAAAGATGGTCAAAGCAATTATAGTAGTTGCTAATCTGTAATTTCTATAAAAAAGAAAAAAAGAGAGAGATTTAATTAAAGGAGAATTAAACAATTCATTAATAAATATTATAATATAACTAGAAAAACAACTAAAAAAACAATACTCAATATAAATTATTATAATGGAGTTTAATAGTTTTTAAAGACATAAACTATATACATATATAATGGTTTTAAAATCTTATGTGAAAATGAATATTTTTTCTTATTTATTTATATAATATCTGCATTTTAAAGTAGTTTAACTATTTATAAAACCTTATTTAAAAAAACTTGTAGCGATTTCAATCAATAGATAGATTCATTAATGGCTTTTATGTCTCTCAATACTGCTACTGTAGACATAGAATAGACAGTCATTAATTATATGGTTCATGGTTTGTGTTGTTCATATCTACATGGGTCAGTGGCTATTAAATTCAATTTATGAAGCAGATGAATGCAATGACCATGGAATCTGTTAATGATATTCTAGTAATGGTTAAGAAGATCAAATCCATTAAACATCACATGATCACTATTTTTATGCTTACACATGCTGGTATACAGAGGCATAACTTTTCATATAGTAACACCACTCAGTGCAAGTCAGAATAATCAATGGATGCAGGAAAGTTGCAGGAAAGTTTGTGCATGAAATCCCTATCTAGTGCCTACTCATCCAATATCCCCATTTCTAGATGGCATCTGGAGATATTGGATGAGTAGGCACTAGATAGGGATTTTGTTTCTGGGGATACTGGATGAGTAGGTACTAGATAGGGATTTTATGTACAAATCTTCTTGCATCCATTGATTACTATGACTAGCACTGAGTGGTGCTACTGTATGGAGAGTTTAGTCTCTGTGTAAAATCACATCCACTAGCTTTATTTCTGGATCTAGAGTAAGACATTTATTTGGAAACCTCATAAGAAGTCAATTTTTTATGCCACAATTCTTTGATTGTAGATTCATATTAAATATTGATTATATTTATAAGTAGGAAGAGTTCAAAACTAATTGCATCATCATCTCTGTTACGACAGATATCTTCAAGCAACATAATATTTAAAATCAATATCATACCATAATTTAAACTTTGTATACTTTATTTCAAGCACTTGTCTTTTTTTTTAAACAAATAAAATGTTCATTTACCACAGAAGTTATTGTATCTAAGACCTTACAAAGTTATATTTTATTGTACAATTGTTTACAAATGTCAAAGTTCTTGTACTTCATTTGATAACAGGGTCTTTACAAAATATGCTAATAATTATCATAAATCATGTACTTTCTAAAGAATATTCTATTATTTTTAGCATACATATAAATTTTAAACTTAACTACAAATTAATATATATCTATTATTATAAACAATAATGTTTTTAATCATAAATTTGAAGAGTATGTAGAAAGATGGAAATCTTAAAGTATATATATATTTTATATGTCAAAGCATCAGTCAGGAAGCAAACCCTGGTACAACTGCTTAGAAAGCAGCTATGCTAGCCACTAGGCCACCAACACTTGACATCTTAAAGTATATTTATTGTGCAATTTAACTAAGGATTTGATGTACATTTTTTATAATAAAATTATTCAGCCATCTAAAACATGATTTTCAGCCATAGAATTTTATTTATATTATTTCTTTAATTCATTCTTATCAGACATGACAATTAAACTTATTATAGTAAAATTCTACCAATTAATTAATGCTCTACCTATGCAATTTTTATATTCAATTCTCAACTTACTAACATCATAAGCATATTGTTTGAGTATATTACTTATTATTGAAACATGTTAAAAATAATATATATTTTTATATTAAAGAAATATATAAATCTAAAATACTTTTCTTGTAATTTCTACAATTTTTATTTCTACTAATATTCTCTTACCATTTTCCTGACTTGCATTTGAATCTGGTCCAGTCAACATTTTTAAAGTTTAAAATGGGTATCTCTATTCTTTGCTTGAGGATAAAACAAATATGTAAAATGTGTCAAATTGTTATCATCTGGCAATTGAAATACCTGATGAAAAATACCATCTTTCATGAGGTAGATATTACTCTGTAATTGATTATTTGGTCATGTTCATTTTTGGCTTCAGAAAAAAATTTAGCATTAACTAAAAAGAGACTCTTTAATTCCCCTTTTGAACTTTTAGAGAAACTAAACAGGACTAATTCTTAATAACCACTTCCTATGTTATTATTACTGTAACTGTTATTATTATGATTATTTATGTAATAAAGAATATATATTCAACTGCTTACTAACAAGTACAGATGAATTTATTTTCTTCCTTGAACAGTTGTCTTCATTCTTTTTAGGATTTTTTTCTTTTAAAATGTAAAACGAATACATACATATATATTTATTTTTATTAAGAGTGTTGTAAGTAAAAGAAAATTATAAATATTGGTATTAAAGCATCAGCCAATGTGAATTTATTAGCTTTTTATCTCAGAGTTTAAAACCAAGACCACCACATATTTTTTTCAGTTGCCTAATTGTTTTTAAATGAAACAACAGTTGAACTTCTTTGATAACAGGTTAAATATGTGTGAATAATCTTTTTTAAAGATATAATCATGACATACAAAACTAAAGTATGATCCTTACTCTTGTAAGGCTGTAAAATTATTAGCCAACGCAGATGTTGGTGATTGAAGACAGACAGCACCAAGAATCTTCTGATTCCATACCAGGCTATCATGTAATGATTGCCTTTCATTTATTTACTTAGAACTGACATTCCTTTCAAGTGAAAGAAGATTACATTTATGGGAAAAAACATTGTTAGACTTTGTGAAGTTAGAGAAAAAAGTGGAGAAAGAATTGGAAAATGTAATATACTTTAATATAGAGGCTCAAGCATTCGAAACATGAGTGTAATAGATATGACTATAAATAAAAAGTGGAAGGACAATATTGTGGTGATTGGAGATATATACAAATGGAAAGATTCATTATTCAACTTAATGGAAGATATTATATGTAAATAATTCAGGTTTATACCCCAACAAATTCCATTGCATTAAAGAAGTAAAAGATTTTTATATAAAATATACAAAATGCTTTTAATCAGATCAAATAATATTTTTAAATTGTCATGGCAGATATTAATGCTAGAATTTAAAATAATTGAAATACGAAAATATTGTGGGTAAATTTAGTTATAGTGAGAGAAATAAGAGGGAATACAGACTTGTGAAATTTTCAGAAATATATATATATAAAATTCCTTCTTTGAATAAAATTCTAAATGGAAATAGTTGTAGAAGCATCCAAATGAAGGTATTTTGACTATTGGAAAATATGTATTTCAATATTGTAATGTTCTTAATAGATTCGGCACAGGAAGTGACAATCATTTAATGAGGTTTAATTAAAATTAAAAAGATTAAAAACTATTTAAAAAGATAGTATTTGCAGCTGATATTCATAACCTTCAGAATTACTTCAGTGAATTTAAGTTAGAATGTGTAAATTGTTTTAAAATATTGACAGACTTTGAAAGTGGCTCAAATTTACCTGAGATCAATAAGACTATAACTGATACTTTATTAAAAACTGCAAATACCTGGTAGGAAAAAATAGCAATTCACTAAAAAAAATTTAACTAAGACAAGACAACGTATAAAGAAAAGAAGAAATATGAAACTATTTAAAAACAGTTCATTAAGAAAAATCAAATATCTAATTGGAGATTCACATGGAAAGCTATAGAAAAAAATCTCAAATATGTAAAACAACATACAGAAATTGAAGGAAAAGTTGTTTATGTAATAAGAAAAAAATAGTACTATTTTTAAAAAGAAAGATGACATCATGAAATGTATGGAAGAGTTTTTATAAAGAATTAGATAATAATAAGAAACAAGAAAACAAAGCAACTACTACAATTAATACATCTTCTAAATTGCTAAGAATTTTAAATGAAGAAATGAGACTTATAATTAAATGTATAAAAAGAAAAAAGTTTCAGGAAGTAATGGAATTATTATTGATATCTTAAAAGAATCAGACAAGAAATAGAAAAATCATTAACAAATTATATATCAAATGTCTAAATGATAAAGATATAACATATGATAGGTAAAATCTGGTATTAATATTGATATTAAAGAAATATAATAAGACGATAATATTGCAGTTGTATTAGACTTCTCTCAATTCTATGTGGACTTTTTATTAAGATAATTACAACTATTTCAAATCAACCACAGTGGATGATGTTCATCTATTAAAAGATGTTATAGAAAGGACCAATGAATGTAAATTGACATTATGCTTTGGATTTCCTGATTATGAAAGACATTTGATTCTATAAGCTTTTCTAAAGTAATTAAAGTTTTGGATTATCACAGTATAGACTCAGAATGTAAAATATTTATCAAAATTTAACAGGAATAATTAGATTATATGATGATACTAGGAAGAGTAACCTTGATAAGGATTTGAGATAGGTGGATTTCATATTTACAAATCCTTTTACAGCAGTTGTACAAGTATTTTGTATGATTAAAATAGGAAGCAAAAGAAATAAAACTATTTAAATCATCTACACTTGCACATGACCCTCAACTATCCATGTTATCTCATACTGCTGCCTTACTTGATCACACACATGTTGAAAAAATAAATAATCACCAATATATGTATTTTGTGCTAAAGCAGCACTCATTAGTTGGTCTGGATTATCATCTCCACACATATATACAGTCAATGCTCAGCTTATATTAAAATATCCAATCTTCATGCTTTAATGAACAGGCTTCAATCCAATCCATCCCACAACTCTTCAGCCATCCATTTCATTGAAAATCTGATGATGGAAATGCTCAAAGCTCACATTGATGCCAACCTTCTCATCCTACCCATGTTCACCATGAGTTCAACCCCCTTTATATATTACATATTGGAGTGTAGGTATGAAAAAGCCTGTACTGTAGAAAAAATTCATCTATAGTTTTTATGTAAAATAATTGTTTTTTTATAAATAATGTTTCAGAGCTTATGGAAAATGTTACAATAGTTATCAGATGGGAGTTAAATGTAGTTCTAAAGATAATTTCTAACAACATTAAAATAGTATCCAATGGATTTTCTCAGAAAAAAGAAAATAAAGATTAATAATAATGAATTAGAAGGAGTTAATTAATGCAAATGAAAATAAAATGCATGAAGTTAATTTTAAAATTAAATTGGGATAAATTGGTTAGATTGAAATATTAATATTTAAAAAAATGTGTTTGAAAAGGAAGATTTTCAATTTATGTATTTATAGATACTTAACAAAAGAACAATAACTATTCAAAGAAGTATGGAGAGATATGTTACAAATAACAAAAAAATACTGAATATGAAATAAATCATTGATAGAACAAACAAGTATTATTGACATCACTAAAAGAATTAAGAGATTGAAATACAGCTGGGCTGAATAAATTGCTAGAAGAGATGACAGTAATTGTATAGCTGAAATCATAAACTGGATTCCAAGATATTATAAAAGATCTAGAAATATGAGATGAATAGATAAAATAAGAAAGTTTGTTGGTGTGACGTGGAGAAAAGAAGCCATAGATTGGAAAAACTGGATTAAACATGGAAAGATCTTAATCTTGCAATGGATCAATAATTGTAATTATCTTTTTTTAGCATGTTAAATATAGTGATACTACAGATTTTATTAAACATAGAAACTATCCCCTATCTAGAATTATACTTATTTATGCAAAATGGATTCTCATAATATTAAAGCTTTTCATTATTTTTCAGCTAGTCATTATTTGGATATTAAAAACTTATACCATCCTACATAATAGTGCTATTTATCTATGTCACTACTTAGTGTTGCCATATTTAAATGATGTTTAAAAGTTATTTATGAAATATATTTCTATGTTCCAATTAAAATCTTTGGTTTACCCCTAATCTGTCTTTAGGAAATCTTATCAACTTAACACTCTCTGTTCTCCACTTTCAATGATCATTTTAATAAATCAAGTAGACTATTTGGTAATGTTTTATAAAATAATAGATTTATGGCTTGCTCTTACCATGAATGTTATAATTAAACAAATTGAAAGTAAATATTTACATATCTGAACTATTTTGTGACATTTTTATTCATACTATTTACAGATGCACCTTTTTTTAATGTACAATATCTTACAATGAGGTGATATGATTATATCCATTAATTTAAACATTCTTTGGGACTTCTTTTTCTTTCTGGTAACTAACTCCTAGTTTTAATTAAAGTCAATAATTCTCTGTATAACTTTTTATTTCTTTATAAACAATTGTTAAATAATTTTGACATGCCCTTTGACATAATCAAAGTCAATTTCTCCAGGTGTGAGCCAAGATTTTCTGCACATTAATGTGTGCACTACTAAGCTAGAAATGCATAAGCCCATATTATATTTTTTAAGTTTTTTATTATTATTCTCAAAGAACCAATCTTGTAATTTTTTTCTATTATGTATGATAATCAAATCATTGTGTTACTTTTGCTTGCTCCACTATTAGATAATTTTTAAATTAGTATTATTATTATTAATCATAAATAAGAATGATTATTTTAACTTAAAATGATAGAAAAATAAAGAAAAAATTAAAGAAGAGTTCTGTGCTTACTATGCAACCAATCTATAAAGTACAAATATATCTATTTATTTCATGTACTGGTCTTTGGTTTGTTTATTTTATATCTTATGAAGTTTTCTTTCAATTTCTGTATCAAATTTTGGGAAAAAACTTCACTTTGCTTAATTGATCATTGCTTTTTTTATTATTTTTGGCATATACTTTCAATAAAAGCAATTAATATTGCATCTCTAAACATTACATGATCACCATTTCTTACGCTTGCTCATAACTGTATGGAGAGTTTTGCCTGTCTTAATATTGCATCTCCTTAGAATGTTAAAGGAAATCTGTTACCTTTCATTTTCTACATTTGCCCAACCCAATGAAGGTATACTTCTATGATATAAGAATCCAGATCATCATAATTAGCAAAGTGAAATACCTACCAATTGATCCTATGGGGTAACACATTCTTAAATTAAAAAAATGTTCTGTGTCTTTATGTTTTAAAGTAGAAGTCTGGTCTCATATTGTTATTAAAGTCAACCACTATATATTAATAATTTTAAAAGTCAGTTCGTTAATAGCATGTTTTGCATAAATTATTTGCTCCAATCTTTATTTTGTTTTCTATTATTTCTTTCTAAACAAGAACTCATTATGTTAAAAAGTTTAAATAAATAAACAATCACTTTGTCATGAAGAATATGGACATATGTGTACTATTAGTTATAGTTTAACATATAGATAAATATGTTATGTAAACTTTTGTTAAATTCATTCAAGTTTATCCACATGGCTTAACATGTATAATTCATACCAGAGAAAGTTATGTTAATCTCTTGAAAAAATTCTTATTTAGCGAGAAAGCAGTAAATGGCAGAAAACAAAGGCTTGTAGATATGTGTGAATAAAATTTAAATAAAAGCTTATTTAATTAGTTATAAAATGTACATACTATTATTCTTCTCTTTTACTTTCTTTACGCATATATATATATATATATATATATATTGCTTATAATACACTTCAATGCTTTGTTTTTCTTACAGTTTCGACTGTCCAGACAGTAGAAACTGTAAGGAAAATAAAGAAGTTTTTTTAAGAAAATTTGTTTGCACTAAAGTGTATATGAAAAAAGTTATTATAAGAAATAGTTATAAAATAATTTTATAATGGCATGTGATTTTGACAACAAGCAATGTAATATAATGAATCTTCATTATTGTTAAATGTGTAAAATAATTATCTACTATTATACAGAAAGTGGAAAAATCTTCAACAAATAGCACTTAAAGAAAACAATCACACACTTATGTAGGATAAAGAACAGCATTCCCTTTTGCTGATACATAAAATGAACTTATCATGAAAATTCCAGGAAAATGTAAACACATATTTTATCATTAAATCTTTGAGCTTTGGGTGATATGGAAGCAAGAATAATATAAAAAAAATTGGGATTTAAACCATGAAAAATTTCATACAGCTAAAAATTAATGATCAATAATAAAAATGGATGCATATATAATATGGAGACAGAAACTATTATCAGAAAAACTTTATATAGAATATTAATATGATATTGATCTAGAAAATGATATAAATTTAAATAGATATATGTAGAAATTTAGAATAGTTATGACATGAGTTTAAACAAATAGTAGCAGTTGTAGCAATAGGTGGAAAATCTATTGTGATTCTATGCTTAATATATAAGAAAATAAAGGATGAGAATACTATTGCATGAATTAATCCAAATAACCATGTTAGGTATATGATAGCATTTTAAGGTTAATTAATGCTTATCAGTATTGTATAAGATACTTGCTATTATATTGTAAAAGTATATGTTGAAAAATATTAAACCTTATTAATACTAATATATATTTTTTTTACAAAAACTATTATTGCATTATTCATATATATATATATGAAAAAACAAATACAAGTTAATCATATATTTTGGACATATATATATATATGAATGCAGATACATTGGATTAAGACACAAGTATATTTATATATTTGCCTTTGATTAAAATTAGTTTATTCCCCATTAGATATGTTAGTTAAATTAAAAATATTTACATCACTATAATTACTTAATCTTAATTTTAAATAGTATTCATTTCTTTTTATTTTGTGAGTTTTTTGTTTTGAAATATTCAGTACTTGAGATTCTTGTGAACTTAGTACAGGCTTTTAAATTATAACAATGTTTCAAAGTTTCATTGCATGCTTTTCATTCAACCAACTGCACTATTTGTTATATATACCATGACCCCTTTTTTATATTCAATCTTTTGAAGTTCTTAATTTGTGTTCATTTATGTATTATTAATGCATTACAGTCATGCATAATTATTTTTATGGCTACAAAATATGTTCATTGTGATTATGGTAAGTGATCTATTTTTCTTATTTGAACTTTTTATAAAGAGATGGGTAATAATTTTAAATAAAATTCTTATAAGTTAGAATACACATTTCTTTCATAATATTAACATCATTTAGTTTCTTTATTACTTTTACAATGCTTCATATAATTACAACCCACTATTGACTTTTTCGATTGCCCCATCAATTCTCTTCAGAACTATAACAAACACAGAACTAATAAAGAAAGTAAATGATATTAATATTATATGGATCTGACAATGCAATAAGAAAAATTAAGTTATAATACTTCACATTTCTTTTAATTAATGCTTGTATAAATTAAAGAATTTAATTTTTGTGTTATATACTTATTGGTAATGAATTCCAAATGTCATATTGTTTAAACTAGAAAGGCTCATAATGTTCTTAATTTGAAAAATAAGTTTGATCTATAACTTTTTTTTTAAAAAAAGCCCATTCTTTAATAATTCACAGACAAAGCATACCTCATTCAGCAATTACAACAATTTTTAGGAATAGAAGTAAAATGTTAAAGAAAACAAAAAATATTATGTCGATCATTTAAACTCATTAGAAAGTGGTATTAGTATAATTAATAAAATTTTAAAAAAGTTTTAAATGTGTTAATCCTGAATTAAATCAGCCACAATATTTCTCTAATCCAAAGCATTATCCAGTCTAAAGCTGAAACTCTATTTAACACAATGAAATCTAGAAAACAAAAACATTAGTGGAAGAAATATCTGGAGTAAACAGGGACTGATTTAACAATTTTAAAAAGTTCAAATTACATAATATAGCAGTGCAAAGATAATGTGCTTCTGGGCATGCAATTGCTGCAGAAATCTTTCCAAAAGAGTTTGAAAAAAATACAGAAAGTGATGGATATTCAAAACAGCAGATTTTCACTATGGGTAATACAAGAGATTTTGGGGGAAAAATAATATCAAGGACTTTTACCTGGGTTTAAAGTTGTCAATTTGCAAATTAATGGTTATGAGGCATTCTTATTCTAAAAATTCTATGACCCTTAAAAGCTATATCAAATCAAGCATCCCAGTTCAATTTAAGTTAGATTAAAAATACTTGATGCCTGTTAATATTTGGTTTCAGTAATTATTTCAAATCTGCAGTTAGGTCTTTATGTGAACTATAGCAAATTCATTTTAGATTCTACAGCTGTTGGCTAAAAATTAAACCATCCAAATTTATGATTGAAGCCTATAAAGAAATTAAAGCTGTGCTCTGTTACAGTACATAAATCAAAGAGTAATGACAATGAGAAAAATAAGCAAACTATTAGAGATGGAAGTAGAGATCGAAGCTGTAAGAAAACTGCTTGTGTTTTGTTGATCGCATTCTAACTGATGAAGCTTTTGCAAATTGATGAACAGAGAAAAGTGTTTGATGAATAAGAAGTTCAGTCTGAAAATATGACCTAGGTTAGAAAATTGACAAAGCATTAAAAGAAGAAAGTAGCAAATCAGGAAAAGCAATTACATTTTGGTGAAAGAGTTCTTTTCAAATTTTGAAAATGTTCTACAGTAAAAAATAACCTAAAAAAATTAAACAGCCTAGAAGACATTAATTCAGTGTACTCCTTTGATTTTTTCTGAAATAACACTTTTTTTAATCTAATTTTTTAAATTGTAAATATATTTAAAAATAAAAAAATTTCGAAATGAAATTTTATTTCTTTATTATATATAAGGGATTCGAATTCAGAAATTTACATGACCCTCAACTCTCCATACAATCTCATATTGCTGTCACATCTGATTACACACTGTTGAAAAGATAAATAATCATTAATATATGTATTTTGTGCTAAACCAGCACTCATCAGTTGGTCCAGATTACCATCTCCACACATATATACAATCAGTGCTCATCTTTATATTAAGATAGCCCAATCTTCATACTTTAATGAACAGGATTCAAACCACTCCAACCCACAACTCTTCAGCCATCCATTTCATTGAAAATCTGATGATAGAATGTTCAAAGCCCACATATGTTTCTTTTCTGTCTGTAGTATTTAAATTCTACACACACACACACACATATATATATATATATATATTTATTTATTTATGTTCATCACTAGCCAAAATAAATTTGTGAGCAAAAAAAAAAAGGAGTGCTTTGATCTTTATCCATTTTTAATTACAGCAACATTCTGATCTTTAAATACATGAAAGCCCAAGTTTTCTGTATGAAAATCTTTCAACATTAAAATTTCATTTTATATCACAGTAAAATCTGATTTTACTGTTGAATATTGTTTTATACCAAATGTCAATAAACTACAAATATATATTTTACATTTTTTTCAATTACATTGCTAGTTATTTCCCTCCTCAGGATTGTTTATTGAGTGCCAACAATTTTTGAAAAGGAATGCAAAAATGGTTTATATATGACTTAACAATTTGAAATTAAATATGTCAAGCATTAGTGATCTAGAGCTTAGCATAGCTGCCTTCCAAGCAGCTGGCCTGGGTTCGTTTCCTGGTCAAAGTATTTGGCATATAAAAAAAAGCAATATTAAATTGTCAAAGCATCATCTACAATATGTTTTCATTTTATTGTATATATTATTACATGACTAAAAAAATCAAATTAATCTTCATAAGGTACATGTTTCAGAAAATTATTGTCAATTGTCTTGTAAGATTCTCAAACTCCTACTAACATAGCAATATTATTTCTATTTAAATATTACTAAAATTATCCATTTGATGTTAGAGTATGAGTATAAAATGTATCAGTATTGATTACTTGTGTCTATTTACACAAACATATTAAAGACGAAGTTAAAATATGCTCATTTTTTCCAAAGAAACTTTGCAAAGTACTGATAATTGTTCAAAATAAATTGGGATATCTACTTAAGCCTTCATTTCATTCTGCAGATTTCTACATAATAATAAAAAATCATTAATTATTTATTTAGATGGTTACCTATTCATATAAAATTCCTTGAAAAAATAGTTATTAAAATTTGCTTTTATGTTATTGAGCTGATGAGAATAGGATTAAGTAAATAATAATAGTACATTATGGTTTCAAATTTCGACATTAAAAGAATCAATATTTGAATAAAAATTTTGCTGCTATGGATTGGCATTGTCTAAAGCAGTTGATAAAGTGATTTTCCAAACATGAGCTCTGCAATATTTGAACAGAATTTATATTATGTTGGTGCAGGTATTGGCATTTTCTAAGGCAGTTGATAAAGGTGATTTTCCAAACATGTGCCATGTAATGTTTGAATAAAAATTATGTTGCTATGTTGATGGAAGTATTGGCATTTTTTAAAGTGGTTGATAAAAGCAACTTTCCAAATATGTGCCCTATGATATTTAAATAGAAATTATGTTGCTGTGTTGATTGAAGTATTGGCATTTTCTAAGATAGTGAAAGTGACTTTCCAAATATGTGCCCTGTGATATTTAAATACAAATTATGTTGCTATGTTGATGGAAGTATCGGCACTTTCTAAGGCAGTGATAAAAGTGATTTTCCAAACTTTGCTCTGCAAAGTTTGGTTCAATTGTTTCATCATATGGCAAGTTTAATATTCCAATTCATTTTAAGCAATTAACATTGGCATTAATTGTTTACTTAAATGACTTATTAAATAACAATTAGTTTTATTTACTATTTCTTTTTCATGTTCATTAAAAATCATTCAACTACTGTAACTTAATTTGCTTTGATGCCATGTCCTAGTGACCTCTCTTCCCATGTTTATAGAAAGAAGTCTGCTATTAAGATATTACATCTCAGTTCTATAATATTGATAAAAATCATCCATCAAATTGTAACAGGTATCTGTTTTATGATTTGAATAATTTTCATGCTACATATTTTATCAAGTTTGCAATGATGGCTCTGGAATGGAATAATAAAGTGAAGTGATACTCTTAATACAGATTTACTTCACTCATCTGGGTGTAAGCTTCATATTCTTTATTAATTCTCTTATCTAATGTTCAACAAGTATCTCTTTTCTGTTTTTAGTATTAATTATCTCAAAAAATTGAATGCATAAATTCAATATTATTATGATAAAATTTTTAATAAGTCCATGTTTAACGTATTGTAAAGATATATATATATTTCAAACTTGATTAATATATGATCCATTTTAGTTTCTGTTCATTCAAATTGTATAAAGTTATAAATATTTTACACAACTGTGTAACTTTTTATTCTAACATTGTATTCATTTTGATGGGTGAGGTCTGGTCTAATGAGGTAATGTTTTAATGGTTCACACAGCAAATAGTTAAGAAACTCTGCTGTAGATCATATAATTATGTGCAATTTCATATTGAGAATTAAAACTTCTATATATAAATAGTTATGAGATACTATGTATCTCTGTATAGAATAACATGGAGTTACAATAACAGATTCATAATCACTTCTGATTCAACTCCTGACTATATATGGTAAAGCTAATAAAACTTTTGTGTTTAACCCAGAATATTGATCATTCAAAATCATGTGACCTGAGCAATTAATTATAAGAGATTTATGCTGTTAATTAAAAATGCTTAATATTAACTTTTTAAATAGATATAATTGTCTTATTTTAATTTGTATAATTATATAAACATTACTGTTTTAAAATGAGATTTTACCAGCAATAATAAGTCTTATTTTAGTTAATTATTATATATACAGTTTGTTAGTCATGATCTTATCAACGCTTCTTTGAGAGTCACAATGGTTTTTGTAATAAATTTGCATACATAAACTTTCCAAGAAATCATTTTATTTTGAAATGAAAATTGGCAATATTTATTATGCAATTGTTATTTTATTTTAAAAACTAATTTATTTTACTATATATAAATTTATACTTATCAAACAATAAAAAAAGACTTCATATTTAATATTAAAACTTAATATATTAAATTTAAAAAAAAATGTTACCGTATTATGCTGATTATTATTATTTCTACATTAATCTCAACATACGTATTTAACTACACAAACAAATCATCATTGGTGACTGTGTAATTATGAATCCACATATTACTTAGATCATAGTGAATTCCATAAATTAAATAATCTCCGTAAATATATTATAAATCTTATTTTTGATTTTATGTAGGTATTTTAAGTCTTTATAATACTAATTGTATCAGTATTAATGGAAGCCAACAAACTAATAATGTTCGTATTGGAAATTTGTTCTACATCTTAATAGTCATATAAATCTTAGAAATGATAATACAGTTCTTATTGTCCTTTTGTCATCAGTCAAAAAAAGTTGATGTTAAAATTTTGCTTCGGGAGTTTTTGGAGAAGATTAAATTATTAAGAATGCAACTGATATTTCAATCACATTGGGGTATTGATATTAAAGATGCCATAAAATTCAAAAATAAATAATATATATTCAGATGTTTGTATTTATTTTAATTTAATGAAATTTTAACTCCCATGCCAATATCAAATTAAAAACAATTTTTTAAAAATAATTATCATTAACCAAAAACTAAAAATCGAGATTCAACAAATTAATCACAATATTTATATATTACCAAATTCACCACTTCCTTTATTTTGCTATATCTTATATAAATGCAATTTAGTCACTGTATTTTAAACACTTTTTAGCAAAAACCTTTTATTGTACTTATATGCATACACAATTTTACATTTCAACTGTCCTGCAGTCTTCTTCAGAGCTATGATATAATGAACAAAATAAATTAAAATACATAACTATATACATAATACCATAAATTTAAAAATTAAAGTAAAAGTGGGTAAATAAAAAGATTACAATATTTATAGTTTTTAGATTTAATATATATATAATATTATTAATAACAGAAGAATGAATAGGAAAATAATAGATATTATAGGATTTAAACATTAAAAAGAATCTTAATAAATGAATTACTGTTGAAATGACTATTATGTGAATGTAACATTATTAAATATTTTATTGAGATGGAGCTAATAAAAATAAAGATTAAGTTTATTAGGAATAGAAGTAATTAGGAGATTATTAAAAATAATAAAAATGAATAATATATTTAAATTAATAGTTCATGAATATGTACATATATAGTCATGAATACACATGTATAATTTATATTTATTTTATCATTACATTGTATATTTTATTTTATATTAACTGGCTTATTTTATTTGGGTTTGATTATATTTATTTCAATTTTATTATGTTTGTTAAATTTTATTCTTATCTATTGTTTACATTTTTTATGGTATTATGAATATAGTTATGTATTTCATTTTATTTTGTTCATTATATCATAGCTCTGAAGAAGACTGGAGGACAGTCAAAATATAAGATTCTATCTGCATCTTTGTAAAATAAAAAATGTTTAAAGTTCGGTGAATAAATTTAAAAATTATTAAACAGAGTTTTTTTTAACTATATGTGTGTGTAATTTATGTTATGATATAAAACACAACTGATTCACTAATGGAGGTGGGTGGAGAGTCTACATAGAATGTGCAAATTTTAAAAAAAAGATTTAAAAAAAGCAAGTGAATAATGTAAATAAGTATTGATGCCATTTAATATAAAATTGAACTTAAATAAAAAAGAGTGAAAAATATAGAAAGAAGTATGGACAGTAAATTGTCTAGAAAAGTTCTCAACTATAAATATATACTGAAAAAGCCTGAAAAAAATTTGATACAAGATAATTAGAATGAAAAAAATAAGATGAATCATAATGGAATGATGAAACAAAAATTTTCTAAAATATTGTGAGAAAAAAATATAAACTATTAATTAAATCGTTATTTTTATATGTGTTTGGATAAATCAATATATGCTTAAAAGTTAAATATTATGATTTTATATATGTTATACACTTATTCGATGATATTTTGTTTAAAAAATCAGTGATATTTAAGCATCAATAATGGCAGACGATTTTTGATCCAGGAATCTATAACTATTATTAAGTCCATTAATTTACAACTGCACTAAACCACTCATGGCTTTTGATTTATTAATTATTGCTCAAAAAATAGCATGCTTTATCAGAAAGTTCTCCAGTCATGTTAAATTGGGTTACTAATCTCAATTTAAGAATGTGAATCAATTTAAATATCTTGACAGCATTGACAATTATATGATTGTCTTACTACGCAAATTGAGAAAATAGGTAATTGAGAGATGATTGTAATTTGAGTTTTTTAAAAGCATACTATTAGAGAAACTATATGCTTCAAAACTATGCATACAGTAGAAAAACTACATCACATTTCTGTGTATTTTTTTATCATTCATATCAGTTCTTTATACTAAATGATGCAAATTTCTTGTTGATTTTGGTTGTTTACATAACTTCTCTCTGTATATAATTTTTCTTAACATATTCATTTAATTTATTCATTGGTAACTTGGCAAATCATTGAGCTTTGATATACTTAATATTCAGTCAAGACCAAATTTATGATAACCTTTTATACATAAAAATTCATTTTGTCATATGCAACAATACCTGATTCACTATTGTTTTATTTTCATATTTTCCATAATGTTGACAAATTGAAGACTCCTTTAGTAATATAGTTAGTGCAAGAACTATTTGAGAGCTAACTGTAGTTGTTGTTGTTGTTTGATTCAAAATTGTGCTGTTTGTAGCTTTATTTAAAATTAGAAAGGGCATGGCTGAAAGAGATTTATGGTTGCCCTGCAATTAATTGACTGAGATCATTATGGATGCCTTTATATTACAGAACAGCAATATTATTTATATTTTTTGGCAAAATATTTTCCTTGTAGAGACCATTAATAGTAACACTTGTTTTATTACTTCTGAGAGTGCTGACAAACTAAAAGGATTTTTTAAAACAAAATTTTATCAACATATATCTCATTTAGAAATTTTTTACATACAAAATTCTATCCCAGTGTCTATCTAAAAGTTTGTGATAATGATATCTTACTTTTAATTATATGCTGGATTAGTTCCATTATGTAATTGAATTGTTAAATATTTTAGAAAAACTCAAACTTTGTTTATACTTTCAAGTACTAGTAATAACACATATTAATTTAAAACACAAGTGGTGTTATTTTTATCTATTCTTCTTTAGATGTTGCTGACCTAAGCATTGACATTGTAGCACGTGAACTGAATTGATAATCTCTAAATTTATGATTTCTAATGTTCTAACCAACAAAGCTGTTTTGTTAGAGAAAATAAATAATATAAATTTCATTTATTATCTTTACAAAATTCTGATTTCTTGTTTTTAAAAAAAAAACAATGCTGATAAGTGGTTCTAATCATCATGTTCTTTTTAGTTTTTTCCTCTCTAATCAATATTTTTGTGTTTTTCCATTTAAATATAAGTTGTGTCATACAGAGTCTATTATTTTAGCCAAATCTATTTTTTCCTCTCTAATTATTGTTTTGTGTTCTTTTAATTCTTTTTTGAAATTACTTTTACAGGTATATCCTTCCACATTTATGTGATATTTTATAAAATCAGTTGTTTTTTTTTTTTTTTAGTATTTCAATTTTAGATTTTGTGTGTTTGGATAGCTTATTCAGAAGAACATAATTTATATAATTTTATGTCATAATGATAAAATTTATTTGAGATAGAGTGTACTAAAATCAATCCCTCTCTACATGGTCCCTTGAAATTTTGTTAAATGTTTACTTTTCAGATGATTATTGCCTGTTGGATAGGGTCATTATTATTTTATTATATTATACATAACAACATTTGAGATCAATTCCAAGATAAAGCACTCCAGATTGTTCTGCACAAGACACAATCACATCCATTTAAGAAAACTTTTCCTCTCTTCAACATCAGATGAAAGCTATTTTTTTACTTAATAAGAATTATTACATGTTTTTGAAGTGACAGTTTGGTGTAAATTAGTTTCTGCAATAATTTGGAATAAATAAAAAAACTATTCCAATGGAATGCTATTAATTCAATCTCTTCTAGTGAAACCTTTGAGATAATAAGCAAAAATATTCTATTTACCCACACAGTCAATTCATTGCTTCTCAGATTCATCTTTTTCTTTACCATCTGTGGGCTTCATGTATTTTTTAATACAGCACAAAATCTCTAATAGCATTGACAATCTTTTCATTCTCAATATAAGAAGTTTTTAATTGCTTAAATCATCAGGAATATAATAAGAATCTGCTACAGTGTTGTTGGATTTCTATGTATTGTCTTATCACATTTTTGTTGGACTTAATTTTTATTTCCTCATTAAATTAGGTTTTTATTTGTCATTAATTGAATTACTAGATCTGAAAATAAATATTTAAAAATGCATGTATAGAATAAATAGTTTATAAAATTTACAATTTTTACATGAAATTGAAAAAATTATATCAATATCACTCACATTTGCAGTCATCAGTTCTTAAGCAAAAATGGTACACAACTTAAATCATATGTAAATTATACTAAAAAAATATTTGACAGAAGAAAAGAGGGGACTAAAATTTTTATAAACAGTAAATTTAATTTAAAGTATAGTTTCTGTGCCTCACTGTACTAAGTAATAAAAAACTTTCATGGCCCATGGTAAATTTTTAATAAAATTAGCATGGCATGCAAAATATTAAATATATTATATAGATATTTGTGTATAACATAAATATTGAAATCATTGTGCTGTATGATGTAAAATAATATCCTGTGCAGTTTGGTGTCATTTGGTAGAGCATCTGAGAAGGAATTGGGAGGTCTCTGGATTGATTCCGGCACTCACAGGTTTGACACTCACACTTCTTATGCATTCCCAAGCAATAAACCATGTGTGTATTTTTTTATATAAAATAATTATTAATAACAGTAAGTTTTAAACAAATATATATTATTATTTTATCATTAAATTAATAGTTTTTTCATCATTAAAGGAATTTTAATTTAGGCATTAAAAGTATAGTTTGTCATACTACATAAAAGAAAATTTACATCAAAACAAAGTATTTAAATAAGTATAATATGTAACATAACTAACATTTCTTTTGTGATATTCTACTATAAAAAATAATTAGTGAGTAACAAAAAATTTATTTTGAAATTTTTCCAATTTTATGGGAGACCAGGACCAATATTGCCAACAGAGTGGCTTAGCATAAATATCTTTACAATAAAACTAAAACCAAACAGGAAGGCAATTCCATCTTTGTTGAACATGAAAAAAACAACAGGGCATATATTTGAACCCATGTCTGCTAACACATCATTTGCTCTGAAAAATACAATACTAAACACAAGATCAGAGAAGCATTACACATAGCAAGCGATCCTAAGTCCATTAATCGAAGAGAAGTTTGCTTTGCCCTGTCCTGAAAATGGCAGTTATAACTAATTTGCATTATTTTGCATAAATTTTCCTTCTAAAAAAGAGCAAGAAGTCTCTTGAAAGCGTTCAGCCAAAATAGTATTTTATATTTGCTTTTGATTATATATACTAGCTTCATAATATGTGTGTACAGCAATATATATATATATATATATATATATATATATTATATATATATATATATATATATATATATATATATATAATAAAATTAAGCAACTAACAGTTATATCAAAAATAATTAAGGATTGAGATAGCAAATAAAAAGTTTTTAGAACTACCATAAATATCTCTTGAAGTTATTTTAAAATCTCGATATTTAAAGATGCCTATTTTATAAACATATTGACTTTTGTGCATTGAAGTGGAGAGAGTAGGATATATATATATATAAGGCCGTATCTAATACACACAAAAAAATACTAACATATATCAACACTACAAATATGTTAGCATAGCCTATATCATTTGTAGTTTTGTAAGTACAACTTTTATAATATTACATATTCTTTATGTCCTATGATACTTTTATAGAAAATGTTCCATGTAATACACTCTTCTCCCTGACAAAGTTCCCACCTAGGATACATCTAGGTAATTCCTCTCAGACATTTTAGATGTTGTACAGTATAAAATTTGTTAAGCAGACAAATTTAACTAGTTTCTCAAAAGACGTATTTCTATTGTACAATCTTTTTTGAAATTACTATTAGTCTAATGTCTTTTATAGATATTTAAAAAAAAATTAATACAGTCATGTCTTGAATTGTAAATGTGTTTATAGATATGTAATTATTTTACAAATATATTAATCAGCAAATAAGTTTTAAAAATAAAATTATATCTTTTATTTCAAATATTTTTTGAAGGTATAGTGAATAAAACAAACAGCTAAAACTTTTATTATGTTCCAGTAATCCCAACCATAGATTAAAATACAAAGTTAAACTACAAATAATTGTATGGGGTTTTTTTTTACTTTCTTCTTCTTAATTATAAATTTTGCTCATTATATTATAGATTTTTAAAAATTATACATTTATTTAATAATAACTATGACTTTTTTAGACAACAGCTACTTTTATATGTAAAGGTAAATTTAAGGTTATTTTTAAAACTGGATACATTTTTTTTCATGCTGTGTATCTCAGTAAAGTAAAAAGGTCATTAAAATTTATGATATTGTTCTAAAATTGAGACATTAGAATAAATTATGTTAATAAGCTGGCAAGCTATGGAAAATTATCATAGACAATGGTTAAATGTTATTAACCAATTATAGTATTCAATTTTACTTTGTCTTTGCACAAAAAGTGGAACATTCATACATTTAATACAGGATTTGTACAGACTTTTATTCAGAAGATTAGATTGTCTTTTCTATAATAAAAATAAAAGCCACCATGGCCTCGTTCACTGTAGGAATATCCAATCTGACTTTACCATTAGATGAACCTAGGCAATCACCTAAGATTCCCAAGAAGATGGTACTGTTCATTGATTTTTTAATCTTAGC
Source organism: Epiperipatus broadwayi (assembly GCA_028023455.1). Classification (NCBI taxonomy): domain Eukaryota; kingdom Metazoa; phylum Onychophora; class Udeonychophora; order Euonychophora; family Peripatidae; genus Epiperipatus; species Epiperipatus broadwayi. The sequence continues at coordinate 141,957 of JAQFVV010000615.1, forward strand.
ATAATACTGTTTGATTTAATATTAAATAAATATTATTTATTATAAGTAAATACATTTAGTTTTTCAATTTAATTTGCATATTCCAGAAAATAGTTTTTTATTAGATGCTCTGTCACACATATGTAAAAATAAATGACAAATTAGGTTACTAATTGTACTTATTGCTCTAAAAATTTTAGGAGTGTTGTCAATATGATAGCAAATTTAGAAAGGTGGTTTTAAAATTAGAACTTACAAAAACGTATGCTTGCTTTAAAATGTCCCAGAAACAACTTACTAATCTACAAGTAATATCTACAAGGTATAAAGCAAAAGCAGGAAATATAAATTGTTGATATATTTTGTAATAATTTCTTTCCTACTTAGATATTAGGAGCAATCATATATGTCTATAAATATAATAGTGTTCATTAATATTTTTAATGTTAATAATTATATAATTTTCATAAATATCAAAACCATAAGTGTATTTATTTGCTTGTGTAAATAAGATAATGTAAATAGACAATGAGAAGAGATTGAAGAAGGTGAATTAAACTTGAAGAGACTGTCCTTTTGCAGTAGATCAATAATAGTTGAAAATGATGATGATGATATAGACAATGTAAGGGACACCAAAATTTCCATTGCCTAAAGCTATTAGATATATTTTTTCCAATTTTGAAGAGTATGGCAATCAACCCTTTTGTAATGGGATTACTTAGTTTGCAGTTATTGACATTCATCATATCAATCCAGAATTAACCTGGAATATATAATCTTTATCTAAGAATAGCAAAGCACCCATTTATCAAACTACTGTGGGGTGATAGCTAATATGGCTATGATGTTTTTTGTCTGAAAAAAGTAATCCTAAGCTTATTTGTGATCTGGAAAAGTTTGAACTTTATTATCTGTATCCAAATCCTATTTTCAGTTATTGACATTCATATGATTAATTTGGAATTAACCTGGAATCATCATCATCATCAACCATTATCAATCCACTGCAGGATGAAGCTCTCTCTAAGTTCAATCCATCTTCTTCGATCTTTAACTTCTCTTCTCCACAACACCCCTGCACACTTTCTTATTTCATTTATCCACCTCACATGTGGTCTCTTTTCTGGAATATATACCATTTATTTAAGAATAACAAAGTATCCATTTATCAAACTACTATTGGGTGATAGATAGTATGACTATGATGTTTTTTCCTGAAAAAAATAATCCTAAGCCTATTTGTGACCTGAAAAAGTTTGAATTTTATTATTTGTATCCAAATCCCAAAACACGATATGGTATTTCACTATTTATTATGCCACATAAACCTACAGAGTTTTATTTAAAAAGCTTAATTTAAGTTCAGTAATAAACAAAACGGAAAAATATATATGATTTGTCGTGATATTTGCAAAATTCCTAGTTATAGAGCCAAATAAATGGAAATAATAATTATTTTTAAAAATGATTAAACTCACATTTTATGTAGTTAAGTCTTACTAACAATATTATTTTAAAAAGGATATAAAGCCTTGCCCTAAAATTTGCAATTCAATCTTTTATTATTATAATTACATATTTTCAAAAACTATTTCATAATACTTTCGTTTGTTTTTTTTTAAATAAAAAATTTCTTTTAAAAACTCAATAAACCAGCTTTATTTTTATATATAAGAAAGATTTTAAAAATCAGTACATGAGAAATAATGGTAGTCATTTAATCTCAAATAGGATTTATGTTTGGTTTTTAATCATTTGAAGTGAAAACATTTTTTTAAAAAAATATTTGTGAGGTTATCTACCTGTAGCCGTAAAAAAAAAAAAAGTATTTAAAATATAACAAATAAACATTAAATAATTTTATATTAAATATATGTAATGTGTGCTTCAAAAATTAAAAAAGGCCAAAAACTGTATTCTGTGAAATATTCTAATTGTTTTTTACATTTCTTTTTTGATACGTGATGGAAGTATAATTTATAATATTTTGCATTTATCGTTATCAACGGGACCTTCATAAAACTTAGGCATTGTTACTATTAGAATATTGATATAATTGTTGAAGAATTTAAACCAAATTTAAAGCTACTCTTAAATCGCAAACTTTACTAAGATTTCATCAGAATTCTAAGCACTATAGGCTTGATTCGCAGACCAGTATTTGTTGTTTTTTCCCCATATGTCATAGCATCGGCTGGGAGGCGAACCCGCAACAACTATCTGCAACCAACTGCTTGTTTGCAAGGCGGCTGTGCTGACCTCTTGGCTAACAACGCTTGACACCAGTATTTGTTTTTATTTACGACTTAATGAGTAAAAACCACTGATTAACGAAAGTGGCAATACATCATCAGACTAAATAGTTGGAAGAAGTATGATTTAAATTCAAAGTTTTATATTTCCCTACATATAACTTTTAGATAAAAATAGTAAATGAGGTACTATAAGTAGCAATAAAATTAATGTCTTCTGACTTTTCAATACATTTCTGGTTAAATAGCATTAGAAAACAAGAAAAAATAGCAAAACAATTTAGATTATATGATTAGTAGTTTTTATGCTTCTTATTATATTTAAATTATTGATATACAACATCCAATATTCTAAAATTTTAAAGCTTTTATTGATCTGTCAAAAATTACATAAATCTGAAACTAGTGAGAATGTTATATATTTTTACATATTTGGAACTTAAGAGAAACAATTCTTCTGAAAAAAGATGATTTAAATGAAGATTTATGGAACAAAAATGCAAATTATATACATATATGCAATAAGATATAACATATTGTAAGTACTGTAATTTGATAGAATTAAATTTGATTAATAAAATCTAAAAATTATAGGTAATAGGTGATGCTTGCAGACCACTGCAATATGTTGTCAGAAGCAACTAAATTAAGCAAAAAGCTTTATACAATAAAAGTTATATTAAATTGTCTGCATGAAGGCAGTAGTATTACAAACTGATAATATCCGGGCAAGTAAAAGATGGATTTAATGCATTCTCTGAAATCTGGCTCTGCATTTCAAAAAGTCTGTAGTCCACAAAAAACTTATTATTTTTGCAAGACCCTATGTATAAATATCATAGGTGTATGTATAATAAATTCAATCATAGAATCCATTAAACAAGGAAAAATGGATTCTATTGTCTAGGGTCATAATCCATGCAATCACAAGATTCGTACTATTGCAAATCCACTTTATCATCACTGTTTTAGTTTTGATGAATTTGAGTTGGCATTATTTGACAGAGGTACTGCAATCTAAACTTTGTTGTATAATATCAGGTGTAATAGATTTTGAAAATATATGTTTGTGATAAGTATTGTGAAATTATTTTTTTTCTTAACTGAATGTCAAAATTTAAATTAAATCGACTGACAAATGTAACAAATTGAGAATTGTAATTTGTTGTTTAAATTAAGTTTGCTTTAAATATTAAAATGTAGGCCACAACATAAAAATGTTTTAAACACATATAAATTAAATATATATATATACTTTATCCTAACTTACAATAATTGTTTTTTTCTAAGACATGTTTTAATTGGTTTTTGTAATGCATACAGTTATTTTTATTTATAAAGATATGATTTTTAAGAACCTATGATAGTTAGAGAGATAGAAATCCTATTAAAAAATTCATTAGTGGAAATGGAAAAATAAAAAGGCAGAAGTAAGAGGATTATATTAAGCAACAAACAATTGGTAGTATGCAGTATATAATTAAAACAGTGGCAAACTCTTTTTACAGTACCCAGGGCAAACTTTAGTAATTATAGGATGCAAAAATATCTAGGTGCAGTGCTCAAAGATCCAAGGCTCATCACTGATAAAAATTATAAGCTAGAAACTAGTCTGGAGATATTGGATGAATAGGCACTAGATAAGAATTTTATGCACAAACTTTCTTGCATCCATTGATTACTAAAGCTTGCACTAAGTGACGCTACTGTAATGAGAGATTACTACTATTTGAGCTTGTGTAAGCATAGGAAATGATCATGTGATGCTTTATTGGAAATATATAATAGAAATTTTTAGTTAAAAGAGATGATCAAATGAATTTGAAGAATATATATAAAGTTCATTTGAAAGAAAAAAAAATCAATTAAATAAAAATGTCAAAAAAAAAAGAAACATAATAAAAACAAAACAGATAAAATTGAAAACGGCATAAAAAATAAAATAAAAAAAATTCCTACAAATGATTATAAAAACCATCCTGAAGAAAAAATTGAAAATATTGATAATAGAAAATAATAGAATTTTCATTTATAATTGTGAAAACTGTCCTGAAGAAAAAATAAATAAAAACGTTGGCATTGAAGTTCATGGTACATTTCCAAAAGAAAAAACAAATCAAATAGTAAAAGTAATAGCTCAACTTGGTTAATAAATTTAATTCCTTGAAAATGAAAAACAGCAGAAGTTTTTCTACAACATACTTTACAAGAACATTAGTGAATAGACAAAAAAAAAGTATAAAGATGATTCTAAATCTAATGATAATACATATTGCTTCATTTGCAAATTATTTTTATTATTGTTTCCTTAGGCACAGATAGCTTTTGTAATTGATCTTGGTTTCATTTCATTTAATGCAGTAAATCAAAATGCACAAAATATATTCAATATATTTACAAGCTAAAAATTGATAGCTTCAAACAGAGAAAAATTTCCATACTGACAATCAAATTGATAAAGAAGTCTAAAATGTTTAAAATTGGAAGTGATATTTTGGGAATATGTTTTTCAAAGAATAATTGCAATTATTTACATTTGACCCAACATAATTGAGCTTTCTGAAGATTTTCCAATTTTTTATACATACCACATAATGTTAATTTTAGGGAATTAATTAACTGTAAAATTTGATTTAGTTTTAAATGATCATTTGATAGATCAGTCGTAAAATATATTTCTCCTATTTCATTTCAAAAGATAATGAGTGTAATAACAAATAAAGATAGATTCAGGTATCTACATTTCATTTTACATTCATTGATTCTTTAAAACACTGTATCAACATTATGAAACAATACTGGCATAATTAATGGATAAATTTACATAAGTAAAGTATAGGTATGTAAATGGTTAAAAAATAGAATAAAAATTATAAAAATGAAACATTTTTACATCTTACAATAAATACTTTTTAAAAAAAATTAATTGAAAAATAAACCTTATGTTCTTTGTATAAATTGTTAGTAATGTTTGTTTTTGATTAAAAAAAATCTAAAAATAAAAGTTGTGTTGTTCATTTATAATGCTATAGTGTTTTTTTAAATGTAAAAGTAAACTTTGTGTTGTCATCTCAGAACACAAGCCATTTGTAGGTATTCTAAGAAAGTTGTAGACTTCCTGAGTTCTATAGCACTGTTTAAAATAATTATGTTTTCCAATGATTCCCATACCAAAGTAATCACCAGTGAAGAAAATGGTATTGGAATTTTTGACAACACAATAATCTTCTTAATAATGTTAAATGCAAATTATCTTGGGTCAAATGTAGATCAGCAACTATGATGCAGGAAAAAAAAAAAAGATTGAGAAAATTTAGAGCACATTATTTAACCTTCTTTAGAGTTGTTACTGTTTTAAAACCAGTTCATTTTAATTTGGATTGTTTTATTTGTTTTAACATAATTTGTACTGAATAAAAAAAAAATATTATATGGAAATGAAAAATTAGTTGCTTTTGGCCTTTAGCATTGTTGTATTATTATAAAACTGTAAGACACAAGTGACTGTCTTTTTGGATCACTTTTTGAAAACCAAATAAATTTAAAAGACAAATAATAATAACAATTATAAACAAACTTGTCAATTACAAGTAATATAAGTAAGTTTAAAATTATACAATTAATTTATAATATCAATAATTCTGCACTAACATGCTTAGGTTAGAGAAGTTTAATATCATAAAAATTATATGTTTATCTGTGCTAAGCACTTTCGAAGTTCCTTGACTTCATATTCATAGCTGAGTGCAGATGATAGTAATGAGAAGACATATTCTAATTTATAAAAATTAGCTGGCTATTAGTTGTGTCACAGATTTTGGCATTTTATTTTGTTTAGATTAATTAGTCCACCTTTTGGAAATAGTGAAACAGGTGTCTTTTTTGTTTATTGAATGTCATTATTTATGAAGTAAACTTCTTTTATTTTATACCTGGTTATTTCTCTCTCTAGATACTATTGTGGGATTGCTGGGTTTGAATCTGTGTCCAGTAGTCTTTTCATGCTACAAGAATGCTGATGTGGTCCCTTTATTGTTCTGTGCCCTTTTATACATGCACATGTATTGAGATGCTCTATTTGTGATGGTTGTTTTTGTTTCCCATAATACAAGGCCCTGCACCCATCCTGAGGGCATTGGATTTGGTATATAACTTGAGGTGTTGTCTTAAGATCTAATTTATCTTTTGAATTGTTTATAAATTAATTTGTATACCATTATTAGATACTATTAGAAAAAATCAATTCAAAAGAAAACTTATAATTGATTGTTTTTTTTCCTCCCTTCCACTCCCCTTTCTCAAAACCATATCAGAAATTGAAAAGACAAATAATACTAAAACAACCCTTCAATTACAAGTAAACAGAGGTTTAAATTACACATTGAATTTATAAATTAATTTGTATGTCAATATTACTTAGTATTATGGGGGGAAAATCACTTTTCCAAATAAAGAATCTTAAATTTATCAGTTAGTTATTTCAGTATCATTTCATGAGATAGATGCAGTGTTTAAAGAATTAACTAAACTTAGAATGGAAAGTAGATACCCAAATCTATTGTTATTGAAATAACTCCAAACAGTAATTACAAATGCAATAAATAAGACAAAATATTACTCTAATTGATTGTACCTAAATGCGAGCCATTAGAACAACTCAGATATTTTTCATTATGCCAATTTTCTAATAATTTTAAGTCCCTAAAGAAATCCCAATTATTAAATGTGTAAATCATTTTAAATTGAATGGAATAAGTAATGGTGTCTTTTTGTGTCTGTTCTATTTAGATTATTATTAAAAACTGAATCAAAGCTTATAAGTTTATTTCAATGTAACACATGATGTTGTATTTAAAAAATATTTTATCAAATTTTAAATAGTTTACAAAGATAATTTTGAACAATTTGTTGTTAAATTTATCTGACTTCTATAATCAAGTATACAATAACATCAGCATGAGAGTAATATATCAAAAAATATAAATAAATATATTGTTAAACAGTAAAGATTTTTCATCCTAACACATTTGCTGTACTGTTTTTATAATATCTCAATGATGTCTTATTAAGTATTGAGGAAACTCTTGAACTAAGAAACAAGATAGAAACTTTTGAAAAAATAAAGGCAGCCATCTTTATATAGGCCAATTTAAATCATCTCAGTTTAAGAGCATGAGGATGTTTCTCTGTTCACTTCCATTATTTTCTTTCTGCATATTAACTCTCACAAAACCTTTAGATTTGCTATATGTTCATAGTTGGAAATATTAGAAATTAAGTAATATTTAATTTTATTTACTAGCACAGAGATAGTATGTAATTTGGCAGTAATAATGTTTCATCCTAACACATGCACTGTACTGTTTTTTAAAAAATATCTTAATGATGTCTCATTGAGTATTGAGGAAACACTTGAACTAAAACATAAGATAAAGACTTTTGAACAGATAAAAGCAGCCATCTTATCTTTAAATCTGCTTTCTAATTATATAGGCCAATCTAAAGCATCTCAGTTTAAAAGCATGAAGATATTTCTCTGTTCACTTTACTTCCATTATTTTCTTTCTGCATATTAACTCTTGCAAAATCTTTAGATTTACTACATGTTAATATTCAGAAATATTAGAAATTATTCAATATTTAATTTCAGTTCTTATCTTTCCAAAGATCTTTTTTATGTCTTAGTTTGAGAGTTTCCTCAATACTCAACAAGATATCATTGAGATATTATAAAAACAGTACAGCACATGTGTTAGAATAAAAAATCCTTACTGCTTAATTAATACTATCTCTGTACTAGTAAATAAAATTAAATATGACATAATTTTTCATACTTCCAAGTATTAACATAGTGTAAATCTAAAAATTTTGTGAGAGTTAATATGCAGATAGAAAATAATGGAAATAAAGTTGAACAGAGAAACATCTTTACACACTTACACTGAAATGCTTTAGATTGGTGTATATAATTAGAAAGTAGATTTAAAGATGATGGCTGCTCTTATCTGTTCAAAAGTCTCTATTTTGTATTTTAGTTTGAGAGTTTCTTCAATAGTCAATGAGACATCACTGAGATATTACAAAAAACAGTATAGTACATAAGTTAGGATGAAAAATCTTTACTGCTTAATTATATGCTATATCTGTGCTAGAATATAAAATTAAATATTATGTAAACATGTTATGTGAAAACCAAAAAGCAATTTATGTTTCACATGGAAGCCATTATTTAAACTTGTTACTGGCAAATTTAGCAAAATTTATACGATAAAGACTATTTTTATTTTGGTATTTTATAAAAAATATATGCCACATTTGCAGCATTACTATCCTAATGGGATGTTTTAAGAAAAATATTTTCAAAATCATACTTTCAAACCATTTTCAGAAATCAGATGAAATGCCATTTTGATAGTCTTTAAAGGGTGTTTGCTTTAAAATTTACCAGTTTCAAAATGCTTTAAATGAAATTACCCACAATACCCTCAACTATAACTTAAAAAATGAAATCTTGTTCCTAATAAAAAAATTAATTAATTTAAATTTGCGGTCGGATTCATTATTTGTTACAAAATATAGCAAAGCTTTGCAGTGCCAAAATTGCTTATAGATTTGTCTACAAAGCATTTAAAAGAACTAAATATATTTTTTGAAAAATATAGAAATGAAAGATTCATTAGAGATATTCTAATAATAAAAGATATCGCAAAAGAATTAGAAATAATATCAGATTTTATGTTTTCCTAGACATATATTTTTTTAATTATGAAAGTGTTGAATTGTTGACAATCAGTGAAGAAAATTTAAATGTAAATTATTTTTGAAAATAAATAATATATTAATATCATTTAAAAATAAATTTAATTCCTATGAAAATCATTAATATATCTGTGTTTTTTTTTTAAATCTGAAATAAAATTGCAAATTTATATGAGCAATATTTATTCAAATATTGTTAAGATATGCGTTTTTATTTGGAAAGGAATTTTGATGTAATAACAAATATTATTAAAAGTAATCTTTCCAAAGCAGTTTTAAATTTATTAATTGTGTACCTTGTTTTCAACACTAGTAATTATGTCTTCAGATGAATGCAGCTATGATTGGAATTAATTATAAATTATCTTCGACCAGCAATAAACCACCAATGATCTCTGTCTATTTTTTAAATACAAACAAAATAAAAAATTGCTAAATTTTATGACATATTTTAAAGATTTTGCTGTAAAAAAGGATAAGAAAAATTACTCAATATTTGTACTATGTTTAATTTTTCTATACATTTTTGTAGATATATATACTCATACATCATATATTTAATAAATAATTTATAATTATAAAATTTAGATGTATATATCAATATGTTTTTGTTTTTGATCTCAAACAATTTTGGAAACTAGACTGTAAAAATACATATTGTGTTGGCCAGCACTATTAGAAAAGCATTGAAATATTTTTCACAATTAAACACATAATGTGTTACTTTATAAATAAAAAAAATCAACACTTTATAGAAACTCTTCTACTAAACTGTCAAGGCTGATGCAAAGAAATATCAGTGGAATAGATTTGTTTATAACACTTCTTTCATATACACTTTCAATGCAAACAAATTTTTTAAAAACTTCTTTACTTTCCTTACAATTTTGACTGTCCAGCAGTCTTCATCAGAGCTCTAATCTTCTTCTCTGTAAGGAAAGTAAAAAAGTTTTTAAGAAAATTTGTTTGCATTGAGGTGTATATGAAAGAAGTGTTATAAGCAATATATATATATATATGATTATATGAAGATATGCAAAGAAAGTGGAATAGATTTGTATCAGAGATTCTGCTTAGAATTCAAATAATTATTAAAAATCTAAATCTGATAGAGTAAAATATTACAAAAACTTCTTTGATCACAGCAATAAAAGTTATTTGCATTATTTGCAATTATTTTATATATCAACAAAACATACATTTAATTCTGAGGATTTTTGAATTTGAGTTTACAAGAAAAAGTGTATGTTGTGCATTATCATGTTACAAATTGTTTATTTGCATTAGTCAATCATCAAGTAAAAATTGGAAAAAAAAGATATCATAGAAAAATTAATGAAATAAAAGATTTCATAGAAAAATTAATGAAATAATTGTTACTTGTAGAGAAATTATGATTAAAAAGAATGAAGAATAAATATTCTTTCAACAGCTATTAAAACACTAGAGAATAGATGACCTAATCCAATAAAATGTGATTATTTGAAAACAATTATTTTAATTTCACATGTCTCCTTGATGCCTCTGAAATTTTTGAATTGATGTATTTCTAATAGAAATATTTCAGTATGAACTACTGTTTGGATTTATAAAAATAAAAAGTCACGAGATTTTCAACGGGAGCAGTTGGGACATATAGAGAAATATTTAAAAAATGACAAATATTTACTTGTTTTACTGCTACTAAAATGAGTCTACTTTATTGCTTATTTTGAAAATAAAAGAAATATATTGAAAAAAAGAAATATGAAAATGTTTGTGTATAAATCAGAAAATATTTAATAAAATAATCATCGGTGGTCGAGAGGTCAGCGACAGCCGCTTTTCAAGCAATTGTCCTGGGTTAGTGGGTTCGCTTCCTGGTGATGCTATGACACATGGGGGTAAAAAATCTTATATGAGAGGTAAGCACAAAAAGAGATTAAGACAAACTTGCCCTAATTATATGATTTTACTAATATATGTTCAGAGGAATTATTGAATAAGTATTCTTTTGATAAAAAGTATTACATATAACATTATGAAATACCTGGTCTGGCCAAAAACGTAAATAAAATTAAAATAATGAAAATAAGTGTTAAAAATAAAATATAAAAAGTAAGCTTTGGAAAATATGTTATAAAGTAGATCATTTTCTTTTAAATATTTGGAAATTTGTTTTATTGTTCATAGAATAATACTTAAAAAAATAGAATTGGAATTATATTGGCTAAACAGGCTATCAATAAAAAGTAACCTAAGAAAAAAACATTTTGTGCAAAATTTAAAAAAATTGGAATATTTTTGAGATGTAATATTAGAGGATAAGAACACTATCAATAGGTAAAATAAGATAAAAATAGTTAAAGATTGAATTAAAAAATATAATTTTAAAAGGAAATTGTGAAAAGGAACAAATATTGGATTGAGCATTTATTTCAAGACACAAAAATTATGAATGATATGATAAGGCAAAAAAGAAGTAGATTGATAAACCTAAAAAATGAAGATGTAAATATTTGAGTAGTATTGATTGTATATATGTGTGAAGATGATAATCTGGACTGACTAATGAGTGTTGGTTTAGCACAAAATATGTCTATTGGTGATTTATCTTTTTGACATGTGTATGATCAAGTGTGAAGAAGGCAATCTTCTTCTTGGCTGATACTCCATGATATTAATTTACTTATTTAAAAATAACATATATTTGCTAGTAATTGATAACAAACTTTATATTATAAGATAATTCTCAATATATTTTCCTTGGCTTCATTTGTAAGATATAAATGCCTACTTAATCAATAAGTTGATTTTGTTACAATTATGAGCTGATCATCATCATCAGTTAAGTAGTACTTTTACTGTATAGACCATCAGTGTAAGCTGTTAGAATATGTTTAGCACTACATACAAAAATATTTCTATCAAGCATTAAATATAATCATTTATAAATGCTATTCTATACTCATACATATCATAAGTTATTTTAATTTAATATGTAAGATGAATTTTCAGCTACAGAAAATTTAAGAAAATCTAATTTTTTTTTATTTAGTTTAAAATAAGTTATACATTAGCAATAAGAATCGTGAATTTTATCAAGGATATGAGCCATTTAAAAATATTTCTACAATATTTTTATTTTAATTCTTAATATCTCTTTCTTATTGTTGTAGCTTTTTGTGAACGATCATGCCATTTAGTGATTCATTTAAGAATGATCATTTTAGAATATAATTAGTTGATGGTCATGATCAATAAGGTATTTTGTATTCTATAAATCTGAAAGTGAGTTTTTCAAATTTCTGAAACTTTGTACATGTACCTACTTTGTAACTAAATACAATATAACTTTCTATTATATTTAAAGACAAAGGGCTTTAATATAAAATCTAGCCTATGTGTCAATTTATTCAATTTTGTGACAACTTTCCAATAAGACAAGAAGATTTGATAAAAGAGTGTTTGGTATAAATTCTCTCTTCTTCTATTCTCAACTATAAAAAAATCTATTAAAATCTTACAGAACATGTAGAATATTTGGCTCACATTATATATTCTAATGGCAATTTTTTCCTCATTTTCTCTGAACTTTTTTATATTATTTACTAAATGTAAAAGATTGAAATTAAATAAAAATTGTTTATTTATTTATGTGAACTAGATTAAGAAGTTCTGTTAATTAAGTTAAAAGAAAGGTCAGGCCTAAACAACATACTTTCTTAAAAATTTTCATTGAGTTATTCAATATTGTACATTTTGTAGATGTCAGTTTTTCACTATTAGACACAAGTTTCATAAATTTTAGTGCAGACTTAGAGAAAATTGTCATAGAAATTAGTTGAAACTTATAAGAGAGATCTTTTGCTCTGAAAGGAATGGCAGTTTATCTTGTTTTGGTTTTCTATCCAAGACATGTTTTATTATATATTCAATTATCATGATGTTAAATTGTAAGAATTTATCAATAAAATTTAATTTTATTTGCCTTTAAAGAAATCAGATTTTGAGTTGACTTTTTAACTGTACCATAGTGTATTTAAATAATTTAATTATTTCAAGGATATATAGAAAAAATATATAATGTTAGGTTTTGCCTTCAATCACATTTTCTAGCTACTTATTGAAAACTGTTAGTTTTACCCATTAACATTCTTCTGTTGTAAAATTTTTTGTCAGATAATACTTTTTTTTTTTGATTTTCAAAAAATAAAATCTTTATCTTAATTTTTTATTATTATTATTATTGTTGTTGTTGTTGTTGTTATTATTATTATTATTATTATTATTATTATTATTATTATTATTATTATTATTATTATTATTATTATTATTATTATTATTATTATTATCATCATCATCATCATCATTATTATTATTATTATTATTATTGTTGTTGTTGTTGTTGTTGCTATCATCTAAAATGATTAACTTTTTAATTCATGTTAGAAGTTGTTTACTTTCTGATAAGAAGAAATATAATGTTAATATATATGAACAAAAAATCACAATATTTCTGCTTACATTTAACATATGCTTTTGAGAACAGTTCTTTTAACTTTATTCCACAGTTATCCATTGTAAGCTGGAATAATCAACAAACATTGTATGACAGTATTATTACATCCACATCTTCATTTAGTTTTTGCATTATGGTTTTCATTAATAAAAGCTCAGGACTTAATGCACCATACAATATCCAGGCATCTTATATGCCTTTATATTGTCAAGTTAATAACTTGAAATTTAAAAATATCCTAAAGATTTGAACATAAGCCAACTGACATTAAGTTAATGATTATATATTTCAATTATCTCACTTTTATATTAAGTTTACTCATCATTCACCATTTGAATAGGATAGTATATATTAGCAAAATGGCACACAATTTTTTTTGAGTTACCAAAATATATATTTACTTGCTTAGTGCCAATTCTATATACTATGTAAACAAATTGAAAACAAGTTGAATGGATTTAAATCTTTAAAATATTTTTGAATTTTAGCCTCTTAGCTTAAAAATACAAAAGACATAAAACATAATTGCTTGATATGATGTGCGTTAGGGGGGGGGTCATTATTTTATAAATAGAGATCTTAGAATAAAATATGTTAAGGCTAGTCAGAAACAATAAGCTGCTCCAATAGCTAAATTATAACACTTATTCATCATGCATATTGTCTAGTTTCTCAATCTGCTTTTAAATGAAAAACTCACCACAACCAATTTAGACTGATTTCATGATACAGTGGGTATTTGAAAGCTTTTCCCACTATGTTGAAAACCATTTTTGATGTTATGTCAGCAGTTCAATTTTTATTAAAACACTCTAAACACATGTTTTTTAAAAAAGAAGTCATTAAGTTCAATCAGCTATTTTCCCATTTTTCAAAATACATTCATAAAAAAAAAAATTATAAACTTATTTCATTAATAACAGCAACAAAAAGATGTTTTTTTACCTAAACTAGTTCTTATTTAACAATAGATTTTTAAAGGCTAATATAAATTTAAATGATAAAGAAATCACTTCTACCAGTATTTTTTTAGTGCTTCCATGGGCTAACAAATAAGAATGTAAAAACTGACATATTTTCTTTTATTAAAGTTATGATCTCTTTTTTAATCTTTTCTTCGTTTTTTTTTTTGCCATCATGCAGGCTGGTAGTTTTAATAGATTTTATCAAAAAACAATGATTTTCCCTTAATAAATTGATCAGACTTTTAATGTGTATATTTACACACATGCCGCTTGTATTGTTTCTTTGCAGATAGTTTCTCTGTGTGTAAAATGAATAGTGAAAGCAAAATATTAATTTGTCAGTATTCAGAGAAATATTTGAAATATGTTTTATATCTGCTATACATGAGAAAAACATCTTTTTGTTTATTGTGTTGAAGTGTACAATCAATGAAACTTGACTGTTCAAAATATCTATTTAAAAGCTAAACATACTAATCAAGTAAATTTAAAGTATAATATTTTAAATCATTAACAGAAAGCTATTAAAATACAATGATTAATTCGCCAATTTTTTTCACAAAGTTGACACATTATTGTATCGTTGAAATTATTATAAAATCTCTTTAATTATAACAAAGACAAAATAAAACTTTATTTTAAATGAATTAATCAGCAATACCATATTTTTTCAAGTTAGCTCTATAGAAGAATGATAAATAAATTGAAAACATGTCATTCAGATTTATTATTAAAAGGAGGTTGTCTTGACAACAGGTTGAGATTGTTGATTGCTATTGATATTGGTATTGTCTAAGTGTTGACTGATTTTAATGATATGTATATATGATCATAAAAATAAGTTGGTTTAAATTGAAAACTTTTATATATTTTTTAGTTAGGGCTAATCACTTATAGTATAACATAGAGGTGTATGACAGTAGTTGGAATGAAGGTGCATTAGATCCAAAGATCCAGGTGCCCTATCCCAAGATCTAAAACTCCTCATTAATGAAAGCAATAGCTTTGATACTAGTCTGGAGTTATTAAATAGGATAGCACAGGATAGGAATTTATTAAGCACAACATTTAGCCCTGCTTATTATAGTTTATAGTAAGTAGCATAGAAGAGGTGAAAAAATATTTTGCTATAGCAGTAATATGTAAATGTGATAGATCACGTGATAGGTTATTAGTTTATATTAAATTAGCATAATTCAAAAGAATTATGACTTTTGTTGATTCAAAGATTAAGATACTTATGTTTAAAAAACATATCTAAAAAGAATTTACTCATGATGAGGATGTTGATAAAGCACTTATGCTGCATTTGAAAATACTGGTTTGTGATTTTAATGCAAACTTTCTTACTCAAAACCCAGTCATTGTTTGTGTATATAACTGAAGTGGGTATGCCTAAATTACAAAATTATGACTATTACTAGATTATTTAAATAGAATGAATAATGATGAAAATGGATTTGTGTAAGATAAATATAAGTATCCAAATTCAACTCAATCAGTAAAAGATCTATCATTACTATTGCAGTTTTCATATTCAGTGAACTATGGTTTTAATGCTGCAACTTTCTATATACTAAAAATAAAATAGCTGGACATTACAAAACAAGAAAACTTGAGACTCAAACTATCTATTTAGTGTCTGAGATTACGAAGCAGTTATAAAGCTCAAAGGGCTTCTCTAATTTAGGATTTTCAAATCTGATGAATCTAATCTTAAAGTTTAATAAATTACTAAGATTAATTTGACTTCACTGTATTTATATTTTTACTTAATATTATAGGTTTTCAATATTCACATTTGTTTTTATGTTTATGGCAGGGAGCGAGTGTCAGAAAGTGCAAAAAAATTTAAAAGCAGTTATAAGCCATTTAAATTGGAATTATAATCTCTGAATCAAGAGAAAAGAAAGCTGACTTATTTTTGTATGTTTCATGCCATTTTTTAATGTGGAAATTTAAGCTATTCATAACTGTAGTATTTAAATCTTTAATTTAAAATTTGAATATTTTTATTCCAAATTATTCTGAATTTTTTTTAAGACATGGAAAGTTTTTAATAATTTTCCATATTAATTAAAAATTTATTTTGTTTATGACATTATATTCAAAAGGGATATAATTATAATAATGTAATTTAACAATGTGTATGTGAATAGCTACAAAAACTTAAACAACACATTTAGCTATAGAGAAAGAATAATTGAATCAAGTACACAGTAATTACAAATGCTCAGTGATAATACCTAATTTTAAAATGTTTTATAATGTGTATTAAATAAATCAATATTTCCATTTTTTAAGGATACAAATTTTTGATGATTCAGCACAAGATCTCGAGTTTCCATCAGGAAAAAACTTATCATTAATAAAAAATACATAAACAACAATCTATTAATAATTGAAATTAATATAATAAATTTATCTCTTGTAATAATTTATATTTACATGCAAAGACTCCAAACTGGAAGACTGTATTGTCAACACAATCAACTCAGTTATGGCAGCAATAGTGTCACCTATCATTTTTTTCAAGGATTTGAACAGGGGCTATGATAAGTTCAATTTAAAATATCTTCATTTGCTCAATAGGGTACTGTTGTGTGGAGAAGGTTGTTTCTCACATACTGCATCACACGCTAGTGTCACCTATCATTTTTTCAGGGATTTCAACATAGGCTACAATAAGTTCAATTTAAAATATCTTCATTTGCTCAATAGGGTACTGTTTGTGTGAAGAAGGTTGTTTCTCACCAAATGCCTTCTCTTTCTACAAGCTGTGGCACACTAATTGATTTGCTCTACTATAGCCTTGAATTGTTCTATGATTTACATGCCACTCTAGAATTAGTACCTTTTACAGACCATTTAAATGTTGATTTTCTGCAAATAAATCAAAATTCCACTGGTTAATCTGTCCCAAGCTAGAACAGTAAGGATGCTGAATAAGGCCAATATGCTGGAATGGGTCTTTTTAGAAGCCTACTTCCTGTTCTATAAAATCCAGTTACTGTCTTTGCCACCTCTTCAGAACTGAGTGGTCTTTGTGGGCATATTAAGCTCAACAATTAATACCATCACTTGTTGAACCAAAGGGCCCATTAGTTAGAGAGCTGGACATTCTAAACAAAAAAGTCAAAGATTTATCAATGTTGGATGTGACAACAAAGGAGATAATTGTCTTCAAATTATAATCGATTGGTATCTTAAAAAGACCAATCCCTTTAATGATTAAAACTGAAAACTGCAATTTTGCAGGTGATGAAATGTTGGAAGAGATATATCTGCATTTTAAAAGTAAGCTTCAAGATTACCCTTTTGAAATTGGAGAGATCTGGAAAGAAGTGAATGGTGAAGAAGAGCATGGAATCATAGAAAGTATCATTGAGCAGAGATTGCTAGATTACCCATAAAACACCCATCTGGGGTTGCATAGTATACCCAGATTCATTCTGGTTCATCTGTGAAAAAATTCACTGCCCCAATAGTATAAAGACTAATTGACATACTGGAAGGAAACTACCAACTCATCCCAGATCTTTACCCTGTTGCCCTCATGCCATTTACAAAGAAACCAGAGAATCTTTTGAGTCTGTTAAATCTAAGACCTATATCGATGATTCCCTTATTAATAAAAACTGTGGAATCTCTTGTCAAAGACAAAATCCAGCAGTGGATGCTCAATAACATTTCCAGGCACTAATTTGCCTGAAAAGGCTCATCCACCATGGAGGCAGTCAAAAATTTCATGCTCCTAATGGAGCATGTTAGACTTAAGAAGAGACTTCAGCCTATTGTAGTCCAGTTTGACTTTTCTGGGTTTTTTTGACTCCGTGGTATCTGGGCTTCTGTTCCATCTTCATAAGTGCTATGGAGTCTCTTTGGTTTATGTGAAGATAATTGCAAATCTATTACTCAACAGAACAAATTCACATAGGCTCACTGCCCTGGGTTCAAACCATTTTGATTCCCCAGGGGTCCCCACTGAGCACCCTTTGATTAATTACACACATGCATTCCTTTCTCAAGATGGTTGAGAAAGAACTATTGGGAATATAGTACTGGCTCTTAGGGAGAAGATCCACCATATATTATACATGGATGATGTTACCATTTTCCTCCCTTCTCTCCAACACCTTCCTAAATTATATCAAGTGCTGGATAAGTACACAGATAAATTTAACCTAAAAGTCAACATGATGAAGTTGACAGTGTGGAGAGCAAATGATGAGAAGATAGTAACATCCAGATTCTCCAGGAAACCATAAAATTTCTTAGGTTTCCCAGTTGCACTGTCAAGAGCAGCAATGAGACAAGAAATCCAAAAGAAAAATCATTGAAAAAACAAACAAAGTAACTGACAAGTTATCCAGAATCTCTCTGTCACTCAATAAAAAGGTGTCATTGTTAAACATGCTCATTTTGCCATGTATAAATTATTACCTTCTGATTGTCACACATCCAAGGCTTTCCAAAATACCATCAATTCACTCTGCACCAAATTTTTACTGAAGAAGGATGCAAGAAAAACAGTGTGTATCAGTCTTGCTAATGTGCAGAAGCCAAAACATCTTAATGGTCGTGGTTTGCACACAATCGAGATCTTCTTTGTATAAAAAGCTCTAACATTGTTAAAAAATGGTGGAAGTCAGCCAAAGTAAAGAGTTAGTATCTGATACCATGGAATATTGCTAAAAAATTATGGAAGTCAGGCAAAGTGAAGAGCTAGTGTCTGATACAGTGGAACCTATGGAACCTATGGACACTCTGCCACCGATTAATTCAAAATGGATCATGAAAAGAACATTTAAATGGTTTATTTATAATCACTGATCAAATAGTCAATGAAAGCCATACTTACTGGAACATCTAAAATCTCATTTACCCCAGACAAAAAAACCTTTTCATTAGTGGATATATATGTAAATGGACTAATTAAGAAGTCAAGATTTTGGGCCTTTGAGCCCAAAATAGTAGATTTTATAATAAAGTACTGTTTGTGTTCACTGCCAAAATCCATTTCCTAGTGACTTGTAAGGGAAACATGAAGACAATGTGACTTGTAGCCTGTGTAATGATTATGAAGAAACTCAGTGTCATATTTTTTCTAGTGCCATTATTTAACTGATTTTAGAGTTCAGGATAGTTGGGAGCATCAAACATGGTTGTAGAGAGAGTCTGAACTTTATAAAGGCATTAGAAAATGGTAAATTTGCTGTTATAAGAATATCAGTTTTTTTCTCTTTGCACTGTGGATCACTAGATGTGACTTGATTTTTAGGAAAAGTACACTGGATTCATGGACAATTTTTAAAAAAAAAAATTACATGGCCTCAAAACCAGGCACCATTTATTGGCACCGATACATTACACTTGGACACATGGAATCAAATTACCTCTGACAATAATGAAACCGGCATGCAAATGACTACAAACAATTCAGGAATAATACACTGAACACCAGTCCATGATGGTTAATGAGAGAGAATGGGCACTAAAGGAGATGCCATACTCAAACCACATATAATGTAAGAAGAAATATTTCTTTAGTTCATCTGAATAGACATAAGAATGTGTGGAAGTTGGAGAAGAGTTTACAATTTGCAAGCTAAAAACATTAACTCACAAGAAATTAATGTTACTATGCAATAAATACTATCTCAACCAATTAAATTGTCAGGCAGTTAAAGCTGATAGAATTTAAAAGAAATTCTAAATTAATTAACGATGAGACCTGACCTCTAAAACTGTCTTTGTATATTAACAATATAGACCTTCTGATGAGCATTGACTACAATTGTATTGAATATACCAAGCATGAAGAATGAGGTGACTTGGTCTTGGAAAGTCTCTAGTATAAATTGTTTGTAATTCATGTATATGTTTTTTGTAATCATCTTGAATAAAGATATTTTTTCATTAAAAAAACCCGATTCCATTCATTAATGAGGTAGACATTTGCAATTCCACTGTTTTTAAATAAGATATGGAACTAATAATAAAATAGATTTTTATAAAAAGCAAAAATAGAACATTTTACACAGACAGATCAAAAAAAGACATGTTCAGTGAAAAGAGGGCAGGTAGTAACATTACTTCAAATACTGACTAACCTAATCTTTTCATTTGTCAGTTTCAATATATCAGATTAGATAGACAAAAAAAATATTCATATTTTAAATATCACTATCAATGGCAAATTCATTTTGTAAATTTTTATTTAAAAAATTATCTAATTTAGTATATATTTTATATGATGAAATGTTTAAAAAAATATTGATTTCTTTCTTTTTCTTTTAACTTCTTTATCATCCAATGACAGAAGACAAATTATTAATAATGAGAATGTAAATCAATTCAAATGCCTTAATAATTTTATAAGTAGAAAAATGATCTTAGATATTGAAATACAGCACAGACTTCAATGTATTGTTTTAGCTTTTAACACATTAAAAGACATGGAAATAACTTAATTAGCTGTATATAGATCTGTTATTTTATAATTTATTATATGGAAGTAATACATGGACATTTTATCAACACAATTTGAAAGCATTAGAAAAATTTCATTTAAGCATGCTCCAAAAAAAAAGTTAAAATACAATGGCAACATCATAACACCAATCAATATGTTCTTCGCCTTTCTGGATATCCAGTATTGTAAAATCACACTTTGTTGGATTGGATATATAAAATAAATGATGCATGTGAGATTTCCTAAAAGGATATTAATAATAGTTATTAGTCATTCATTAGATTAAAGATTATCCACTTAATAAATAATATTTCTGTAGTGTATTCCTAAAAGAATGTTTTAAGTGGTTAATTTCGAATCTGGTTTTTTATGGGATAGGTAGACCACAGCTGTATTATAAAGAATACCCCAAATACATTCTAAAAAACTGTAATATTATTGTTTTAATTGAAAACATATAGCAGAGAATAGAATTTCACAATGAAAAGTTTCTTATTGAAAGAATTACAAAACAGCACCACAAAATATTGAACAGCGAAATGAAGCACCATATTCTATATGTTGATGTATTTGTGCTTCATAGATTGGATTGTAAAATCATTGCAAAACTTATTTTTAGAGCAGTTTTTTTTTCCTTGTAGCTGTAATGACCATATTCGATTGCGTGTGATTGCTAAATGTATATCTTTTGTTTAATCAGTTGTAATAAAGTAAGCTATTTTAATCTCAGTAGTTCATACTTATTATATAAAACTTCATTGTATTTAGAAATACGTCTTCCTTTTTTTTTCAAAAAGTTAAATAGTAATAATTATTCTTATTTATAAATTGTTTATATCATTTTTTTTATTTTATAAATTATTTATTGAATAATAAAAAAAAAACTTTCTTTCATATAGAATTTAAAAGATAAAAATCTCATCTAAAACTTTCTTAAGGTCGCTGATATATTTGAATATGGAAGTAATTAATCATTGATTTTTAAAAAAAATCTTTTATTGATTACTCCGAATGATTCCAGCTGAATTTAAAATTTAATTATTTTTAAAAACATGGTTAATGTAAAATATAGATATATATTATTACTACCATAAATTGTATCAAATGACACAATTTATAGTTGCAATAAAAATAAAATCTGCATAAGATATATATAAAAATCCAATAATTTGGTTTTAAAAATTGTAAGATTTTTTAATGGATGAAAATAGCAGAAAATTAATTCATAATTTATTTTTTATATTTAAAACGTAATTTATTTTTTGCATTAAAATCATGATTTATTAATGCCACTAGTTTTTTATTACTCATTTATAACTTCAATATGTAAGTTATATTTATTTATATATCACTTAATATGTTACCTTCTGCTTTGTTAACTGCTATAAAAATAAATATAGTTAATGTAAACATATTGATTAAAAATTTGAAATGGACCCGTATGTTTAATATTTTATTATATATTTTTACCTTAATTTTAATAGTATTTCCAACAATATTTTTTTGATCTAGAAATATGGACTTATATCAATTTCTCTAAAATTTGGGTCAAATGCTTAATTTTTTAGTTAGATCATTTTTCATTTTTAAAATATAAATTCCAATAATTATGCATAAAAATTCTAATATTATATTTTTCAAATTTTAACATTAAGGTCAATAAATTGCATGTAAATAAATAAACAAAACAGATGCTTAATTTAGGTATCAATCATCTATGTTTAATCATCATCATCATCGACCATTATCAATCCACCTCAGGATGAAGGTCTCTCCAAGTTTAATCCATCTTCTCCGATCTTTAGATTCTCTTCTCCACATCACCCCTGCACACTTTCTTATTTCATCCATCCATCTCACATGTGGTCTCTTTCTGGGTCTTTTGCAATCTTTTGGAATCCAATTTAAGATTTCAATTGTTCATCTATTATCATCTCTCTATGTTTAATACCTAACATTTTATATATAAAAAAAGAATAGGTTTGCATTAAGTCTATTCAGAATCTAGCTCATTCAAAAGTTCTTAATAAAAACTTATGCATAAATTACAGGAATTCATAAGTTTTTAATTAAGAATTTCTTTTGAATCAGTAACATGAATAGATTTAAAGAAATCTATATTATTATTGTTGTTATTATTATTGTTTGTAATAAACAATTTATTTATTTTTTATAATTGTTGTTGTTGCTGTTGTGACTGCCAATTATAAATTATTTATTAGTAAATATTATATGATTCTTCTATCATTTGCTATCCTAAAATATAACTTTTGACTTTATAATGTTTTGATATCGATCATAGTTATCTTTTTTATTGTTACAGGCAAAAACTGACAGGGAAACTTTACCGCTTTTAAAAATATTATCAATGTCAGTTTGGAGAGGATATATTGGGGCAGTAATTCACTCTGTTACTTTACTAAACTTAAACATTCAATGGAATATATAAACTTCAACAATTATATGATCATCTGCTTGGAAAAGATTTGAGTTATTTGATTCAAAAGAATAGCAAATGTTTATTGTGCTAAAAATCTATTTGTGAGAATTATAATTACATCTTAATATTAATAAAATGAAAATTAGATGGATTTTGTACTATATTTTTCCCATATTGCAACAAAGTGTGATTGTTTATAATATATGCATCCTTTTGTTTTTCATATCCCATCAATCTACATGATATTTATCAATCTAATTTTCTAAATGAATGATATCAATTTTTAGATTATAAAATTACTTTAAAATCTAAATGGTATCTCTCCAAAATATAAAGTAGAATATAAATTCTACAAACCAAAGTCTTCCATATATATTTTTGTTGGTACAAATTGCATTAATGAGTATTTATAATGTTTTATAATGCTAGCAAAAAAATATTCAAATCTGCAAGTTTACATATTGTCCTTAATCCATTATTATATTTTCTGGAGTTGGTTTATAAAATATTTTATTTTTTCTTAATGGATTAATTTATATGAGTTTAAACTTCCTTATAGATAACAGAACAAACTCTCCACACCACCTAGTGCAAGTCATAGTAATCAATGGAGGCAAGAAGGTTTGTACATAAAATCCATATCTACTATCTACTCATTCAATATTTCCAGACTAATTTCTAGCTTTTATCAGTGAGGAGTCTTGGATCTGAGTTCTCTGATGAAAACCATAAGGGATATTATGCACAAACCTTCTTGCATTCATTGATTACTGTGGCTTGCACTAGGTAACACTACTCTATGGTAAGTTCATTGCTATAGCTTGTGTAAGCATAGGAAATGATGATAATGTTTTTTATAGATAATACTCAAAGACCTAAATTTTGATGTATTAAAAATTCATTGGCAGAAATAAAATAGATAAATGAAATACCAATAAAAATACTAACTTGTGATCACCTGACTATTTAGTAGTTACAACATTAATGTATTTTGTTCTAAGGACAAGAAAGTGAAGTTTTACTAAGGATTATTTAAAATAAAATAATTTTTTTTTTGTATCATCAAAAAACTCATTGCATTAGAAATTAAAATTAACTTATATATATACAAACATAATTATAAATTACTTTAATAAAAAGTTGAAACTTATAATATATAAATTAGAACATTTAAAAACCTTTTAAAAAGCTTGTAAGTAGATATTATTATATAGCTAACTTCTAACACATTTAATGCCTGCTGATATTACATCTTTCTCATTTTTAAGTAAAACAAAAAGAAAATTCAATCTTCTCCTGATGTGTTAGTGTCTGATATATCTGCCAAATATGATCTCTCTGAAATTAATACCTATGTCATTCATATTATTACAGTTAACAATTTAAAAATTAACTATTTTAAACAATATATTTTTATTTTATAACAAGCTGTTTCAGAAATCCTTTCGCATTCTAATTTATATATCCTATTGTCAGAAAGGAAAAAATATGTTCATATTCCTCAATTAAAGCATTTTGAAAGTAAAGAAAAAAAGAACCAAAACTCTATAAATATTTTTACAGCTTAAGAAAGTATAGTCTTTGAACAAAATATTTTAAACCGCTAAACATCACATGATCATCATTACCTATTGTTACACAAGCTGTTATAACAGAGGCAAAACTCTCCATACAGTAGTGCCAAGTAGTGCAAGCCAGAGTAATCAATAGGTTCTTGCATCCATTGATTACTCTGGTGTATCCTAGATGGCATTACTGTATGGAAAATTTTGCCTTTGTTATAACAAAATGTTTTGTGATCACATTGAAATGACAGCTATATTTACACTTTTAAAGAATTGTTTTGTGCATTTACTACCATTGAATGCAAATAGAAAATTCTTGGTTTGCTCCAAAATACACATTGGAGAAGCAGAATGGGAAAACGCCTATTTCAAGATTATTTATGAACAGTCAGCATTATGAATCAAAATAATTTTTTTCCAAGTTCATGGTTATTTTTGTTTAAAAATTGTAAAATAGTTATCTTTTATCCTAGAAAATATTCAAATAAACATGTACATTTATGTAATTCATTACAAAAGTGCAAAATGTTTGGATAAGCTAGTAATGGAAGAAAAAATATAGCTTTGAGTAACCCTATTTCTTCAATCTAAATTTGCAATCTAATCAGAAATTTCCTATCTACATTCACAGCAGTTTATTTATAAATGAAAATATGGCTGCCTTTTCAATGTGATTACATCACATTTTGGACCTAGAGATCAGTAAAAAAGAGATTATATTGACCCTTTCACAACATATAAATTTTTAGACAATCTTCAATCATCACATTAACTAGAAGCTTAAAACCCATGAACTTTTCCATCAAAAAGAATATATATATATATTGGAGATCTTGAATGTGTGGAGTTATCCATTTAAATCATCTTAATTAGAAAGCACTTAATGCAGAACAACTACACCAGGCCAAGAGTAAAAGTTAACTGACAGATTAATGCATCCAAAAGAGTGGCATTTAAAAGAGGAATCCTCTTTTGGGATATTCCTTTTGAATGCACCAGTCTACCAGTTTACTTTGACTCTTGACCTAGTGCAGTTGTTCTCAGTTAAGTGCTTTCTAATTAAGTTGATTTAGATGGATTACTCCACACATTCAAGATTTCCATCTAAATATTCATTTAAAATGTTGTATTTCAATATATATAAGCAATAAAGAAATTGTATCATAAATATTTAAAATTATTTTACAAGAATCTTTTAGACGATACTTTGATATTTTAATTTATATATTATAAATAAATATTGAAAAGTTTCTGCGTATTTTTTAATTAAAGTTTAATCTATGATCAAACCAAAGGCCAACAAGCAATTAAAAACTGAACCAGTAAGCTTAAATCATATCATCTAGTAATAATATTTATTTGTCTGACTCTATAGATGACTCAATGTCAGTTTGTTGATTCAGTTGTTAATTAGTTGCTTGCTTGCATTATAGATGAACTCTAAATAAAAAATACAGCTGAAAATCTCGTTAGAATTTTCAATATTTACATTTGTAAATACACAAAAATCTTTTAATTATTATTATATATATGAGCAGTGAAAATAATACCAATTTGTTAATATTATTAAGTAGCATTCTAAATTATTTTAAAGTTATAAAAATGAAATTACAATGTACTGTAAAAAGAATGCAAATCCAACTGTAAAATAAAAAATAATTTGAAAACAAAATGAATGGATTTTAAACAGCTATCATCAGCTAAATTCCCATCATTTGCACTTTTGAATCAGCGTTGCTTCTGTCACTTAAAGTTGATAACATCTGTTAAAATATTTTTTTTCCCCTCTTACTCTTTTTTTTTTTTTGACAGACAATCCAACATAATGACAAAATTAGATGACATACTTATTATAGTAATAAAAAAAAGTTAAATAAAGACAGAAATTTGTTTTAGAATTGATTTAAAGTAATATATATATCTAATTTTAACAAATGCTGTGCCAACTGCTTTACGATGATTCAGTTTGTTTCTGTGTTTTAGACAGATATACAGGATGTTAAATAAGTTGTTAACATTGGGCAATCTCCCAAAAATCATTCCTTTTCATATCATTTAAAAATTCAATGATGGATTTATAAACTTTTATTAGAAACAGTGTTCAAAGGTTCTCACGTACAAACACAGTAATTTAAATCTCGAAGTAAAAAGAATAATCTTTTTTTAAATTATAATTTTTTTTTAAATATTTGTTAATAAGATCTTTAGATGGTACTATCTCGTTGCTACTCTCTTAATAGTTTTTAACATAATGCTTGCAGTCTGGAGTTTTTAAGAGATTCTGAGTTAAGAAGACTAGTCTTCATGTCTTTTCAGATGTCTTACTTAATAGAAATGGAAAACTGCTCATGATTCACGTTAGAAGGTCTCTATTTTTTTAAACAGTTAAGAACTACAGAATCATTTAGATCAGGTTTAGGTATTTTCTGTATGCTTATCTTATATACATAATTATAGTTCTTTTCTTGAAGACAGGTATAACAACTAGTCAATGGGAATCAATGATAATCAGCATTAGTAGTTGTTTGCTTGTTCTTGTTACTTTCCGATATAATTTATGTTATAATTTAAATTTTAAATGAGTGCTTTACATCATTAAGCTATATTTATCTGTGTTTTTTTTTTCTTGGCAGAGTCTACTACCTGAAAGATTTCTATAGTATATAAAGTAGATATAACTGTTGTTGATTATTTGTTGCTATATATATTTTAAGACTTTGTGTATCTTATTTCATTACGTTGCTCTGTTTCTTAAAACTGACTGAAATTTTAAAAAAGCAGACTCCGGGTATTAACTACCAAATGATTCAGTTATCTATCTATAAGAACAATTCCTCTGTATCAATGCAAATATATTTATCCAGTGTTGGCTTAGTTGTTTTTTGTGACACAACATTGATGTGATGTATTGTGGATTCACCTTAAACGAAGTCAAGAATATCTCAGCAATTATGCCCAGATAAACCTGTTAGCCATTTTATTTTCCATTCGCCACTCTAAATTTTCCCCACATTCTGCTTCATCCCATTTCTACAACATAATCTTTGTCAACTCTATAACCTTTATATCTAAATCCCCTTATCTTTTCCCAGATTTAGCATAAAAACCAATAATTCACTTTCTGTATAATCACTTTTTTTATATTTATTCTTCCATAATTTCATTATATTTACCCTTTCTGTTTTCAAGCATTTACATTCAATTAACAAATGCCTAATATTTTCTATTACTTCCTTACATAATTTAAAAAATAAATCACCCATATTTTTCCATTTACAATGTATATTCTCTTGTAGCTAAAGATCCTGTTCGAGCCTTAAACAAAAAACTACTTTCCGTACTCTTATCATATATTAACTCACACTTGATATTCTGTTTATTTCTATATATATTTAAACTCTTTTTACTCTCCATACTATTTCTCCATCTCTCTAACTCCTTATTCTTTATTAATAAATCTATCCTTTTATTCAATTCCTTACTACTATAACACTCAACAAACCTCTTAACGCAATAATCCCATCTTTTTTACAAATATACTGATATAAATTCTTTATCCAAATCTTTTGCATACCGCATTACCTTTTTCACCCATCTTGTTACCTGCCCTTTACTCATAACCCAATTAAATACTATTTTGGCTATTCTTTTATTATCCATGAACTGCAATCTACCAAGCATTTTCATTCTCTGTTTGCATCTCTCATATGAAAACTTGACCATCCCATTTCTTCTTGAATTACCTCCCTTGCTGTCCATACTTCTGCATCCAATGAATGTCTTCCTATTTCTCTTTGAACTTTTTTAAAGTAATTTAATACCTCTTTACTAACATATAATGCATCATTAACATATGTTAACTCTACTACTGCAGCTCCTTTCCATATAATTCTAGCTACATCATATTTAGTAATAAAAGCAACAGTAATACCACAAGTGGATAGTGAAAGAATTAATACAGTAAACAATAGTTGTTTTTTTGCTCATAAAATTGATTTTAAATATAATACTGTTCAATTAAAAATTAGACTAAAAATATTTTAATAATAGTAATATTTATTGTTATGGCTTTATAAATCAACTAACTATTTTAAATTTTACACGGTAGATATTGTTGGTATAAACTTTTTTCTTTAGATCTAGTTTCAGTCATTTTTCTAAAATACATGTACACAGTTTTGTCACTTATTCACCAGACAGTATTTAATATATATCAGAGTTGATTATGGACTGCTGCTTCATAAAAAAAAAAAAAAAAAATTTGGAAAACCTAAAAGTAATTCAAAATTTTGTCCAGTCCAAATTTTAAAATCAGGTGGTGCATTTGGTAAATAAGATGTATGAACCTCTACTTAATAAAGTCAGTAAATCATAAGGTAATACTTTCAATAATGATAATAAGGAGGACAGTTGAAATCTTAAATGAGATTCCAAGAGATTGTAAAAGACCTAGAAAAAAACTACAAGTGAGGTAGTTGGATGAAATAAGAAAGTGTGATGGTGATGTGGAGAAGAGAAGCTAAAGATCAGCAAAGAGGAATTTAATTTGGATAAACTTTCATTCTGCAACGAATTAATAATAATTGAAAATGATGATGAAATGGCTTCCAGTAAAAAACTTAATATTTTTTAAAGACAAACCAAAAGATCTTGCTGAATTCTTATAAGACTAATGAAATATGCATTAAAAAACACAAAAAAATCATTAATTTTTAATTACATAATTTATATACCTGCTTTACTTACCAGACATTTAATCAAAGCTTATATATGTATTTTATAGAATTAAGATGGGAAAAAAATGAATCAAAAATATATTACTATATAAGACAATAGTTGAAAATAAACCTAAAGAGCAAAAAATAAGCCATTTAAAATCTTTAATGTATGTGATTTTATTTACTTAGCCTATCAATGTTTTTTGACAATTTAACTATTAACAAAATACAATAAAAGAACATATAGAGATTAAAGCCAAGAAATAGATATATCACTGGTTTTATTAAGTTCTGCACTTCATTCAGCCATTGTTGCCATAGATTCTGATAGACATTATACCTAACCACATAAGTGTATAACAACCACTAACTAACATATTCTAGCCATATGTTAATCAGAACTTTTTATATTATTGTACAAGTTATTCATTAACTTATCCATTATCAAAATGTAATCACTATTTATTACTAATAAAATTTTTTTGTTGAAATGAATTATATATTTTGTAGTTTGTTTTTCCCTCACATTTGCATATATATATATATAATTTTAGAGGATTTGAACACAGACTTTCAAATTCCCTTCAACTATTCATTCTATCTCATACAACTGATACATATGATTATACACATGTGAAAAAGAGAAACGATCTTCAATAGACATATTTTGTGCTAAATCAGCACTCATTTGTTGGTCCAGATTATCATTTCCACACGTAAATATAATCTGTGCTCATTTATATTAAGATAGCAAATCTTCAAACTTTAATGTACAGGTTTCAATCTACTCCACCCTCCAATTCTTCAGTCATCCATACCATTGAAAATTCCCTATAATTACATCTAAACTCCAAGTATATAATATATATGTAATTAGAAATGATTTGAATTCAGACTAACAGCCAATCAGTCCATTTTATAGCTGATTAATAACATTTATGAACCAGATAACCTCAATAAGTATGGATTGACCTGAATTTGTGATGAGATTCCAGTTTAATTTAAAAAAATCAGCTGGCTTTATTATTGGTTCTGGAAAAAAAAGTTGTTTCCATCAACATAAGATTTTTATTTTTATGCTTTAATTATATGATTCTGGATTTTTGGTTGAGCATCCAAAAGAGCAATTATATCTTGAGTTATTGCCAAGTAGGATTTGCTTACATTTTCTGTGAAGCAACTTCTGATAACTTACAGAGGAATAGGCAAAAAAATTGGAAGCCACACCAAAAAAAAAAAAAGATTTGAGTGTAGAAATATTTTTTTATGATAATATTTAATTGGGTATCCAAAAGTATAATGTGGGAACTTTTTCTCCAAACAGGAGCATATTATTTTTGAGCAGAATATGTTACTACTAAAAAAACTTTCTGTAAAGTATTAGTAATCCAAATAGTTCCATCTAGATTCCCAAGGAAGTTATTTTTAGAAATTAACTTTCATCTAATTGTAGATAAATGAAAAAATAAGTTAAGACTATAGTCTAAAAATAATCTTATGTAGGATGGGGTAGGATTGTGTTTCAATTCAATATTGCAAAAGATTATATTCAGTTTATGATATGATTTCTTGTTCTTTAGATGAACTGACTTTATTGAATTAGAATTAGGATTCCAATCTTTAAAAAGATTTCCAATTTTTTCATATCTTTATTGAGTGATATTTTTATTTCAGGAACAAATCTTTTTTGAGAAGTCAAAGCAGTATCCTCAGCATGAATGAATTTTCTTTATTTTGTTCCCAGATTATTAATGAATATACTGAGTAGGGTATGTGAAGAGTGAACCCTAAAAAAGATCTTTCAATAAAATTTTGTGTCTACTACAATTGCTATGGTCATTTTAGAGAATTTTGTCAAATAAATTGTTCCTGCATTTAAAAATTTTATGAACTTTTAGAAGACCCATTTTTCCAAATAGAATCATAAGGCAACATTAGATAAATAAAGATTGCAGTAATTTTTAATTTATGTTAAAAGTCTTTTTTAATATGAATTGTTTAAAGATAAAACTTATTCTTCCTCAACTATTGGCAAAATTTATTGCTAATATGATTCTTTCAAAAAGTTGCAAAGGACATACAATATTGGATAATAAATTTGTGGATCATTTCTGAATCTGTTTAGCTTTAATATTGCTGTACTTTCATTTTTATGACAATTTCTTGGAGTATTTTCCATACAAATCATGTTACTAAATAGGTTTCCAATCATTCTTTGGCTTTAAGACCTGCATTTTTAATACCTCTGGAGGTATGGTTCTCTTGGGGCCTTTTTTGGTTTTAAATAATCAAGGATAAATTCTTTAATATTTACATTTTATCAGATTAATAATAGTGGAACATTGTGAAAAGAAGTTTGCAATTCTGCTGTAATAATGTTTTTTTATTCAACTTAGAAATATGGCATACAAAATTGGCAGCCATGTTAAGAGTAAGAGTATTAGATTTTTTAGAGATACTTTTACATCCATCAATCTTTCAAACAAGTGAACAGGTCTTAGAAACTTTTGTTTCCTCATGATCTTTTTTACTTTTTTTGTGGAATCATCCAGTGATTTTATAAGTTTGTCAATAATTTTTGGATCATTGGTATAAAGATCAATGCTGATTTTGTTTTAATCTGGAATAAATTGATTTTGATATCCATGAAAGGTGGATTCTGAAAGCTATTATTATGGGTTTGTTAAACTTATCATTTGATTTTAAAGTTTTCCACTATATCAACTCTAGATAGCTTTTTCTTATATTCCATCTCAGAATAAAATAATGGTTAATTATAGGAATATGGATTCCAAGATTTAATTTATATTGACTATGGGAGAAATAATTTAGTATCAGTATCTCAGAAAATAATGGTAAACCACTTTGTTAAGATAAAAACAAAAATCGAGAATTGTTTCTGTTTTTCATCTGGAAAATGTTTAAATTCATCCATTTCTAAAAGTTCACAACCTTCTTAATACTCATTTACACATCTCCAAAGTTTGAGACTTGAACTTTTCTATAAATTCAGAAAGTATAGCATGTTCTGAAAGTGGAGAATACGGTCAGATTGGATTGCATGTGTAAAAATTATTTATCAAAATTGTGATTGCAATGTCAGTTGAAATATCTCCAATATAACTTGTTTGCTTAATAAGATGATCTGAAACAAAAGTATACAATGTTCTCAATGCATTATATCAATACAATAGTCAATGTAAATTCAAGAATTAAAAAGATATATGCATTATTAGAAGAATGAGTTTCCTGAAATACAATTACATCAATTTTGTGCTGAACAATTAATCGGTGAGTATCTCCATTTTTGATCCTTATATACCCTTAAAGGTTGAATTGTGGTTCCTAGTTAGAGAGAAAATTATTCTATAGTGAGTATACATAGCACTTGAGGTGTTTCATGGTTATCAACATCATGTAACTGATTTTTATTTGAGAATTTAGGGCTCACATCTATTTTCAATAATACCACCAGAATTCATCTTAATAGTGTTACTATGTAATTTCATAAATTGCTGTTATTAAATAGGAACTCATCAAGATGTGAAGTCTGGTTTCCATGTGAAGATCTAAGTCTGGGTTCCATGTGAAGACTATTGTTTTCTTTTGCTAATGCATGCTTGTTGTAAGATGGGTTGTCATCTTACTGCATTTTATGTAAAAGAGATAAGTACAAATATTGCTTTAATAAATATGGTTAATTTCATTTTTTTTACAAACAATTGTAAAAGTGTGCAAAAATTCTTATCCATTCTGCAAAATGTTGAATTGGTTGGACAAGTATAAAGAAAATATAACTTCTTCAATTAATGAACTAAATTCTTTTAATTTAAAGATACTATTTCAAAATCACTAATACTTTAAGCTGATGTTAGACTGTGCAAAACTTGTGGAAACATTTTCAAAGTGATAGCAAAATATGAATACCAAATATAGATGCTTTATATATTACTATAATATATTTAATTGTTGATAGTTCCATGGAAGATGATTTAGAAAATTAAAGATTCTAAGTTAAATCTCATTATTCAGTATTTACCAGGAAATTGGGATCTGAAAACACCACTTGTCAAACGATACATAGAATACCACATCATTACAAGCTATCAGAAAGCTTACTAATATATAAAGTTATGGAAGAGTCATGGAGAATCATTATTCCCACTTGTTTGAGGAGAAAATAATTTATTATCTTCACTGTTTGCACAGACGTTGTAGACGAGGAAAGTTGAACATGTAGTGGGCAGAATGTTTCATTGGCCTAGCATGTATGCTACTATTTTACATTGATTACATTTATAGACAAATTACATTAATTCAGGATAAAATATCTAAGATCTGAAAAAAAAATCTAAAATCATCTTAATTAATAATAGTTTGAGTAACTCTTGAAGAAAAGTTATTAATTATAAATGACAAGGAAGGTAAAAAAATTATAACGATCTTCTAAATGAAATAAAGTAGTCAAGTCTTTCATAAGCTTGATTCAATACAATTAGGTGTCTGAATAAATTTATCAGTATATAAATGTATATGAACTTGTTAAACAAGCTTAGAGTAAAGACCGCTAGTTCTTAAGTGAATTTATAATTGATATAAAAAACTAATCAATTAAGTTCGACAAATGAGTCTATAAAGAATAAAATTTATAAAGATAATCTTCTCTGCAGAAAGTATGATCATAGGTAATTTTTAGAGCCTTTGGACACTATTTTCTATATCAATAAAGAAACAATATTCGAAGATCAGAAACATTAATTAAGTTATTTTAATTTTTTGAATATATAAATTGATCTAGAAAATAAATAAATTTACAGGTGTGCATTAAGACACATCTTTACAAAAGTTTAGAGGAAAAGTGATTGCTTATCTTGTTAATAAATATATAACTTGGTCACTTATACTATTCATCATCATCATCATAATGGAAGTGTATTATAATAAAGTATATCATATAAACACCCATCTGATTTCTGTTTATCTACATGTGAAACTATTTATTAGATTTTATGTAACTGCAGATATGTGGAAAAATAAATACTCTGACAATTATTTTTGTAGAGATAAGCAAAGGTAACAATTCTCTGCATTATAAATATGAAAATTTGATGATTATAGTAATTGATTATATTTACGATGTTAGGAATCTAAAAAGAAAATATTTTTCTCTAGGAAAATAAATACAAATTACGATATAACAAGTTTGTATACTTGTTATATAATATAGCAATGGGTTTGTTTTAATTACTTATTACTAAACATTTTTATCTAAAAACAAAATAGAGTGATAGTATCTATTTTTGAGGAATATTAAGACACTGATAATGCAAGATTAAAAACCAAGTAATGAATAAAATTTCTGATTTAAGTATCATCAAGCGTTGTTAGCTGAGAGGTCAGCGCAGCCGCCTTGCAAGCAAGCGGTTGTTTGCAGACGGTTGTTGCGGGTTCGCCTTCCGGCCAATGCTATGACATGAAAAAAAAAAATAAACCAAACATTTCTCTAATACATAAACTGGATATAAAATCTAATTGTTTATTAAGATTTGCATTTTGTCAGTTCAAAATGTTTTACAAAATAGAACAGTCATTATCTTTTTTACGTGGGAATTTATCCTTAAAAAAAGATAAAACTATTTAAAAACAATAAGTCTATCATTACAGTTTCAAGGATCATTACTCGTAGACTTTTATCAATTGTTTTATTAATGGATGACACAATAATACTTCATATTGACAAGCATAGACTTGTAAAAGCTTTGTCCAATAAAACCAATTATGACTGCTTTTGTTTTGATATGTAGTTAATAATTATAAATATATTAACTTTAAATTAAACTTAGCTAAATGTATATGTAAACAAAAGGAAGTAAATCATTCTTCCCCAGGCTATGACTTAAAAGCACTTTAAATGTTGAACAAAGGATAAAGAATATTAGAATAAATACACATATTCTTGATTCTTTGTTTATAAATGTTTTAAATAATCTACATACACCACATTCTTTTGAAAACAAGTAACTTCCAAAATGCATCTTGTCAAGTTAGTCAAAGTCACCAGCTCTCATATATATTTGTAAACTTTTATTTTTATCAATGCATCTTTCACCTTTAGTTTATTTCTATCTCAACTATCTTTGTCATATGAGCAGTATTTATCAATAGTAAATTGTTACATTTTGATATATAAGTGTCAAATTTACTCCACTCAGAACTTTTAATAAATCCATTCTAGATAAATACAGTAATAATTATCACAAATTGTTTATTAAACTAGAGATTATCTCTAGCCCAGATATAAATTTTAAACTTCTGTTAAAGATTAATGACTGATTTTTTTAAATTAAACACACATGCATGGAGTTATTCACATTTCTTTTTTAACCTCCATACCACCACACATTCTTTACAAAGGTGATTTTTTGAAAAATTCTCTTATTGATAGAAGGCTTGCAGAGAATCAGAAATAGTGATTGTACTTAGCAAAAAGAGCATTTATCTAATATGATAGTAGGCTAATGGGAGGGAGAAAGGGTTATATAAAGAGTTTTTACTTTGGTAATAAGATATGGGCCTTAATTAAAAATGAAATCACTGATATAGACAATTTCTCACAGTTTTTGCTCACAACAAAAAAATATAATCAGAGGGAATTTGAACACAAGCTTTCAAATTCTGTGTGTTCAAGTTCCCTTCAGCTATCCACTCTATCTTATATTGCAGTAAAGAGATTTTTTTTTCATATGTCAAAGCATTGACCAGGAAGCAAATCCAGGCCAGCTGCTTGGAAGGCAGCTGTGCTAACCACTAGGCCACCAATGCTTGACTAAAGAGAAATATTTTGCTAGGAATATAAAGAAAAAGGAAGAAAGTAGAATAGAAGCCTTAAAACATTCCTGATATATACTGCATGACTAATTATTTCTTGCCAATAATTGTTGATCAACATAATCAAAGTCCATTTTTAAATCAATGCTGCGATTAAATGATATTAGAAAAAAATGGAAATAAAAAATTGCATATTGGAAACAGAAAATTGCATATTGTACTTTTTATTTAGGAAATTATTTGAAATAGAAATATTTATCTAATAGGAATTAAGACAAATAACCAATATTAAGTGGATAATATTTAATATTACTCATGGAACAATTATAATCAAATGCAATCTCTATAACATTATTCATGTGGTTTAGTGTAACAGCAAAAATGGAAGATTCAAACATTATGTAATTTTGGTTTTCAAACATCATATGACTTCCTGAACAATTGGATGTACAATTATTATTATTAAAAATGTTAATTGTGTGTTATAGAAATAAATAAAGGTAATTATAAAAAGTTTACTAACAGGCATCAGAATACGATAGTAATTTGTGAAGATAATGCTTATATTATTATATACAAAAGTGGTGAAAGGCTGAGATTAGATAGCTAACTTTTTTTTATATTGATGTGGAACAGAATACTGGATTTAAATGCACTATTTAAGATCAGTACATTTGCTTTTTATTAAAACATCATCATTATCAAGATTCTCATAATCACGCCATTTTGTTATATGGGTAAGTTAATTCTTACATTGTGAAAAATCAAGAATTTAGAAAAGTAGTTTATAGACTGTTTTAATTTGCTTACATTATTCTTAATATTTCAAATATTTACATATTTGAGAATGTTTTTATATGAGCAATTATATATACATACCCAAAGAACTTTGGCTACTTAATATCATTTATGTTCTTTATTGCTTTTTACAACCCACTATTGATAGTTTCGATTGCCCCATCAATCTTTTTCAGAACAATAACAAACACAATACAAATACATGAATACAAATTTACATGAACATATAATTTTACATTATATAAATATATTCTATTTTATAATCATTATTTATATACCTACATATCTTCCTGCCAAATCTAGATTCAAACATTTAAGATTTTTTTTAGATAATTGGCTCACAAGTATTCTGACTAACTACTGAATGTGGATCAGTAAATGAAAACCTCACCAAAATTTTCATTACCCAGCAATTGTTCTTCATTGCTCATCGATAAGGAACTATTAGATATTTTTGCTCTTCAATGAAATATTTAAGGATTGTTTTGTTTTATATACACACATAATTTTTCAAATAAAATTGTTTATTATCATAATTGAGCAATGTGAAATATTGTAACGAACTCTATATCAAATGTCTGCTTTTTTGTAAAATTATGTGACATTTGAGATTTTTTTTTTTGAAATTTTTTTTTGTTGTTGTTCAAATTATATGTCATTTGAACTTTCTTTTTTCTTTTTTAATGAAAGACTTGTATAAACTATTTTTGAGTTATAATATTATTAAACTTTTTTTTAAAAAATATTTCTATTAGTACTGGCATTATTTTAAATTATAAAATTCAGTTCAAGCAATTAAGTTATTGAAATAAGTCAAGCATTTAGCTATTGTTTCATTACGTAAGGTTGCTCTCTTTCTTAAAACCTTGGGGCAAGACTATATACATTTTTTTTTCTTTTACAAAATTTCTACTTAGTATAAAAAGTTAACTTTTAAAGTTTAATATCTTTTTTAATAAAAAGAAAAGAAAAGCATTGAGCTGTGATAATATGATGAACACAGCTATTACTCTAACAAAGTCACAGACTCATGACAACATGACATAAATCTATATTAATCCAAGATGGTCTTAAAACAAATCTATTTTTTATAAACATCCCACATACA
Source organism: Epiperipatus broadwayi (assembly GCA_028023455.1). Classification (NCBI taxonomy): domain Eukaryota; kingdom Metazoa; phylum Onychophora; class Udeonychophora; order Euonychophora; family Peripatidae; genus Epiperipatus; species Epiperipatus broadwayi. Next base: position 180,348 of record JAQFVV010000615.1, read on the forward strand.
TTTCTCAGAAACTCCAATTTTTTATGTTTAATATTCTTAACAGTCATTGGTGTTCCAAATGCCATTTTCTCTCAAAATCTATCTCATCATCATAATATGAAATCTCAAAAGGGGATAATAAAAATAATATTGTATAAGTCATTTTGTATATTTCACATTTTTGGGCCATACTCAAAATCTCATAGAAACCTATGCTCAGTGACTTGTATAATATGATCTGTTCATCTCATCAAGAAGCAATCATATAGATGGTGATTGTTGCAAAAAAACTGAAACTTTTCTATGTTTGAAATATGTCATTATTCATCTCCAGATTATATCTCTGATTTTTCTATCTGTTTCTAAATCTTTTATACTACTTCCAGCCAATATTTTATTTGTATTGGAAGTTTTACTGTAGTTAAACTTCTGTAGAGTTTTATTTATTTCTAAGAATATCTGATTCTAAATCATTCTGTTCAACTGTTACCCATGCAAATAGTTAGAGAATATGATCTTAATAAAGTTGGTAATATTTCTTATACACCTCAACTATTTTATATTTACACAGATGCTAAACTGTCCATATAGTAGTGCCTCTCAGCTAGAGTCATAAGCTAGAAACTAGTCTGGGGATATCAAATTAGTAGGCATTAGATAGGGATTTTATGCATAAACCTTTATTGATTACTCTGGCTTGCACTGAATGGCGCTACTGTATGGAGAGTTTAGCCTCTGCATAAACAGCTTGTGTATGCATAAATAATGGTGATCATGTGTCATTTAGATATTTTATATTTTTTACATTTTTAAAAAAAAATTTAACTATATGTTTCATGATAGATGTTATACTTTACTATACATTTCTAAGAACTCATTAATTCTTTGTAAATTTTATATAGACGATTTTCTTTTTTGAAAGCACACATATTGTTTTTTAAATCCAAGATTTTTTTTTAAAAAAATTAAAATTCTCTCTTAAACTTTTATACATTCTAATGATAAATTCTTTACCTCTCCTGTTCTATTTATTTGTATATTCTTTAGACTCAGTAGCATTTTTTATAAACTTACACAATACATTATCTCTTTAGTATCATTAACATATTCTGCACCAATAGATTGTTTTCTCATATACATTTATAGTGTTTTTTTAATTGTCATTTCAACTTCCATTGTTTCCTTTCTTAATCAATATATTTACTTTTCTATTTTTAACAACATTTTATATTGATTACATTTTGAAAATTTCCCAATCTACTTTTTATATAAAAACAATGAAGGTGTATTATTTATAATATTTAGTTTATTATTCTTTCTATTTTATCCAATTAACCTATGAAGTCTCGCAGTTATTTACTCAAAATGTACTTCTTTAGGCACGTAGCCAAATCCAATACACTTTATCCTATCACTTTTATACTTTAATTAAAATTTATATTATTTAAACATGGAATATGATTATCAAAGGCTGAAACTCCCCACTTCTTCCTCAACATAATTCCCACTTATATTTTTATTATATGAGATTATTATTTAATTTACAATTCTGCACTTTCATTTTATTTTATATAATTATCTTTTTTCTTTAATGTTAATCCCACTCTTACATATTGACTCATTATATCCAAATTATATTTTTAATGACCTATTTTGACTCTATTATGAGCTCTCCAATAATTATTGCCATCTTAGATTTCCTGTCATAAACTTATTTTTATTTTCGTCTTTTGCCTTACCTCTCCCATTTAACAATGCATTTACAATGAATAAAATTATATTATCAGCAAAATACAAAGGTATGAGAATATAATATTGATGTGATCTACATATAGATATTTTTAACAAAGGGAGTAAATCACCCTCACACAGACTATAACTTAAAAACACTCTAAATGTTGAGCAAAGAATCAAAAATAGAATGAATCCTATTCTATTCATTCTATTCTTGATTCCTTGTTCAACATTTAGAGTGTGTTTAAGACATATACTGGGGAGGGTAATTTAGTCCCTTTGTTTACATATACATCTAAGCACCCAGGTTCGAATCCCATGCTAGTACTGTCACTGGTCAGGCCAGCAACACCTGAAGAAAAGGGAGAATCATACTTCTCAAAACGTTGTGCATATATTACTAACAGTTGAATGCCTTTGGAATATTTAAATAAAGTTAAATTTTTCTAAAGACATTCCATACACATATTAGATCATGGAAATAGTCCAATATAAAAATACAACTAGAACACCATCATCACAAACCTTCAGAAAATACACTGAATTATGTTTAATTTAAAATTTATAAATATTACCGAGTAAAAAATTTAAAATAAAAAATAAATACTAATTCACCAAGCACTTTCAGTACTGTATACCAGTTTCATGCTATCGAAAGTGCTTGGTGAATTTGTATTTATTATTTTTATTTTTAAATTAGTTACCATGAATCTGGTATACAATACCGAAAGCATTTCATGAATTAGTATTTATTTTTTTATTTTAAATTTTTTTACTCTGTGTAATATTTATATATGTGTTAAAGTTTATAGATATTTTATAGCTAATACGTTATAAAGTCCTTTTCAATTTTTTTATTATAAAATAATATAAATAGCACTAGTAATAATGAGTAATCCTGATGCAATCACTGTTGCCATGTAATTTATATTTCATTCCAGTCCTCACCACCTCAAATAACATCCTAATAATTTTCATTAAGCTCTTATGTGTTCCCAATCCCCCCTACACCCAAATGTCCATGTGAGATTTCTTTTTTAACTCATGAATCATTTCAGTAGTTTATATTATGATTAATATATAGGGTATATGAGCACAGACTTTCACACGACCCATCATCATCAGATTTTTAATTAGATGGACGGTTGAAGAGTTGGAGTGTGGAGTAGATTGAAGCCTGTCCATTAAAGTATAAAAATTGGCTATCTTAATATATATCTGAGCACTTATAGCATATATGTGTAGAGATGGTGATCTGGACCAACTGATGATTGCTGGTTTAGCATGAAATACATATATTGGTGATTATTTATCTTTTCAACATATATGTGTTCAAGTGTATCAGTGTTATAAGATAGTGTGAAGAGTGATGGGGCGTGTGAAAGTCTGTGCTCATATACCCTATATATTACATATATAGACACAGGTATATAATAAGCCTGTATGTTTCAGTTATTATGATTAATAAGAAATTCTTAGTGTATGTCGCAATTGAAACATATTGTAACCATAAAATTACTGCTTTATATATTAATCTATGTATATAGGCAGTTAAATATCTCTAAAACTATGTGTATAAACTATTTTTCTGTTTTAATCCAATTAACAAGTTTAAATATATTGCAAGACTACTTTTCAAGACATTAAAATCTATTTTAAAATGGAGATAGTTTTCTGGTTTAATGTCAAAAGCTTATTTTGTTAGTAGACTTATAAATTATTTTTCTTACCTTTTAACAAGGCTGAAGAGATCTTATAAATGTTATTATTTACTCAATATTTCTAGAATCAAAAGAGTTTACCAGAAATAATTAAATGATTAAAAGATACTGAAAGGAATTTCAACTTCATTATCACGAAATAAAATAAGAGAACAAATAATGTGTGATAGTTTTGAATTAGAATGTCTTATAAATTTCTATTTGAAATTAAGAATTGTAGAATAATTATCAAATTTCAGTTAACAAAATATATTTTAATATATTATAATACAATTAAAAATAATATTTTCAGTTTAATATTGATCAGTAAATTTATTATTTATTTGAAATACAGGCATACATCATATATCTAAAGTTTAATTGTAATTATAGGAGATTTGAACACAGATTTTCAAGCTCCCTTCAGCTGTCTCCACTCTTTTTCATACCACCAATACACATGACCACACACATATGAAAAAGATAAATGGTCACTAATATACACATTTCCTGCTGAACCAATACCCATCATTTGGTCCAGATCATCATCTCCCACACACATATGTAATCAGTGCTCAGTTTATATTAAAATAGAAAATCTTCAAACTTTAATTTTACAAGCACCAATCTACTTCAACTTCACCATTCATGTCACTGAAAATCTGATGATGGAATTCCCAAATTTCATGCTGATGCCAATATTATTGTTATGCTCATGCTGACCTTAATTCACTCTGACCCCTCAAATATAGGACCTTGTCCATTTAATACAGAGGTCAAGGTCCTATAAATGAGGGATTGAAATAACTTAAGGTCAACATGAAAATGACAATAATATTGGCATCAGAAGGGGATTTGGGCATTCCATCATCAGATTTTCAATGATATGGATGGTGAAGAGTTGGAGAGTGGAGTGGATTGAAGCTTGTCCATTAAAGTTTAAGATTTGCTAAAATCTTAATATAAACTGAGCACTGATTATATATATATATATGTGTGTGTGTGTGTGAGATAGATACTGATCTGGACCAACTGATGAGTGCTGGTTCAGCACAAAATACATGTATTGGTGATTATTTATATTTTTCACATGTATGTGGTCATATATATTGGTGGTATGAGATAGAAGGGATAGCTGAAGAGAGCTTGAAAGTTTGTGTTCAAATCCCCTATAAATACAATTAAGCTCTAGGTATGTGAAATATGACTATACTGCATTTCAAATATTGCAGACTCAGTTTGCATTGTTCCCATCTATCTTCTGCAGGGTGACTTAAGGTCAACATGGGCATGACAATAATGTTGGCATCAGCATGGGATTTGAGCATCTCCATCATCAGATTTTTAATGATATGGATTGCTGAAGAGTTGAAGGGTCGAATAGATTGAAGCATGCCCATTAAAGTTTGAAGATTTGCTATCTTAATATAAATTGAGCACTGATTGTATATATGTGTGGTAGATGATGACCTGGACCAACTGATGAGTGCTCGTTCAGCACAAAAAACATATTGGTGGTCATTTATCTTTTTCACATGTGTGTGAAAGTCTGTATTTATTTATTAATAAAATGTATTATTCTGCACAACTATTCAATTTTTCAAAAAGTAAATTTTACATTCTTACAGAAGCAGATTTATCATCTTAATTCAAAACTTAATAAAAAATATTGGAATACAGAAATTGGTAACAAAAGATGCTAACATATTACACCTGCTACCCATGTTTGTGACAGCAGAATGTCATACCTTTCTCCAGTGTCGAGGTGGGGTACAATGTTAGAATGCCATATTAAAATGTCACAACTCCAGAATTCTGCCATTGCAAGCATCCTCTCCCCCCCCCTGCTATTCAAAACATGAGCAGCAGTTCTAATATGTAAATACACATTTTTATCTACTGCAGAAGCTAACTAGTTATTCACCTTAAGTTTGTCAATATGCTTTTATATAGTGTTTTCCTGAAGGTTTGTGATGATGGTGTTCTAGTTGTATTTTTGCAGTGAACTATTTCCATCACCTAATATGCATATTGAATGGCAGAATGGTTCAGTTGGTTAGAGCATTACCTTAAAATTCAATAATTAAGAATCTAAGGATCCAGGTTCAAATCCCATGCTAGTACTGTCACTGGTCAGGCCAGTAACACCTGAAGAAGAGGGAAAAATAATACTTCTTGAAACATTGTGCATATACTAACCTGTGGGCTATTATTAACAGTTGAATGTATTTGGAATATTTAAAAAGTTAAATTTTTCTACAGACATTCAATACGGATATTAGATGATGGAAATAATTCCAATATAAAAATGCTTTTATATAGATGATCCAAACTGTTATCGTCTTAAATCAAATTTAAAACATTTTTTTCTTCTCATGGATATCAAATAATTACATTTTTTAAAGGTAAACAAAAGTTATTTCCTTTTTATAAGCCAGCAGCAATTAAAAATATTGTTAATAAAGAAAAAATACTGAAGTTTTGTAATTAGATGCCAACGTTATTATTATAATTTTTTTTTATCAATTCCACATTGTTAAATCTTTATAATGTTGAATTAAATATGAAATATAATATTAAATAATTATTTTTTTAAAGCTAACTTTAAGAAACTCCTGTATTTGTAAGACTGCATTAATTCAAAATATTGCATAGTGATTCAAATAATTTTTTATTTTCTCAGTTTTTATAACAATAAAAAATAATCATTATTATATTTTAGTCCACCTTCAGTTTTTGAAATACTTTTCTTATTTTATCCAAACAACATGGCATATTAAAGTATCAGTTTGATGTGCATTATAATAATATCAATATTTTATTTATTTTTACTTTAGCTTCTTTTGCATTAAAACATTAGTATCATCTATTTTGGTACAATGATGATGTTTCCTGATGATATTCCAGCTGTTTTTTTAAGCAATTGTGTTTGCTTTTTTTATAACAAGTTAATTTTGGAAAATAATATCAGAATAATTATATTGTCAATATTAGTACTGGATTTATTTATTTTTTACTATAAATTGGTTTAGTTTGCGTTAGTTTAACTGTTGTCAATATTTTTTGGTGAAATATTAAACATTTAAATATTAGTGAAATTCTCAAAAGTTACTACAACTAAAAATTTAGGAAATTAACTAATAACTGGAATTTCTGGTCATAGTTATAGTGTCAGTGCTGATAATGCTATGATTAGTTGTGAATTTGTTAGCTTTGCCTGGGAATTTGGAATCTTGTTTTAGTTCTTGACACTTTTCAAATGGATGTTTTAATTAGAAAGGTAAGTTGTTGATTCCCAATTTAGATAAAAATGTTTAAAACTGGGTGCCAATAATTCCAAAGCTTTTTACTGGTGGAAATCATCTTGAATTAATGTTCTTACTCTGGCTATAATTTACTGTTCATGTGTTCTTCCGACGATGCAAAGATCGGATAATTACAGCTGTATGACTTCAGGCTTATGATGTCATAGCAAGGTAACAAAAAATCAAATTTCTAGAATTAGTCATGTCAGTCTCTTCATTGCCATGACAACGTTCATGTGTTCTTCCAACAACGCAAATATCGGATAATTACAGTTGTGTGCCTCAGGCTAATTACATCATAGCAAGGTAAATACTGGATTACCAAATTATTTAAAAAGAATCTAATCAATTTGTCTATTATTGTCCATAGTTTGAATTTTTTTATTATTTGTGTTTAAGAACATTTAAGTAGTTGAATCTTTAATCATAGAGTTATATTTTTGCTTTACCAACTAAGACTACCTTTTTGAGTATTAATAATTTATTGATAGCATTAACTATTCTGGAAGCGATCTTTAAATTAGAAGATAATTAAGAATCTTTATGGGTGTTTCTTAATTGGGCCTTCCTAAAAGTTATTATCTATCAGAACCTTTTACAATCATTAATTGGAGAAATTAAAGAAAGCACCATGATTATGTCTGTATTTTTAACTGCTTAATAATAATTTTAAAAAAATTTTTAATCTTTTTTTTTTCTTTGATCGTTTTTTATTCTTATTAGAAATTAAATGTTGTATTTATTGAAATATATTATTTATAGAGCTTTCAATATGTTTTTTAAAGTAATTTTTATCTGCACTCAATATGATTTGAAACAGTGTTAATGTGAAAGATTTCGAAGATCAAGATCCATAGATCATAGGCCAGTTCTATTATTTCAGGTGTTTGAACTTCTTCTAAACTCCAAACCAATAAATCATTTGTTTATTTTTTTATCTGATAACTAGATATAACCAGTGGCGTGTATGTAAATTTTTAACAATTGGCTTATTTTAAACACCAGAACATCTCAACATCACTATTTATATAGGAGAGCTCTAAATAATACTGAAAACAAATTCATATTCTTTGAGCACCAAAAAACAACAGGCATGTGTTTGAACCCTATAGCAAGGGCACTATGCACCGAATGTAATGACATAAAATGAAAAATAAAGAAGGCAGGCTTTATTGCAAATGATAACTATGCAATAAATCGAAAAGAATCATGCTTTGCAATCTCCAGAAAATGCTCTTTATAAAAGAAAACTGAATAAATTTTGCATAAATTACTGCTAAGCTTCACTTAAAATCTCAATGTAAGCTGACACTCCCAAGATAGGCTATGGATATGGAGACCTAAGTTCTCCAAAGCACTAAGCCTTATAATTCTTTTCTAATAATACTAAGCTTCACTTTTTTGCATAAAGTGCAATTTAATACTTAACACTCAAAGGGTGAAGTAAAAACAAAGATTTTATTTAAATATATATATATATTAATTCTAATAGTTTTACAGATAAATGATGATTTCATATTATAATTATTTTTGGGACATTACATGAAGTAAAATAGCTTGTTATTGTACTAAAACATCAGCTATTTATCTATTTTACTACATGGAATATCCCAAAAATAATTATAATATAAAAGCATATATATATATATATATATATGCTTATATGTATTTTATATATATATATATATATATTGTACCAGATCCCACATGCATTAAGAACATCAACACTTAAGGGTACCACTAGGCTAACACTACTTATGAGAAGAAACTATACTGGAAGACTTGGTATGGCAGGATATATATAGAAAAAAAAGAAGGGATGGTGGTATAGAAATTATGTCAAAAAAGTATGTAAACACTGTTAAATGTCAATAACATTTATGGTTTGAGATAGGTAAGGAAGATAAGAATGGGTGGTGACTATAGTATATATAACCACTGGAGATAGTCAAATGATAATGGAGTGGATCAGTAGCATATATGAATGCCTAATTAAAGATATACAGAGTTTCAAAAAGGGAAAGAGAATAATAGTTATAGAAGATATGAATGGGCATATTGAAGAAATTGATAATGTAGATAATAAGAACAGACACATTTTAAAGAATTTTCATCAGAGGGTGAATTTGAGCATTGGAAATTTATTAAATATTTATGAGGGTCAGTACACATGATCTAGACAGAATATATTTCATATAATACATTATATATTAGCAGAGAAAAAGGAAATGAATAAAGTACAGAAAATTAAAGTGTTTGATAATGAACAGAGAATATGTAATAGTGATCATAATTTTTTTATAATAGAAATAGCTAATAATGTGATGGAAAATAGTAATAAAAGTAGAAAAGATAATAAAAGATGTGGATGGAGAATGAATGATAAGAATAAGTTAGAAGAATATAAAATAAAAGTTGGAGAAATCTTGGAAGGACTGGTGTGATGAAAAAGAAAAAGTGGCATATAGGGTTGTAGGTGGCATATAGGGTTGTAGGTGAGAATATCCAGAAGAATAAATGTAATAGACAAGTGAGAGTTAGTAAAAGAGAGAAAAAAGCATGCAGTGAATATGAGTGTGCTATTAAGAACAAAGAAAGTGAGAAAGATGTTAATGTTAAATGAGAAAAGTATTGTTAAAAAAGAAGTTTCTAAAATAAATAATTATATAGAGTTAATGAAATCAAATAGTAAATAGTTTGAGGATATTAATAAAAGTGAAAGAGATGAGAGTAAAATTTTTTGGAAATACATTAGAAAAAGGAATGTAGAGGAGAGAGAAATAGTATTACTGGATGATGAGAGAACAGAGTAGAGCTCTAGAAAAGAATTAGAGATAACTTTAAACAAATATGTAATGGATATAAAAGATATTAGATGCAAAAGTTAGTGATAACAAATATAAAATCATATAGTAATAGAAATATTAGGTTTAGAGAAAATAAACGTGGCAGAGAAAAAATTGAAAAAGTGGAAAGGCAAGAGGTTTAGATGGATGAGCAGCAGAGATGGTAAAGAATTTAGGACATAGGGCAAAATTAAATCTATTGTTATGTTTTAATAAGATGGCACAGATTCCAGATAATTGGAATAATACAAGAATAAGGCTACTATTTAAAGGAAAGGATAAGGATCATAGAAAGTTAAACAATTATAGACCAATAGTGGTAACATCAGTGTTATATAAAGTTTTCACATATATTGTGGCTGGAAGGGTCACAAAATGGTCAGAAGAAAATAATATAGTGACAGAAATGCAGGGAAGTTTTAGATCAAATAGGTATATAGGAGATAGTTGAATTGTAGTTACATAACTCATAGATATAAGTTTAGAAATACAGGTAGACAGTTACATATAGTTTTTATAGATATAGAGAAGGCATATGATAAATAGAAATAGATTATGGGTAAGTTTAGTAAATTTGGGAATAGATGGGAACTTTAGTGAATATTATTAAGAGATTGTATGAAAACAATTACTATAGGTATTAATTAGGAAAGATAGAATCAGTTAAAGTTAAAAATGGGGTGAGACTAAGGCAAGGATGACCACTGTCACCTATTTTGTTTTTGTTGTATTTGAGAGAAATGGAAAGAGTAATAGAAAGACTAGAAAGAGGGGTAGGAATACCATTAATAGGTGGCAAGGGATTATATACATTACCAGGTCTTTTATTTGTGGATGATAACTTCTTGTGCATAGAAAAAAGAGAAAAATATAGAAATTATTCTGAGGACATGTGCGTAAAGAGATGGGGATTAAATTTAGTGAAGAAAAATCAAAAGATGATGATTAATACTAGGAACAGAGAAGACAAATATTTTTTATTGGGGGATATAAAGTTAAGTGTAGTGAATAGGTATATCTATTTGGAAATTGTCTTAAGTAATCAGAGAAATTGCTTGGATGAATGGGAGAAAAAAATGATAAATGAAGCAAAGAAAATAAAGGGACTGATAAAAAAAATTAACTGTTTTCATATAATATGAAAGGGAGTGGCAATAGCAGGTATAATTCATAGTACTGATGTGTTATGTGTTAGTAAAGGGGTGTTAGACTACTTAGAAGAAATACAAAGAGAAGTAGGAAGACATCTATTTGGTGTAGACATGTGGATGGTAAAGGAGGCAATTCAAAAAGAAATGGGATGGTCAAGTTTTTATATGAGAGATGCAAACAGTAAAATGAAAATGTTTGGTAGATTGCAGTTTATGAATAATAAGAGAATAGCCAAAATAGTATTTAATTGGGTTATGAGTAAAGGACAGGCAACAAGATGGATGAGAAAAATAGTATGATATGCAAAAAAATTTTGATAAAAAATTTATGTCATATACTTATACAAAATATGGGATGATTGTGTTAGAAAAATTGTCAAATGTTATAGTGGCAAGGAATGAGATAGAAAAATAGATGCATTAATAAAGAATTGAAAGTTGGAGAACTAGTATGGAGAGTACAAAGAGTTTAAATATAATATTGGGTGCTAGTTAATTTATGATAATAGCAAGGAAAGTAGTTTACTATTTAAGGCTCGAACAGGATTTTTAGCAACAAGGGAATAAAATGGAAAAATGGAGGTCTGCAAATTGTGTAAGAAAGGTATAGAAATTTAAGCATTTATTAATTGAGTGTAAATAATTGCAAACAGAAAGACTACAAATAATGAAGTTGTGGAAGAATAAATGTAAACAAAGTGACTATATAGAAAAGTGGATTCTTGTTTTTTATGTTGGGTTTGGGAAAAGATAAGGGGGATTAGATATAAAGGCCATGGAGTAGACTAATATTATTTTGTGGAAATGGGATGGAGCAGGATAAAGAAGAATATGGAGAAAACTTAGGGTGGGGAATGAAAAGGGAAAATAAAGTGCTAACAGGTTTCTCTGTGCATAGTGGCTCAGAGATTCCTGATTATGAACAAGTAGAAGTCATAGTGCATTGTGTTGCAATGAACCTAGAAAACTTATTTGGGGTGATCGAATATTCATTAACAATGATGAGCATCCTAACATAAAAATAAATGACTTGCCCCTGATCCTACCTCACCTCAGAGTATGAGACTCGTTAAACAATTGATATATAGACACAGTAAAAAATCATCAGCCAAATTAACATTAATAATAATGATAATGTTTATTATAATTAAATGAAAATAATAAAATCATACGATTAATTAATATTGCTTCTATGAATGTCTTAAGAGAGTACTTGTTTCTTGGCAGCTTTGACAGTTAGATTGATCCCCCAATTCAATTTCTTCAATAACACAAAACAATCTTTTAGCAGCGTTTTATAAAATAGGATGTATAATCTATATATGTGAATGACTTTTAATAAGGAAGAAAGAAGATGCTCAAATTATCTTCTTGAATACTTATGCGCATATGCACCAACAATAAAGACGTGTGTGTGTGCGCAGAAATATCTAAAACACCTAATAATTATGGATAAAATAAAATGGGCTATTCCATATGAGAGAGGCATGATAAGTTCTTTCTAAGTTTGCCATGCAAAAACAAGTGAATACACGACTCAACAATTGGTAACTCCAGTTTAAAAAAATATGACCTTGATCAAAAGTTGTGATCAGAGGCTCTGAAGAATTTTCTAATATATAGTGATACTAATAAACAAAAAGAGCATATTGACTATACCAAAGCCAGCCCAAGCTAGGGTAAATAAATTGCAATGAAGGCAGTAGACTATCCGGGCAACCAGAGGAAATATAATACTAATATTGACAAATTAGATACATAGCTATGATTGGTGAAGAAAGAAAAGCCCTATAAAATAACAGTGGTATTCATATAGATGAATTTTAAATCTACACACACAAGTAGATGGATACTTTTTATATAATAACACATTATGTACAAGTGTTAAAATGTTTTAACCAATCTAAATTTAAATCACACCTATATAAAATAAATTGATTAATACTAATTAAAAGAAAAGGTTAATTTAAATATTATTAGAATCTTCTTTAAAAGATTTTATGGACTGATTAAACTTTAGACTTCTTTTCTTAAAAGAAAAAAAACATTTAGTTTTAAATCTTTTATATGAGAAGGGGAGAGGGATCGAATTATTCTACAATAATAATTAAAATCAAGATTTTATTCACATCTATCAAGTCCCCACATAAAAAACAAGAGTAATTTTTTTTCTATAGCTAATTTTTTTTCTAAACATAATAAATTAAAGCTACTCTAAAAAAATTAAAACATTCATACATGACTTATATATATATGATATCAATGAATAGATTCATAAAATAAATACATTTAAATCTTATATTACAGTTAATAAAAAGTAATGTGCATATACAAAAAGAAAACACTTTATAATAAAACCTGGCTTATTATGGTTTATAAAAATTTATATTACTGCTAAGTCCATCAAGATGGTTGCTTTAGCTTCTTGCAATTTATTGAAGAGCTAGCTACCTTTGTCCATTTTGTAGTTGTATTTGTCCAGGTGATCAGTTGAGAGTCTTCTTTGTAGTTTGGCTTTAGAAGATCAGATTTCTAAAGATTTATGATTTCATGACATATTGGAGGATGAAGGTTTGTCTTAGAGCTTGAAGTTTGTCTTGGTGAGATACCTACCCCAGTATATTTTGAAAGATATCACTAAGAAAATTTGGGATGCTCATTTTTTAAAACTATTGTCTTGAACTGTTGGTGGGTATCTATGATTTGATAAAAGACTGATAAGAAGTGGTGCTGGTCACACAGAATAAAGAATCTCAACTTCTACATATGATCTTGATTAGTTGAAAAATGGATCGATGAATGTTCAAAGAAGTGAATCTAAAGAATGACTCTAAAAGAATCTACTGACTCATTTCACTGAATTAATAAATGACTAACATGAATCTGAATAGACTAAATTAATGAATGAATAGCTTCTTGAAACAATAAATTTTAGTGAGCTTTTAAATCGCATTCAGCCTATTGTTCTTCCGACTATTTTTTTTAGAATTTTCAAGATTAACATCTTAAAATAGCCAGGTTTTTAATTAATTTATGTAGGACATTTCAATCACTAAAAATAGAACATTTTTACATTTCATATTAATTAACTTCATTACATCTTATCTGAACAATATTAACTCTTTTATTTTATTATAACCTATTAAAATTTTATTCTGAGGTTAAGCAATGAAATTTTATTCTGAGGTTGTGCAATGTTTTACAAAGTTTTGAAATAATTTTATACAAAAGATAAGAGATTTATTTACAAAGTTTACTTTTTTGAAAAAAAAAATTGACATTCTTTTATTAAACTTTTAATAAACAAAATTATTGTACTGATTTATGTGGGTTCAAATATGTATATGCAACTGCACTTTTATAAGACACATTTAATATAAAATTATATTGGTTAAATTTTTAAATTAATTTAAAACATTAAACCTTTAAGCATGTGTGCTTGAAAATACGAAGGTAGGGACCTCTACAGGTCTTAACCACAAGCTTACTCTGTGGAAGAAAAGAGTAAGCTTGTGGTTAAGACCTGTAGAGGTCTCTACCTTCATATTTTCAAGTGCACATGCTTAAAGGTTTAATGCCTTAGTAAATATTACGTAATCAATGTGCGTTAAATAAATTTATAATTAATTTAAAGTAGAAATTTTTTAAATTGAAATCCCTATTCTTCCACATATATAATTTGAGACATAGCAAAGCATTTGTCTCAATATATATATATTTGCAGTCATCTTTTATATGCATAACATTCTCTTCCGAATTTGTTACAGATATCAAAATGTATAGATAGTAATGAATTGTATAAAAGATGTACTTTTAATATACACCTTTACCCCCCTTTGTGATGGTAATTGGTTCTCCAAAACTCATTGTTAAGCAAGAATATTGTATACAGAATACATATTTATAATGGGGGTCTATGGGGAAAAAATTGGTCAGTTCCTAAAGCTAAAAAATTACACTAACTTAGAAATAAAATACATATTAAAAAAATTATTCATTAACACATTTTAAATGCAATCTGTTTTTCTTTTGATTTAAAAACACTTGGGTATCAATAACTATTTTTACATAATTACCAGGTATTCTAAAAATAATATACAGTAATTAAGGAAGACACAAGCACACAGTTTAATATTTATATTTAGGGTTTTCCTGAAAGTTTGTGATGATGGTATTTTAGTTGTACTGTACCGTATTTATATATTGGACTATTTCATCATCTAATATAAATGTTGAATGTCTTTAGAAAAACTAAACTTTATTTAAATAATCCAAGTACTATATATTATATTTAAATAAAGTTTAATTTTTCTAAAGACATTCAATACTTCTATGTACAGTATATAGTATTATAGATTCATTATATATATATATATATTAAGTTTATACATTCTAAATTTGTAAAAAAAAAAAATCCCAATTATAATGAATAATCGATTGTAAATCGACATGGTGGGTACAAATTGATGATGATCACTATTGTGAAATATCGCTCAGTAGCCAATCGCTAAGTGAGTTTTAGATATACATACTTATATGTTTGTTACCTTTAACATAATATATCCATCTGTAATTTAATTTACTAGTAATACATAGATTAATTTTATTCAGATATTTATTTTATTTTTTACTACTTTAGTGCAATGGCTCTATTTAAGTGAAAGAATATTTTTCCAAATTTTAAAACTAAAATATATTGGATTGTTAAGTGTAAAAAAAAGAAAAGAATGTAGTGAATAAACATATATGCATTTTACCCCTCAAAAAATGAAAAATGGAGAAGCACAGTAATAAATGAAAACATAACTTTTCATTATGCCTATATTTCATTTAAACAAATGGATTAAATCACTTTTCTTCAGGCTATGAGTTAAAATCACTTTAAATGTTGAACAGAGGAATCAAGAATAGAATTAATCCACTTATTCTTAGTTGCTCTAGTGCTCATAAGCATATCTTTGTCAACATTATTTGAAAATTCAGAGTGAAATTAATTTATTAACCAGATGGAATATGGCACTTAAGATTATTAAACCCATAATTAATAATACAAGGCTAAAGACAGCATCTCACTTTTAACACCTTGATTGTAATAATTAAACAAGATTTAATATGTAAACTTAAAATTAAATACAGCTCAATGTATATATAAATAATGTGAGTAAATCACTTTTATGCAGGCTATGACTTAAAAGCACTTTAAATGTTGAACAAAGGAATCAAAAATAGAATGAATCCACATATTCTTAGTTGCTCTGATGTTTATAAGCATACCATTGTTAATATTATTGATGCTTTGTTCAACATTTAGAGTGCTTTTAAGTCATAGCCTGAGGAAAAGTGATTTACTTCCTAGTTTAATTTAAAGTTTCTATATTCTATTTATAACTGAAACACGGGCTTATTAAATACCTGTGTCTATATATATGTGTAATATATAGGATATATGAGCACATACTTTCATACGACTTACCACTCTCCACTCTATTTAATAACACTGATACACTTAAACACATATATGTTGAAAAGATAACTAATCACCAATATACGTATTTCATGCTAAAGCAGCAATCATCAGTCTGGTTTAGCATGAAATATGTATGTTGGTGACTATTTATCTTTTCAACATATATGTGTTTAAGTGTATCAGTGTTATTAGATAGAGTGGTAAGTCGTATGAAAGTCTGTGCTCATATACCCTATATATTACATATATACAGACACAGGTATTTAATAAGCCTGTGTTTCAGTTATTACATTGTAGAGATGTCTGCCCATCCTTGCATATGTATTAAATGGATTATGTCCTGGGCATATGGGATTCAGATTGACCTTAGGTCAACATGTGTGTGACAAGAATCTCGACCTCAGGGTGGCCTTTGAGCATTCCATCATCAGATTTTCAATTGGATGGACGGTTGAAGAGTTGGAGTGTAGAGTAGATTGAAGCCTGTCCATTAAAGTATGAAGATTTTCTATCTTAATATATATCTGAGCACTTGTAGTATATATGTGTAGAGATGATAATATGGACCAACTGATGATTGCTGGTTTAGCATGAAATACGTATATTGGTGATTATTTATCTTTTCAACATATATGTGTTTAAGTGTATCAGTGTTATTAGATAGAGTGGAGAGTGGTAAGTCGTATGAAAGTCTGTGCTCATATATCCTATATATTATATTCTATTTATAAAAAGTAGTTGCCTTAAAATGACTTTTTTAATCATTAATTATGTATAAATGTTAATACGGATCTGAAAATTCCAGAATTCTATGTTATAAGCACGACCAATTAGTAATCGGTGCACTATGAGTAAAAAAAAAAAATGATTTACATCAGTGATTAATTACAATTTGAAATACAGATATTTTAAACAAATATTTCTTTTTATCACAAATTCTATGTATTTATTTTGAATATCTTCACTGTCAAAAAGATGTTTATATCCTCTGTATAATAAATAACAAGCATCAATAATTTATTAATCTATTCTTATTAAATTACTATTAATTACTTAGATAAAAAGTTATTGACTTCTTTCTACACATACAGTGAAAACTATATATTGTTTTTTTTTAATGGAAAATTTTTTTCCCGTGATAGCAATTTACATTTCAGCCAAATCTCATTGACATCCTCAGAATTATTATTAAAAGAACAAAAAAAAAAAGATTAAAAAATTGAAAATGAAATTTTTATAATGATGACTAATAGTTGTATTTATTTAATTATTATTTTCATTTTTAATTTCATGTTTAACTTTTCAAACTTTATTTGCATTTTTTGTTGTTATTGTTGGCATTGGTGGTCGAGAGGTCAGCGCGACTGCCTTGCACTTGCAGGCAGTTGCCCGGGTTGCGGGTTCGCATCCCGGCTGATGCTATGACACTTAAAAAAAAAAAAATAATAAAGTTTTTTATTAAAGAAAAAATATTGTGGTTTGACTTTATATTTCTAATTTATGATTATTTGTAAATTTGGAAACTCTAATAGTTTTTTTTTTTGCAGATGGTAGTTTTGAGTTTATAAAAATCATCATCAGCATTTCCAATCATCATAAATCCACTGCAAAATCAAGGAATTTCCATGTTTTAAAATTCAAAATGGCCACCGTCTTTTGCAATCATTTTAAATCCAGTTTAAGATTTTAACTGTTCAATTATTATCCTCCATTCTAGTGATATGTCCAGCCCAATTTCATTTCTGTTTTTTAATTCTTTCAATTATGCCAATAATGTTTTTTTCATTTATGAACTTCATTTCTGATTTTTTATTATTATTCCCAACATACATTTCTACATACTTCATTAAGTGGTCTGAAGTCTCTATGTCATTCTTCTGTTAAATATTCAAGTTCAGATCTATAAGTAAGAATTGGTAAAACACATCTATTAAAAACTTTTCTTTTCAAACACAGATATATTTCCTTTTAATATTAAGTTATTCATATTAAAATTATTCTATCCAAGTTGATTTCTATATTAATTTCATCAACTAAGTTCTCATCTGTATTAATAATCTGACCAAGATATTTGTAGTTAATTAATTTCTTATAATTCATAATTATCAGTCTTTTTTTTTTTTAGAAATGCCATTGAACATTATTTTAGGCTTATTAGTATTTATTTTTAGTCCTACATTCATTTTATAACTCTTGCAATATTTCTTGCAGTTTTAAAGTATTTATTCTCAAAAACAGGTCTCTTTTACTGAGTAAAAAATATATGTCATGCTCATTTTTACATAGATTGTTGATAAGTATCAGGCATTTGAAGAGCCATCTTCAAAAGCTTTCTGGATAAACAGGTTCAAATAGAATATTGTATGTTAATAAGGTGTCTTAAAAACAACCACATTATCTGCTAAGTCTACATTAAATGTTGTAAAACTGCTGTAAAAATTTTTTGAAGATATGGAATCACTCTGTTGTACACCCTTATTAATGCTAATCTTCTTAGTGTACTACACAATCTAATTGCTGCTGTTGCATTTTGATAAATACTCTTCAGTGATAACAATAACCTGGTCTATATCTTCATAGTACAAAACAGCAGTTCCCAATATGGATACCCCTGGGGGAATGTGTCACACTGGTTGGGGGTATGTGAAAATAATATTGGTAATGGGGTAAAACACCAAAAAAAAAAAAGTTAAAATAGAAACACAAAAACAAAATTAAGTTTTGGTGTGCATGTGTCCTCCCCCTTTTGATTAAAACTGTCACTGTGATTGAAAGTGGTCCAACATTTTAGAGTTCAATTGAGCTTTAAGTGACTAATGTATATTAATAGACCTAAACCATTCCTTTTTATGATTACTTAATTGGAAATGTTTAGCTTTTTATTGATTTCAGTGACTTTCTATTAATATTGTTTTTGTGTCCAAAATGGATGTGGTTGAAGACTGGAACTCGTAAGAGAGATGCAGTTACTATTGAAATTCTACCTACTGAATTGGCAACTGCAAGTATTTCAAAGCATTCTAATTATTTACAAGTGCAAGAGATCAGGGTAGAGTGATTGTTAATCCTGTTCTTTCAATAGATAAAGTTAACACTGTTATAAAAATCAAAAATCAGAGCTATACTAAAGAAGAGAAATGTTCTTTTGAATATTTGAGATATAGATTTCCATTCATAGAAGATTTTCCAAAACCACTGTGCTGTTTGTGGAGAGATATTATCTAACAGTGGTATGATGTCATTTTTATTGATGAACCATTTATAAACAGAACAGCCAATTTATAAACAAATAGATGTTAGCTTTTTTCTAGTGATTATCAAATAGCTTTAATATAACTTATTATTTCTTAACTACAAACAAAGTCAATGAGAATGTGATTAGAGCATTGTATATAATGTTAATACATTGCTAAAAGTGGGAAAAAATCATACAATTGCTGAAAATTTAATATCTCCTTGTATCAAAGATGCTGTTCAGTGTATATTCAATGAAGACTATATCTGAAAAATTAACAATATTACCTTCTCAAACATTACAGTTTCTCAGAGAATTAAGGACATGTCTAAGGTCATTTAATCTATAATAATTGAAAGAATAAAAAGAAGTCCATCTTCAATGCAGGTGGATGAAAGCACTGATGCTTCCAATCTGTCAAAGTTGCTTGTTATTGTAAGATATTTAAATGATAACATGCTTGAAGAAAATCTTTTACTCTTCTTATCCTCTCAATGAAAGATGTAAAGGCAAGAACATATTTAATGTCATTTAGGGTTATTTCAGTGAAAAAAATTATTGGGTCAATTGCTGTGGTGTTTTCACGGAATGGAGGAAAATCTATGTCTGTCTGTTTTACAGGAAATTTCTCCTAATGTATCATGGAGTCATTGCTGTGTTCGCAGACAAAGGTTAGCATTCAAATCCTTACTAGATTCAATAAACTAAGTGCTCAGTCAATTTGTTAAAGTTATTGATTGTATTAAGGTCAACTCAACAAACTTCAGACTATTCAAATCTTTGTGTGAAGAGATGGGCAGAATGCACAGAAGTGAGGCAGGTTTCATGAGGAAAATCACTCATGAAATTGTTTGAATTGAGACATGAAATTCAAGTTGTTGGGTTTTTTTTTTTCTGGAAACCATCTTTTTGAGGTGAGCTTTAAGTTTCATGAAAGTAAATGGCTTCAAAAGTTTGCATACTTATCTGATATTTTTAAAGAAATAAATTAAACTTAGGATTACAGAACAATTACATAACCATCTTCAAAATATCTAAAAAAAAAATCAAGTCTATGATCAAGAAACTTGATTTTTGGGAATCATGTATCAAAAAAAGTCATGTAAAATTTTTATGTTTTACAGTTTCTTATTTGAGAATGGGATGAAATGCTCAAAGTTAGTGGTATTTTCCAGAATAAAATAGTGAAGATGACTGGATTTTAAGTCCATTAAATGAATTGGTTTTCCAACAAACCAAGAATTTTTGAAAAAGAAAAATTGAACTTTCAACTGATTTTTTTTTTACAATCTGATTTTACTGATTTCTGCACAGCAATGAAAGAAAAGTACTGGGAATTCAATGATAAAACAATAAAATGTTGTCAAGCATCGGTGGTCAAGAGGTCAGCACAGCTGCCTTACAAGCAGTTGTCCTGGGTTAGTGGGTTTGCTTCCTGGCCGATGCTATGACACACGGAAAAAAAAACAATAAAATGTTTTATTACCTTTTATGAATATAGAGCTTATCAAAACAGCATTCTCATCTTATGCATATATTAAGAATAAATATCACAATAAGCTTATTGCAGTTCCTGATTTGAGATTATATCTATTTTCATTTGAACCTGATTTTAAAAAAGTAGGATCCATAAAACAAGCTCAAGGATCACATTAAAATTATTAAGAGCCATGTTGAATCAATTAAAAAATTGAAATAAATTGTTAAATATTAAATCAAAAATGAAAGCCAATAAATGTTATTAGGTTAATCTGAATCATTTGATTATTTAGCTAACCTAAAAAATTAAAAAAAAAAGTTTTTGAGAGAGATGGGTAGGAGTAATGAAAAGAGGGGATACTAATTAATGGGTATGTGAGAGAGAAAAACCCAACCAATGGATTTGCAAGAAAAAAAGGTTGGCATCCACTGGTCTAAAACATTAATTGCTGTGGAAATGCTTGTCTAAACTTTACTGTTAATGAATTGTCATTGTATTTTAAATATATTATCATGTTTATAATTTCTAATATCTTGTGTATCACCTTTTTAAAATATCAATATCACTATGACATTCTTCATTTAGCACATCTTTATCGATATTTGATGTATAGTTTTTCCAACAACTTTTTATACTTTTTTTAATATATCACTTTCTTTGACCCTTTTCCGTTTTCATAGATTTAATTGCATGTCTCATTTTTTCATTTAAAATGCTTGGTAATTCAAACATTATACTTGTAATGATTATTTTTTTTCATTCTTTATTTTATATAATTTTTGGTAGAACTCTTCCCCATATTTTGTTATATTTTTTTTTTTTTTTGTTATATTAAGTCTCTTTTTTAGTAATATTTCCATGTTTTCTTATTTTTGTTAAAACAATGTCTTTGCTAATAGCAAGATATTATTTTATACTTTCGAGACTTTTTTTGAATAGCTTTCCTTACCAAATTATAATTATATATTTTAGATCATTATTAATTATTTTTAATACGGTTTTACAGAATTTAAGATATTAAATTCTCCTTAGTATAGATATGTTATATTTGCATACATAAAAATAAATGTCATCTTTTTAATTAATCTCTTTAAGATAAATATCACAAAACTAGTCATTAATCAAATTTGATTTATATGTATCTCCTTTTTCTAAAAAAAAAAAAAAAAAGTGTATTTTAAGTATCGGTAGGAAAAAATAACTATGTGTGAATATTTAGAAACTTTATACTAAAACACATTTATATATGTGCATATATATATTTAATATTAACGAACACTCTCCCATCCTTCAAACATATAGATGCAAAGCCTAGAAAACTATTCTAATACCTCCTAGAATATATTTCAATGAATCAGGCTTCAATAGTGAGGCTAAACCGTACAACAGTTTTGAATGTCAAAAATCTTTGTTTTATACTTATTGGTGTGTACTAAAAATTAATTGTTTTATAGGCGCATATTTTTAAGCAATCACTTATTCATAATAATCACTTTTCAATAAGTAATTAAATGATTATTAATTATTTTTTTAATTTTAGAGATTAAAATATATTGCATCTTTTATAACTCCTGGCATTGCTTTAAATTTAATAAAATATAAATTTGTCAATATTTTTTATACAGCTGCTAGCAAACTCTCTCTCTCTCTTTTTTTTTTTTGGTTTTTCATCTTATTTTATTTTTTCACATAAATTTTCTGTTGTTACTAGAAAAGCTATGTTTATAGTTTATATAATGCACTGCTATCAATTAAACTTTATCAAGGCCTATATAACAATATCACTGCATTTATATTTTATTAAATTTAAAGACTATATCAAGAGTTAAACGAAGTGTAATTAATAATTTGTTATATAATAAAAAGTGATTAATAATTATTTAGAGATTTATTGAAATATGTTTGTCATGAATTCATTTAGCATTTAACATAAATTAATGTAATATATATATAACTGCAGGCTCTTAATATTAAGACATTGCACAAGGTTTTATCTAGCTGGTGAAAACCCGTTACCTCAAATCCATTTTAGGAATCTGTATATTTTTTCTAGTATTAATATCCACATAATTAAAGTATATCAAAGTTTATGCTAATTTTTTTTTTTTTTTAATTTTATTATAGTTAAAAGAATAGATTGTTTAAAATGAAGAATTGATCACCTTCTAAGCAAAAACATCATTGATATGTTTATTAAATTTAAGTCTATATCAAAAGTGAAATGAAATAAATTCTGGCAACTTATTGAAAGTAGGCCATAATGGTCATGCTAAAAAAATATTCAACAATAAGGTAAATTTTAGTTTTATATATATCTAATATGGTCATTAACACTTATTACATTTTAACATTATTAATATTAACAACTATTCATAAATAAATATAGTATTGGTAATGTAAAAAAAAAAAAAAGATAAATGAAAATAAAGAATAAAAGTAAGAACAAGTGAAGAATTTAAAAAAATAATTGGAGTCAGAATGGTTGCATATGTAATGAAAGAATAGAAGTGTGTTTACATAACATAGAAACCCATTGATACAATAAGTACAAATTTATATATATATAAAGTATTGTAATGGGACGTCGGTTTTCACCAGAAAGAGAGTGCCATCTCACTACAATTGGACTTAGGGTCTTCGGATAGAATGCTGGAGATAAAGCAATAAAATTCTAAGTCCATGATTACATATATCTTTCCTATGCTAGCTCAACAATTATTAGATAAATCTAGCTGTAATTTAGATTAGTTCAAACACCTCTCATCCCTCTTTCAGTCACCATTATGCCCGATATTCAAACTCATGGAGAATTTGCAATTGGCTCTCTTCAGGGATGGGTTTAAACAAGTCATTTATTACTATGCCTTTATATAAGCAATGACTAATAAAATATATTTCTAGAATGTTTATAATATTAACATATATATATAAATAAATATTATGTAGCTATTAATAATTAGTGTGTTTATTTATTAATATGAAGGTAATATAATAATGACTAAGTAGAGAGATCAAATTACTAACTCAATAATGTTTAATAACAAGAAAAATGTATTATAACAAAATAAATACAATCATAATAAAAATAAGGATGAACTTTTATCATTTTGAAAGATTAATAACTGATATCTCCATTCCATATCCCATGATAAATTTTCATACCTTGACAATCTTTTCAAAAGAAAAGATTATAATTCAAACTAACATATATACAATATATAACAGTAAATAAATTCAAAAGATTAATAATTTAAATGACTTATTAACACATTTATAGTCATTTTTCATTTGTAATAAAAATGAATATATAATTATGTTTACTATATTAATTAGTAAGAATAATAGCTTTGTTTAACTAATATCTGTTAAATGATAATCAAAATTTTACTTCATCTAATTTAGATGAATTCTGTCAAACTTTTAAATATGTTTATAAAATTTAATTTTATTTAATATTATAAATATATATATTTAGTTTAATCATTTATGTTTATAAAATTAAATTTGGATGCTCCCATGTCTATAAAGATAAAGTACCAAATTTGAAAATGAAAATCTATAAAAAATAAACATATTAAAAATAATATAAATAATAAAATAAAATAGATAAATAGATAAATAAAAACTTATTTTCCTGAGCAAAGTAAAAACAATTCTTTAGGTCCATATTTTATAATCCTGGTGGAGATCTCCTAAAGTAGTATATTTATTCATTGGTTTAGCAATTATATATTTATTCCAAATTGATAAATTATTAATATTATCCAATGGTTTGGTTGTAATAAGATATAATACATCCTTCGAAGATTGATGTTCTTAAGCTCAATTTTTCCAGTTAGATGTTCTACACAATCAATATTTTAAGTGGCATGAAAATTGATTTCAAAACCTTTATGATACAATGTTGTTCTACCCCCTGCACATTGTAAGATGTCTTTAAATATATAAAATTATTTTAAAGAATATTTTTGTGCATAGAAAACAATGTAATAAAATGAACTAACTAGAAATTCAAATAGATGTTCTTTTTTATATAATATTATCCTTTTTCAAATTTAAAGAAAAAAAATATTTTTTCCACAATCTATTCCAATCTTTAGGTTTTAATTTCTTAATAAATGAATCATTATTACAATTTGAATAAGTTAAACTTTTTCTGATTTACTAGAAATTCGAAATAGTTATTGAAAAAGTCATTTTGTTTTCTCAACTTCTTTTTATATATCAAAGAGAATGAATTGTTAATATAGCATGTTTTATTTTCAAATTTCAATGCTTGATTTCATTGTTTATTGTTATAAATAATCATTAAGATGTATAAAAAAATATAAAATTGTTTTTTTTTTCAATTTCAAATCTGGTGATTAATTATTTAAAAGTTTGACATTTAAGTATCGTTTCATTTTATTTTTATCAAAACAAATGTTAATCATTTATATATTTTTGTTAAGTATATATATGTATGCATTTTATAATAGTTAAATATATTTAATAAATGGTTTAGTTAGAGATAGTTATAAATGAGTGTATAAGTATTTTAGTGTGTTTCTATGTTGGGTTAACTGGAAGTTACCCTTACAATTCCCCTTCATTAGAGAGTTAAAATTTTAATTTAGGTTAAAAAATTTAACACTAATAAGTGTTTTAGTATGTTCCTACAATATAGTTATATTTATATCTGAATTTAGTGAAGGGTTATATAGTTTTTAACTGTTTCATCTTCCTTATAATTGGGCATATTATTTTTACAATGATCTAAAATTAAGGACTTTGATGGTTAAAATTCAAATAATAATGTGTTTCCTTCTTGGATAACACATAAATATATTTATTAGCCTTATTCCTACTTCTTTAAGACTTATGGATTTATAAAGATCTAAATAAATACCAGAGTATTCATTTGTGAACATGGATTGACTCCACTGTTCTAACTTATTTCAAGGCATCCCAATAATTACATTTGTACATTAATTGGAGAATACCCTCATCAAAATTAATACTCTTAATTATTTTTTTATATTGATCATTAATTCTTTTTATTTCACTTCAGTTTGGTTTACATTTCCCATATACTTAATTGGTGATTACCTTTATTTTTTGTATTTCATTATGAACAGCCAAAGTAAGGTTTCAAAATATGGGAATTATATGTACCACAAATCTCTCCTTCTTGGTTAATCCAATATGCATTAGGACCTGCCTCTTTGACACTCATATAAGGTCCTTCATATGTATTATAAAACTAATGGTATTTGTTCTCTAACAGTGGAGTCTTTCACTCCATCTCCAACTTTAAATTCATAAATGCATTTTTTCCTGATTTCTATAACTTGCCATTTTAATAAGTCTTTCATGAGTTTATAAAATGTTATTTTCTTCATTTATTATTAGGTATTCTTCCTATATCTCCTTTATATTTATATCAATATAAACATACATATATATTCATCTATAGCTGTATATTCACACTTTATAATTTTATAAATTGTATTAGCATTTCATTGCCCTATCATACTGATTATTTGGTCTATCTCATATTATTAATCGAGTAGCTAAAAATTAAATTTCAATGAACATATATGTACATTTTTTTATGTTCAAGTTAATTTTTATATATCTAATTCCTTCATCAATGTTTATATTATCATCAAAATTTCTCTACATACATATATATATATTACTTTCCTATTAACATCACTATAGTGGATTCAATCATTATTCATAGTCAATTTTAATTTTCAAATGATCACAATCCTTAAAAGTCCTTTCATAGCATGTTCTTATCCTCATTAAGCACTATCAGTCATGTGTTTAATGAATGTAAAGGGACCCTCATAAGTATTGCATAGTTTATGAAATATGTGACCTCATCTTTTTCGTTATGAAGAGTTGAAGTCACCCATTAATACAGTGAGGTGAATAGAAGATCCAATCATTGACTTAATACTAAGTATAATGTTTGTTATATTTCTTGGACTGGGAGGAATATATACAAATATGACATTGCTTGCTATGATAAAATGTGGGAATTAATAAATGAGAATCAATATAAAGTATTTTAAATGTTGTGAAGATGCATGCTGTGGCTATTACAAGTCCGGTTTCAGCTGATGGTAATAAGGTGTCTCTGGAGAAAGCACAGATCAGACCAAGAACATGTGGCTGAATAATGTCTATCTACCAATTTAACTGGTATAATGTTGCAATGGAGTTGACTCCTCTAATACTTATTGAAATAATCTTAATCTTCATTTAGATTAGCATGGAGGGGTTTATTTGTTATATACATTTATGTGATTTAGTGTTATATTTTGCTAATTAGTGAATGATTATTAACGCTTGCTAATTTTAGTTGCTTTCTAATTAAAATTATTAGTAGGTTTTGGTTAATGCATCAGATATTGTCCTTTTGAATTGTATACTGATGTAAATGATTTTCAAAGTTTTCTGAAAAGTGATTGGTTTCCATGGATATTTGATCAATATAAATTGATTGGTAGTTGATGTTGATATTTTGATTCAGTGATAAGAGAACTGATAGTACTGAGCTTTTGTTAACTATGTGTTGAAAATTTTCTGTAATTTCTGTTTGAGGATTAATTGGTTGAGAACATGGAGATTTGTCTGCCATAATTTTAGTTAACTCAATGGATTTCAGTAGTTTATTGTCTTGTGAATGATAGGTTGTTTGAGTGAAATTGTCTAGATAATATTGTTTTGAAGAATCATTGTTTGAGTCATTAGAATAGCCCTCTCGGTTAGTTGTTATTGTATGAGGTAGTTGATTTTGATTGCTGGTACTGCTGTTAAGGCCAGCATTCAATTGTTGATTTCACAGGCCTTATTCTTATTGTATGAGGTAGTTGATTTTGATTGCTGGTACTGTTGTTAAGGCCAGCATTCAATTGTTGATTTTGCAGGTCTTATTGCTTAGCAGATGTTTTTGTTAAATTTTTGTTTGTAAGCATTGACTGGCAAGATATCCTTGATTACTGTAGGCATAACATTGTGGTTTCAAGTCTTGAATATATAAACATAGTGTTACCTCTTGGTCTAAAATCTGTGTGAGAATATTGTTAGGATCAATGTTTGGCTGAAGTTGGAGCTTGAATTCAAAACTGTTGGTTGCTATTAGTATTAGCATATCCTTTAGTTAGATTTATTTAAATAGATTAACTTGTCAAATGGCTGCATCACTTTTAGGAAGTCATTAATTGAGTATCCAAAGAAAGTGTTTTAAGCACTCCTGTGATGCAGCTTTGATGATTCTCAATAACTGACATAAGTGCAAATTCACCCATTGTTTTGACCTGTGTTTTTGTGAGCTTTCAAAAAATTGAATTGTCAGATATCTTATATTTGGATGCTCAGTATCACTTCATATGGAATCCCAAAGCTCATGACTTAATTGCTTCATATAACAATTGATTTGGAAAATATATATTATCTTGAATAATGTGAATGAACAACTTGGAGTTATAAGTAGGCTTGTGCCCCTTGAGGGTGATGTTCCCTGGAGCAAGCAATACAGCCTTCAGTGTGGAAGTGCACTGCAGGGTCAACCTGCGATCCACTATATATTTTTATCTCCAAAAGCCCTAATATATGTGATTGATTGATTCTAGTTCATTGCTTAAGATAGCATACTTTATTAGCTGAGTTTAAACCCTGCCAGCTGAAAGCTGTTATTCTGACTTTCATAGGTGCTGTGGGTGGGGGATGCTCACATTTCAAGGTAAGTCAATGGCTGGTTTTCAGCATGTGATCTGTATGTTAATAAATCTCATTTGGAAAAGACTGATGTCCATTGCTATCAAACCTTCTGTTCAAAGGCTAGTTAATGATGATAAACTGTTGTACTCTTCTGTTTTGGGTTTTTATTATTTTGCTTTCTTTTTGGATAACCTGGTCCTCTTTTGTTTCTATTGTGGTTAGTTTGATGGGTGGGAGACAGGGCATGAGTATCTCCATGATATAAGCTGATATGTTATTTTTAATTATGTGTGTGATGTTTGTTTTGATGGTATTTTGCATATCACTGGAGGTGTTTTGTGATAGTTCAGTTAGGGTGGTATTTATATCTGTTAAGTGTTGTATATTTTTGATTGCTTATCATCTCAACTCATGATATTTAATCCTCAAATCTTATCAAGAAAGCCAAAAGACCTATTATTAAACCAGAAACTACTATTAAAACTTTAGGCACTTATCTCAGTTATCCAGATCAATATAACCATATCACTGGCATACTAAAAATGCATAAATTGGATATGGCATCATAAACTTTCAGAAAATGATGGAGACATTTGGAAAAGTCATGCCTTTCAATCCAAATTATCTGAAAAATACACCACTGCTAGTTTACAGCAACAACTTTGATTTTAAGCTGAGATTGCATACAGAAATAGATCAGGAAACTACCTAAGCCTCTTGATACAGGGATTTAAATCACAATGCTACTCATGTGGAGAGCATAGCAACATTGCAACATGTGACATCAGAAAAAGTCCACAATCCCAACAGACAAATAATCAGCTCAACCATACTGACTGAAGATACCAACCACATACACACTGTTAACATAAATCCAGATACAAATAACCAGATGAAAAATCACTTTCATGTCCTCTCATGGATCAAACTATAAACAAACATAACCACACCATAGATGAACCAAACAGCATGCAGGGCAGATTCAAACATCACTCAAATGGCTCCATAGAACACATTTCATATTATTATTACTATTATTATTATTATTATTATTATTATTATTATTATTATTAGTAGTAGTAGTAGTAGTAGTAGTAGTAGTAGTAGTAGTCATAGTAGTAGTAATAGTAGTAGTAGTAGTAGTAGTAGTAGTAGTAAGAGCAGCAGCAGTAGCAGCATTAACAGCATTAGCAGCAGTAGCAGCCTTAGAAGCAGTAGTAGCAGCACAGCAGTAGCAGCAGCTGTAGTAGTGATCGTATTAATATTGTTACATTTTTAAAAAGGAATTTTATTAAATTAAAGAAATTGTACATTGATTACTATTCACATACATATGTTTACATGTAAATCATTAAATTTCTGTGAATGGATTGATATATAAAACTACATATTATACTTGTATAGTTTAAAATTAATGTAGATATTATACACTCAAATCAATTTAAGTATTCCACAAATAATTTGCATAGTATAATTTTATAAGTACACAATGAGGATAGTGAATAATCAGTATAACCATTCCTAGTAGAGATATAACACAACGTACTTTAATAACAAGCAACATAAATTATCATTAAAGTAAATGTAAGCAAGAATTTCTCTAAATAATAAACAAATAATTAATATATATTGTACCATTTATTTATATATGATACAAATATATTGGCATTTGGTAAAAGCTAAAAAAAAAAGTAAATTTAGATTTTTTTTTGATTAGTATAATTTTTTTTAAACGTACAATGAA
Organism: Epiperipatus broadwayi; assembly: GCA_028023455.1. Taxonomy (NCBI): domain Eukaryota; kingdom Metazoa; phylum Onychophora; class Udeonychophora; order Euonychophora; family Peripatidae; genus Epiperipatus; species Epiperipatus broadwayi. The sequence goes on from JAQFVV010000615.1 coordinate 210,702, forward strand.
AGTTAAATTTTTCGTCCATATTTTTTTTTATCTAGTTGAAAAAAATAAAAGTAAAAATTGGAAAGAACAAAAGACACACAAATTACTAATCCAGATAAGCTAAAAGAAAAATATTTTAGCTAATTAAAGATGGCCAAAAGACGATAAAAAAGAGAACTTTATAACTGAAAAATGGTAAAGAATGTATGAGATTATAAACCTAAATGCCATGATAATAATAACATGCACAGAAGTCTGAAAACTGGACCTCGAATATAAAAAGGAAGAGGCCAGTTTGATCAGTGTCTTGTTTTGTCTGTTTTTTTCTATGGACAGTCCTGGATAACAAAAAATATATATCCAGGATCACTCTACGCTGAAATAATTCTGCATGTTAGAGTGGGCCGGGGCTTTTGCTGACATCGTTCCTGAAGATGGACACCAGAAAAGCTTTCATGACTGACCAGTAGAATAGACCAAGATCAACTTATAACTGATGGCCGAGCTCATTCTCCCACAAAAAAAAACTATGCATAGTAATCTACAAGCTTCATAAACTCACTAAACTTACCAGTAAGCTAAGATAAACTTTTCCCGATTGTGGCTTAAAGTTTGCAAACAACTCTTAAAAAAAATAAGCTTTAAATAATCCCGATAGAGACTTCAATTTTATTGATCAAGAGACTCTTGTTTACCCAAGAACTTTAATTGTTTAACTGTTATTTTTTTTATTAATGGATTCATGTCTGGATTAGCATGTGTTCTCTCCAGTTTTATTTAATTAGTAATTTATCTTTAAACATTTTAATTTGTTAGAATAAAAATATTTATTTCTAATATCATTCATTGTACGTTATTGATGATTATTATTAAATTTATTAATGTTAGTTTGTTAAGATTTGAAAATATAATTTACCTTTGCCAATATATGTTGACTAAGCTCCAGGAATAATAATAATATCTAGAAAATAACTCTAGTTATGGTAGAATACGATACCGATTCTTTTAAAAACATTTTTCTTTTTAATTTTTGAGACGCAATGCGACGGATTTCAGCAGAGTCTTATATAAATCCTGGTGCTCTTATAAAAGAAATAAAAGCTGATTTTGTCAATAGCGTAAATTGTAACAATTACTAGGTATAATTGATCAGGAAATATAGTTATGTTTTTTAGAAATAGGAATGAAACTTTCTTCTTTTAACATAACTTGATCAACTCATACGTTTTATGTGTAACAGAGACCTAGTCAGATGGGGAAAATGCTTCAATATATAGCTAAAAACATAAATAGGACAATGAAAACATCTAAATAACAATAGTTGTCAACAAAAATAATGTTAGTACAAATGCAAATATAAATAGAATGAATTTTATATTGACTACAAATACTGATATTAAATGAGTGTAAAATTTGATTGACAGTGAAACAGTTTATTATGAGTCAGTTACCAATTAGAGCCAGATCATTATTAATCACTAACTCAAGAATATTATATGAAGCAATCCCACAAGATAGAGCAATATCATCAGAAAAATCATAAACCACTGAATTCAAAGATGAATTAAGAATGTCATTTATGTATCTTAAAAATAATATAGGGACAAGGACTCCATAATTAATGAATGTATAAACACTAATATTGTTATGTATTTTAGTAGCCCATTTTCTGTATTAACTGCCTAATTAATGGAATCAAATGTTTTGGATAAATCCAAATAAATAGTTGCTGTCTTGAGGCACTTATCCAATGATGGATGTTAAATTATGTACACAATTATAAAGAGCATCTAAAGTACTATTTCTAGCAAAAATCCAAACTGGTGTACAAAAATCACTTTAGGCATATTCAAGAATGACATCATTTATTTTTCTTTTAAAATGATACTTAGAGAAATGATTAAAATAGGCCTATGATTGCTAATAATTAATGGATCACCAGCTTTTAAATGTTTGGGAAATACACCAGCTGATAAAGAAAGATTAAAGAAATATACTAAAACTGATATAAATGCAAACTTAAAATTTATAAAATTATCTAAACTAGAAGAGTTAACATTTTTTAAACTAACAATTAGGCAATGATAACTGAACATCAGAACATTTGAGCAATAAAAAGAATCCAAAATAAAGTTAGAAGACAAATAAATTGTTAATAGATTGTTCCACAAGTGACATATACATAAATAAATTATTAAAAAGATCAGCCACAAGTTTTTCATTACCATGACTTTTTAATATGTTATCATTATCCTTAAGACAATTAATTTAATTAGAGGATTTTTTAAACAAAGAGTTGTTTTTCATTTCTATATCATAGTTTTATTATAAAGAAATTTCTTAAAATAAAATGAACTTAAATATAATATTAAAATAGCAAGTTAAAAATAATAATAATAATAATAATAATAATAATAATAATAATAATAATAATAATAATAATAATAATAATAATAATAATAATAATAATAATAATAATAATAATAATAATAATAATAATAATAATAATAATAATAATAATAATAATAATAATAATAATAATAATAATAATAACTCATCATTATCAGACCATTCTGCAATTATTGTTTCACTAAAGAATGATTTTATATACAGATCAATAACATCTATTGGAAACACAATTAGAGTGCTTCTTCCATGTCGAACCCCAGAATATTTATTCTCAGAAATATATATATATCTCTTCAAACTTCGAGACATTGAAATGGATCCAGTGCAAACATGGATTGCCTTTGTTAACATTATTTCATATACAATTGATGTCATAACAAGGGCTACCCCAGCCCCTTCAAGGCTTCTAGCTCTTGTAGATGAAACACACAAAAGAATCACAAACAGTACTACAAATAAACAAGGCTGTTCAAATGTGATTGCCCTGAAGAAACTTTATAAATCAGTCTCTGAAGAACTTAAAGAATACCTGGCAATTAAAAAAAGAAAACTCTTTTTGACACAGACACACACATGGTCCAGACACTATATTCGCTGGGCACTGGGACAAAAGCCATCAACTCGCATACCGACAGCAATTAAAATACAAGAAGATATAATTTCTGGTTACAACATGTTGCTACCCCTCTACACACATTTCAAATCCAAACTTCAAGAGAAGAAAAAATTCAGCCCTGCGCCATTTTTTCTCGGTGAGCCAGAAGAAAATATAGTATTTACTCCCAAAGACTTTATACAAAAATTAGCATCAACCCCAAACTCCAGTCACCCAGGAATGCATGGTATACCTTGCTTTGTATTCAAGCATTTAGAAAATTTTACTGCTCAGTATCTGTGTAATCTAGCAAACTTTCTAACAAAAAAGATCCATCATATACATGGATTATACCCTATTTTACTAGTACCATTTATCAAAACACATGAAAAAATAACCACACTAAACAATCTAAGGCCCATATCAATGAGCCCTCTGGGTATCAAACTGCTGGAGTCAATCATTAAAGACAAAATAGAACCCTATATCATACCTATACTATCTAAAATGCAGTTTGCTAAGAAAGGCTCGTCTACAATGCAAGCAGCCTTTCTATTCAAAACAGTTATTGATTCTGTCAGAAATAATAAAAAATATAGTCCAGTTGTAATCCAACTGGATATAAAATCAGCATTTGATATGATTCCAATTGAACTCCTTGTTGAAGCATTAGCAGACACAACAATACCAAGATCCTTAATATATTTAGTAACCAATCTTCTATTAAGTCGAGAAATACATATTACACTTAATGGTAAGAATTCCCCCTCTTTTGTACCTTACTGTTCAATTCCACAAGGTTCACCACTAAGTGCTCTTTTTTTACTTTCTATATCAATCCCTTACTGAATATGATAGAAAAAGAATTATCAGGCATATACATACCTGGTCTAAAAGCAAACATCTCCTGTATTGCCTACATGGATGATGTCTCGATTTTTTTAACTTCTAAAAAACAGATCCCAACTCTATTGAAAATTCTTAATTCATACACTAATAAATACAAGCTGGAGTTTAACATGGATAAATCTTCTGCATGGTCAATATATATGGGACAATTTCACACACAACATTTTAAAGGAAAACCCAGCTCTTTTGTGGGATTCCCCTTCTATTTGAGCAATCTAGAAATGCGTCGACAAATACAAGACAAAATTAAAAATAAAATAGAAAATATAATTGATTCACTATCAAAATCTTACCTTTCACTGTATTCAAAAGTGTCCCTGTTTAATCTATTAATTATGACTCGAATCACATACTATTCTCCAATAATACTATACACTAAATCTTTTACTAGTAAAATAAACTCGTTATGTAGAAAGTTGCTGTGGGGAAAAAAGATTGTTTCGGTTTCACTAAAACGTATTCAAGCTCCTCTAATACAAAATGGTTTAGGACTACATTCAATACATATTTTTAACATTCAAAAGACATTAAATCTCATTTCTGCATGTACTTATTTATTTCCATACATGAAAGTGTTCTTCAAGATTACCCCAACAGATAAACCACCACCAAACAATGGATATTGGAAAACCTTGCTTACACTAATTCTTAACATTCCAAACATTATTTTTTCACCACCGCAAGATAAATTTAAATATTGGGATGTATACCAGATAATTTGCTCTCCCCTAAATGATAAAAAACCAATTTTAAACATTAATAATAGACAACTAACCCGAAAATTTAAATTCTGGTCATTAGAACCCAAATATTATGATTTTCTACTCAAATTAAATCTTGAAGCATTGCCAACATTACACTTTTGTAGATATAGAAGGCATTACGTAAATACAGAAGACATATGCTGGTTGTGTCATAGAGAAACTGAGACACAAGAACATTTTCTTTTTACCTGCCCAGTATTTGATAATATTCGTTCATCCATACCATCATTGTACAAACAAAGAAATTGTGACATTCAAATCCTTTTACAATCATTTATTAAGGGTAGCTACCCACATATTCGAGCAAGTACTTTTATATTGTTTTCACTATGGTGTACAAGATGCTCCTTCATGTACAACAATAATCCAAGAAGACATCCAAACACATTCTGGAACAAAATGGAACAGCTCCGCTTAAGGGATGAAAAAATTGTATCCCAAAAGATGTACACAGCCACTTGGTCAATATTACAACAGCGCTCAAAATTATAGGAAAAAAAAAAGACTAATAAAAAACAGAACTAAGAGCTTTACAAGTGCACAAAACTAATTGGATGTATATATTTTAAAGAAAATAATGTAAACTCAAATTTGTAAACCACATGCATATCCTTTGTCTTTGTTAACCCCCCCCCCCCCAATTACAATTTTCAACTTATTTATACTGACTTCAATTCATCTGCATGTGGTAAAATAGTTATAAATGTAACCTTTTCTTGTTATATTCAATAAAGTCCTTTTGAAAGATGATAATAATAATAATAATAATAATAATAATAATAATAATAATAATAATAATAATAATAATAATAATAATAATAATAATAATAATAATAATAATAATAATAATAATAATAATAATAATAATAATAATAATAATAATAATAATAATAATAATAATAATAATAATAATAATAATAATAATAATAATAATAATAATAATAATAATAATAATAATAATAAAAATTCAATTCAATTCAATTCAATATCCATTTATTATGTGCATTTCAACATTTACACTTTAACAGAAATACACAATAAATAAAAAAATAATAATAATAACAATGATAATAATTAAAATTTAAAAAAAAAAAAACAATTATAATCAAATACAAGCTAAATACATAAAATTATATATACATATATGTTCATAACTATACATTTAGTTGTTTTTTAACATTCATCACAAATTGATCACAAAAAATATCAATATTATTAAAAGTTAGATTATATACCATTTGCAATCTATTAATAACTGATTTACCAAAGAAAGTATTTTTACATATACTAATCTTGAAAGTTTGCATTTCTCTTAATAAGCGACAAGGTACTTTCAATTCTATTTTTGATATACAGTTACTGACATCAATTTTCCCATCAATCAACTTTTTCAGTAATATCATATCCTTCAACATTCTCCTTTCTTTCAATACTGTTTTGACAGTTTGACATTCACCCATTATTAATTTATTAAATCTTTTTTCAATATTATATATTTTAGACTGAATATTAATCAGATTGAAGTTCCATATACAAGAATTATATTCTAAAACTGTAACAACAAGAGAAAAAAAGTAACCTATATTTTATGGAAATAGATAAATCTCTCCCATATCTCAAAATACAGCCCATCTTTCTGTATGCTTTATTAATAATACATTTAATATGTGCATTAAAAGTAAAATTGCTACAAAATATAATTCCTAAATCAGATACAGTCTCTTTATATTTAATAACACCATTCTCAATTTTATATTGATAAACAGATTTTTCAGTTTTATTAGTATAGGAAACAATGCATGTTTTATTAATGTTAATCTCCATGTTGTTATACCTACACCATATAATAAAACTATCTATATCCTTTTGAACCTCAATATGATCACTATAAGTAATAATTCTTTTAAATAACTTACAATCATCAGCATAAGTAAGTATCATACTATTTTTTTATGCTATGATCAAGATCACACATATAAACATTAAAAAGCAATGGTGCTAATATTCCACCCTGAGGAACACCTATCATATTATCAAAAAAAAGAGAATTAGTTTTATCCATATGTACATAAGATTTTCGACCCCTCAAATAATTGGAAAACCACTGAACTAAATGAGGACTAACACCCAACATTTTAAGTTTATACAAAAGTCTAATATATGAAACTTTGTCAAATGCCTGAGTCATATCAAAATATACAACATCTAATTGCTTCTGATCAGATAAGGCATGAACAATATGATCAGATATCACCATTAAATTAGTTTCAGCAGATCTACCAGGTAAAAAACCATGCTGATAACTAGGTAATACCTTAATCATATCTACAATAATATTACTATAAATACACCTTTCATAAATTCTAGCAAAAGGTGACAGAATTGAAATAGGTCTATAATTACCCGAATCAGATCTATCCCCTTTTTTAAAAATTGGTATAATTTTAGCTATCTTAAATATATCAGGAATAATAGTTTTCTCAATTGATAAATTAATAATATAATGCAATGGTGCTACCAAACATTCAGCACAACCCTTGATAATAAAATTAGGAATATTATCATATCCCATAGAAGATTTCGATTTAAGTTTAGAAATTGCAGTAAACACTTCAGGAATTGCAATTTTATTAACATCTATATTCCAAAAACTTTCTTTATTAAATTTAATATCAACCATATTATCATTACTTGAAGTATCTAAGTACATATTAGTAAAATGATTGACTAGATCATCCATAGAAGGCCTAATTACATTATATCTACAACTTTTACTTCCAACAATATTAAGATCTTTTATATAATTCCAAAACATTTGTGGATTATTCCTAAAATTTTCTTCAACTCTATTTAAATTATTATTATAATCTCTTTTCATAAGATTTTTAGTATAAGCACGCAAACCACTAAATTTCTTATACAATTCTTTATCATTAGTTAGTTTATATAACCTATGATATTTGTGCTTTCTATTTAAGCCCTTACACAATTCCCTAGAAAACCATTTAGGATATTTGTTATTAGTATTTAAATAATGCCTAACAGGAATATATTGATCTAGACAATTTTGAACTATACCAACAAAATTATTTGCCGCTATATTTGGATCATTTTCCATCAAAATTACATTCCAATCAATGTCCTCAAGAGCTTTATAAAGGCCATAATAGTCACCATGTTTGTAATCTCTCTTACTATTTACCATAGGCTTTATATGTTCATGAGAACCATCTATTACAAATTCCAAAGGTGGATGATAAGGATCAGGGGGCAAAAGAGCTTGATCAGCCTCTTTGCACTTCAAATCATTCTTAGTGCTAAACAATAAATCCAACATACCCCCCTAAAATTAATAATACTATTAAGTTGAATTAAACTAACCAACTCAACAAAAATTTTTAATCTATAAAGTTTACTATTATCAACATTCTTATTACTATGTCTTGAGTAATCAGCTTCATTAAAATCCCCAACTATAATAATATCATATTTATATTTCACCAATATATCCTCAACCTTAACTAAATATGCATCTAAATCATTCATTGACAAAGTAGGTCGAAGATATATAGTACCTAACAATATTTTATTTTTATTTTTTAAACTAACTTCAATCCAACAAGATTCAATATTATTATCATTAATAATTATCTGTTTATGCTTTATGTCTTTTTTAATAGAAATCAAAGTACCACCTCCTCTTGTTTCATAATTATAATTTCTATCACATCTATACACACAATACCTATCATCAAATATACTAATATTATCAATTTCTTCTTTTAACCAAGTCTCTGTTAAAAAGATAATATCATATTCATTTAATAACAATTCAAATTTAAAATCAATTGTCTTAGTTCTAAGACCACGAACATTTTGATAATAACAATTCATGAATTGCTATTTATTACACAGATTATTTTGCAAATTTATATCTTGCACTATAGTGCTAATTTCATCAACATTATCAGTCAATATAATATCTTCTGTCTTTTCTTCAATAATCTTATTAATATTTAATATAGCATTATCCTGTGTACTATCAACATTAAAATTTCTTAAATATTTTAAATCTCCATAGAAGGGCAATATGACTGCTGACAAAGGCCAAACGTTACCAACCAAAACTTTATCAGATTCAGATTCCTCTATAGATAAATAAAATGAAGAATATTTTTTAGATTTTGTATTCAGTTTATAACACACACTATTTATATCTAAAACATTTTTCAAATGAGCAGTCACATCTTCAACAGAGGTGTCATTATCCATTCTAGTTAGAAAAAATTTTTTTTTAAATTTCTTTCTTGACTTAACAGCTTTTAAAACATGATTAACCTGATTTCCTATAATAGGTGAAGAACTTGAATTTTTAATATTTTTATTCTTATTTTTACGATAAAATACAGTTTTAAAACCATCATTTTCTTTATCTGCACAATCTTTCAAATAAAAGGCATATGAGTTTTTAGAGGTGCTATCTTGATTAGAAATCCCAGACGATTCATCTGACGTTACATTTGTTTTCATATCTGACTGACCAACCTTCACTTTAATTGCTTTATTCTGCTGTTCATTAAATTTAGAACTTGATCTATCAGTGACACTAAAAACTGCCTCCTTTTTTAATTTATCAACTCCTTCACTTCTATTTATAGTAGAAAGTAGAGGGAAATTTAAATCAGAAACAATAAGTTCAGGCGCTTGCTTTTCTTTATGCTTTAAAATAAGTTGACTTTCTTTTTTATTAAAAACAACAGAATTTCTGTCTATGCTTCTATAACCATTATTTTTATTTATATCCAAATTATTAACAGATGCATTTAATAACATATTTTTTATCGTAATATTTTCTTCTTTCAATAATTTAATTTCACTTGATAAATCTGTAACAATATTTAAAATTCTATTCAATAAAAACGTAGATTTTTCACAAGATAAACAATTATTATCCATTTTAGATAGATTTTTTTCTCCTTTATCAAAATCACGATTAGATATAGCATTAATTTCTATTAATTTAGAAATGTCATTACCTTCATTTCCTAATAAATTTTGACCAAAAATATCCAAGTCTTGCGAATCATTTATATCTAATACAATAATCTCCATTTTGTTTTCATTGACTTCCATTACGTTATTACTATTTGAATGATTACATTTATCACAAATATAGGACTCCATTTCTATTTCATTTTTATGCAATATTATTCCATTAGATTTCAAACATGTTTTTATGAAACTTATTATTGCATTTAAAACATTTAATTCTTGGCTGTTTTCCAAATATAAGATCACTGCAAAGAGCACATGGTGTACCTCCCATAGCATAGCTTTAGTTTCAGAGAATAAAAAAATAAATCCTAAAAGGGAAAATAATACAAATTTAGCAAACATAACTATAGTAAAAAGAGAATGAACGAATATGCTCAATTATAACTACGTTTAGATTAAATCGATCCCAAATAAAAATATTTTAAAACGTAGTTGCGAATGCAAAAATCATTTCACGCAATAATATTCAGGGTGGTTTTAATCAGTGACTGGAAATTGATTATTACGATGTGACTATATGTAGTAGTACGGAGTTGGAGGAATTGACAGACGCACGGTCAATTCTTTCAGCTGTTAAAGAAAGGAGAAATGAACTATCGTTTCCTACATTGAGGACCAACTAAATTAAAAAACCTCCGAATGAATAAATAAAACATCGGCTAAATGTATACCAATATCTTCAGGACGGCGTGGGAATTCCCGTTCAAACTTACAAACGACAGATAAAGATGAACTGTTTAAAACCGTAAGAACTTTACAATTAATGAACATTAAGTTAAAAACTTTTCGTATTTAAAATAATTGCATTAGTTTCCTATCTGACTAAAGTAGTTAAAATGTTATTTGATGTATTTTTTTATTTATTTATGTAAAATCATTTCCATTTATTTATTTTTTATTCTTTAAGTTTTTATCATGATTTTTTTTTGTTCTTCGTTAAATTAATTATATAAATGTTAAACTTAAGTCGGGCGTGAATGGCTGTATAGATTTGTAAAGTTATATTAGGGGAGGGTAATCTTAGGTTATTTGTTTCGTGGTTAAATTGGGTCAATGGATTGGATATATTGGTGTGATTAGTAGATGTAATATTGATTCGCTACGGGCAGAATCGCTTCATACGCCGCACACTTCCGTTTGCCTATGGAAGGAATTATAAGTCGGATACCGCAATTCCTTTCTATGGAGTTTTTTGTTTTATTGCTCTTTTTTGCAGATAGATGTAATATTCCTATCTCATAAGAGGCAATTTCTTCTTTTAACCTTTGTGCTGCCTTATTTTATTACATTGAATACATCGATGTATCAGATGAATTGATGCCAGTTTGACTACGAATTTTAGCCTAAGGTTAAATAGGGATAGAATGTTTATTTTCAAAAGCAAATTTATGTGGTCTATTCAGACTCGATTCTAAATAAAAATGCATTAAATTTAAGTTGTTTATAGACGCTTGCATGGATTGTTTATCGGTTAACTATATTTGCGTTTTCATATTTGATCAAAATATATAGACATTCGATAAATAATGATACCTTACGGTGAGTATCTAAAATGTATTTATTCGGAGGTCTTTTAAGTCATTGGTGACAATGCAAGTATCTTATGGTGAATACTACTGGGTTACTTATAAATTTCCCTCTGCAATTGCCAGTATCAATGATTTTATATTTTGATCGTTTATGTTTACTGTGAAATGTTTTTAACCGTGTAATCTATGTAACCGATCTATAGCAACGTATTAAAACAAGCTTTTATAATCCCATCTGTGCGAACTTAATTAAAATGTAAAATTAGAATATAATAGTAATTAAATGTAAATTAAAGTCAAAAAATCAAAGTTAAAAATAATGTTACATGTTAAAATGTAAAACTAATACTAAAATAATTTTAAATCTTATATATATGTGCATAAATAAATGTTTGTATGCTAATTACTGGCAGTGGCTTATTTTATTTATTTTTTAATGTTGAAATCTAATTAGATAAGATCTTATATTATTTAATCTCTGCTATTCCACTGAGCTAGTGACATGGGCTAACGACCGGAACCAAAATATTTAAAAAAGGAAAAAAAAAAAAAAATTTTTTTTTTTTTTGACTTACGTATCTGCCTACTTTATAAATTTTTCTAGGTTCAAATGCCTAGATGGCGCCCTGTAGTGCAGTTTACGTTAAGTCTTTTCTCCGGATAATAATAATAATAATAATAATAATTATTCACTTCAGTTCATTTATTTAAGTACTAAACAAAAGTCACTTGCATATTAAAATAGTAAAGACAATAAACACAATGCATATAACATAATACCTAATAAACGGAAATAACAAATAAAGAAGTAAAAAATATAAATAAATAAACCAAATTTAAATTAATCAACAATGACATTCAAATTTAAGAATATTGCAAAATTGCTTGTGATCTAAGTTAAAATGATCAATATTAGTAAAAATCTGTTTATATAAAGAAAGCCTCCTGAATAAAGAAGAAAATTAAGGAGACTGGAATAACAAGCTTGAATTTAACAGACAGAAGCACCAAACTCTCAAATTATAATAGTTGAAATTGTATTTGATAGAATAACTTGTTGATTTATGATTTTGTAAAGAAATTTAAGATCTCTATAAGAAAGATGAAGACCAACTTTATTTTCCATAAAAACATTTATTATTAAACATTGATTGCAATAAATTACATCTTTGTTTAAAGTTAGCATTCCACATGATTGAACAATATTCAATAATAGGAAAAACCAATTACAAAAATAATTTGAATTTTGTATCATCACTGAAATAATAACCATGCCTAAAGATAGCATCCATAATTTTAAAAGCTATGCTAACAATTATTTTTATATGATTCAGAGGTAAAACTCTCCATACAGTACCACCATTCAGTGCAAGACAGAGTAATCAATAAATGCAGAAAGGTTTGTGCATAAAATCCCTATCTAGTGCCTATTCATCCAATGTCCCAAAACTAATTTCTAGTTTGTGGCCTTTACCAGTGAGTAGCCTTGAATATGAGAGCACTGCACTTATATTTTAGGATCTAATGCAATCCTCTGGCAGCCACCTTTTACATTTTAGTTAACTAGGACTCAAAGCTGTATAGTATAAGGTTTTCATTTAGGACTCAAAACTGTATAGTTAACTATAAAAGTAATAGATGGCTGCCGAAGAGTTGCATTACATCCTAAAATCTACGTGCAGTGCTCTCAAATCCAAGATTCCTAATTGATGAAAGCCACAAGGTAGAAACTAGTGTGGGGATATTGGATGAATAGGCACTAGATAGGGATTTTGTGCACAAACCTTTCTGCATCCATTGAGTGATCTGGCTTATAATGAGTCATGAAACTACATGGAGTTTGTCTTTGTGTTGTCAGCTTCTGTAAGCATAAAGAATGGTGATCATGTGACATTTAGCATTTCTAAATGATTAAGAAAGGATCCACTGCTAGGAAATAATACTATAAGATCTTTTTGGGATTCAACAAAATTAATTTTGTAAAATACAATAAATTTAAAGCTTCAGATTTCTTAGAATATAGAAGTAGAATATTTACTAAAATTAACTGATATTATCTAGCTCACACCAAGCACTAAGCTTATCAATATACAATCAATCACTGATGTAATTCCTCTAAATATTTTACAGACATTATCATCATAGTAATAATAATTAATTGTTTATAAGGTCATATCAAATAACAGTTTTAGAAAAATAAATTCAATTACTTGATCAAATTGAACAATTGAAAATAGATGTAGAAATCTTTGGCTTTCAGAATCTACCATTCTATTATTATGCTAAAACATTTCTTTCTTTTTTTAATTGTGATATTCATTCCATATTAATGACTCAGACTTCTTTCAATTTAATCTCAAATGCTAAAATAATATTGCTTCCTATTTCTTTAACAGAATATGAGTGAGCATTTGGTTGGACTTCTTTTTGTATAGATTTGACATGTTCCTTAGTATGTTCTCTATCTGCTGACTTTACATTTCAACATGTGATCAATTGCTAAGACCTCTTAATAATATGACTTGAATGTTTTTTTATTTATTTATTTTTTTTTATTTCAAAATTAAATAAATAGAGAGAACGAAAATCATGCACATTAAATTCATGTTATTGAAATTTATTTATTTCACAAATATCAACAATATCAAAACAAAAACAATACAATTTTATTTTGATATACTATTTCAATATTATTCAAAAATGAAATAAGTAAATATTCATTTAGACTTTTTTTTTCCAATTTCCCAGCAGAAGTAAATAACAGTGTGACGTCAGTATCTCCTTTATTTGAAACTCCTATTTCAAAGCTAAAGAATAAAGCAACTTAAAATGTAAATTCTTTGAGAATAAAGTTTCCTGTAATAATAAGTAAACACATTTCCCCAAGAGCCCAAGTTTTGGTGATATAGCTCAAAAATGTATACAGTTCATACTTAAAAGTACATTATTTTAACTTGCTACTACAAAAATTAAATTTATTTTGTTCCTTAGTAGTAATTTTAACTTTACCTAATTTCCAGTACCATCAAAGATCTGTCCATGAAAAAAAATCAGCTTTGTGGCAGTAGCTGTGACTCTATCTTTAAGAAGATTTAACTATTTATTGCCAGATTCCCATCCTTAATAGAAAGATTTGGATTCTGTGAACACCTTCGCCTATTGGCCTATTCTTGCCATTGGCTATGCATTATCATTCTATATAAGCATAGATTTATCGTAATGAATGCTCAATTCGATCTAGTTTATAAGATGGAATCTAGACGAATCCATTATTTGAAGGCACGGATGAGATATGACACTAATCATAACAATATTTTCTGAGTGATTTTTTTTTTACTAACCTCATTTTTCTTTAAATTTTACCATCTCTAAACAGTTTACCCCCTCCCTTTGAATTATAAGAGAATTGCTTTATTTGTGAATCTGCTTGGTACATTATTGCCTTATTTATCACCTTTTTATAGAATCACATTAACAAAATTATATTGTAAAAAAAAAAAAAAAACATTTGATGAGTTACACATTCATAGTGCAGTATGTGTACGGCTGAATGAAAAAGCGATAAAAAAATATGCATGTAATAATATACATGCCAGTTCAAGTGAAGAAACCATTGTAAATCTTAGAATTAAAGTAGAGAAACTGGAATCTTTTAATTCAAAATGGTGTCATCTTAAACTCTGGCTCAAGTGCTTATTTTGTATGATCTAATTACTTATAAAAAATTTAATATTTTTAAATAGTGTTAATTAAACTGAAATTGAATAATTTTTGATTGCTTTTAAAATGTTAAATATTAAAATAAATTGACACATTAATCCTAAAAGGTTACGCCTTTTCAAGTCTTCCTAAACCGTATTTTTCCCTCCTACTTTGCTACTTCTTAGACTAAAATAAAAATATCTACTAATTAAAAAACATTGGAGACTTAATCTAGTTTAAAAGACAGTTAAAGATTTAAATCATGCTTTCTAAAGTCACTTTTGGATGACATCCAAATGGAAAACTGTCATTTAAATGTAAAATAAAAAACACATTAAATTATTAGCAACATTTTTGTTTAATTAAATAACCATTTATATTTAGAGTTGATTTATGCTGAACAAACAAAAATAAATTGTAGTAAAATATTTTAAGCAAATTTAATTGAAAGAATAAAATTGACTTTAATAAAAAATTATAAATAGAAAAATATCAAATAATTGGGTTAATCTGTATCAACATTTAATCAATATATTTATATTTTGTCAATGTGAACGTATTATATTTCTGAATTCATTAAAATTTCTAAACATTATTCTTAAAAAAAGAAAATACGCATAGGGAGAATTCAGCGTTTAAAAGTCATATATTTAGAATATATGTTAATCAGTAAATAAATACTAAATTCTTATTGAAGGATGTAGATTTTAACATAAGTTTATTTAGAATAAAAACGGTTGAGCTGTAGACAAAACAAGCAAAGGGCGAAACTATCTGTAATAAAAGAATTAGACAAATAAATATATAGAGAATAACCCCGTATAGAAAACAAATGATTATTAGAAATACTTGTAATAATTTTTAAAATCTATTAATAGACATGTAAATATACTACGCTTCTTTGTGAAAATATTTTTCAAAATTATAGTAACTTAATTGGTCCATAATAATGATAGCAATGATTTAAAATTAACACGCTTTACATATCTATTGAATGATAAGGTAGAATAAGATAACGTCAATTATTGATTCTCATGTAAATAGCATTCTTCTTATTCATAATATTCTTTATACAGTATATATTCGAAACGACATGTTACTGGTTCATCATTCTGATCACTTATCAGTATCTTCCTGTATTGGTGCTACCCAGTATAGATATTATTAAAAAATATTTAAAAAGTAGAGAAAAAAAACAAACAAAAGTAATAGTATGATAATAAAGATTTTTAAAAAAAATTATTAAAACAGGAAAAGTATAACTGATTGCAAATTTCAGTATAAAATGATAGCTATATTCAAAAGATAAAAAGATATTTAGCGATAATGGATTAAATTCATTCTTAATAGTTGGAAACTTATAAGAACTAGACAATCATTACAATTTTAATGACCTAGTTAGGATGATAGATCCATTAATTGTATTTCATAATACAGTCTTATACAATCCTCTAATTGGATATCTTGTTTTTGTTGTGGATTCCTTTTGCTATGCTACATTTTTAGATCTAGTGTCTGAATTTATCCTGACACCTCTCTGAGGAGTGCCAAAGCACGAAACCATGGTCAGGGGTTTGGGGAGGAGTTCTGACAGAGATATTTTAAGTGCTGGCTCTGGCTAAGCATTTATCACAAAGCTTGTAGAGGAATCGGCAATCCTCATTGTTTATAACTTACAAGCTTAAGAGATAGGGTCATGTGATCTATGACTCTTATTTTGAATTTTTTTTTTATTTTGACTATTTATTAGCATATAATTTTACAAATTTTTGAATGGGAATTTTGTGCTGCATATTAGAAGATGCTGAATGCTAAATATCAGAATTTTGTCACTTTTATAGTAAACATACCATATTAGATTCATCAGTCATTCTATTTCTAAATCTGTATTTTATAAAATTAGTTTCGGAAAATAATGATTTACTTGTAAGTAGAGGGGGAAATGATAATATGGCAGCCACTAGATTTTTAAATTAGTTAAAATTCCAGAAATGCCATTCCAAGTTTGTAATACTTTCACTTCAGCATTATTTTTTTATTATACCCAATCATTGATCATTTTCAAAATCATTTTTCAACTCATTAACTTTTGTTTCCAAAAAATGGATTGAAAAACAATTAATTGCAATTCTTTATCCAAATTCAACCACTTGAGAATTTTTAAACTGAGTTTATCTACTGATATTGTGTCTGGATGTAAAATATTGAAATCTTGAAATTTTTTTTATTGATCATCAACTAATTACAATATTCGATATTAATCCACAATATCATAAAGGGATGTAAAAGAGCTTTAAAAAGACATAAATGGTGGCAATGAAAAATTTTCCCACTACAAGACCTACCATTACATATAACTGATAAATGGAACATGGTCACCCTGAAGCTAAAAGCTAAATATATGAAAAAATTAATATTTTTAGTAAAAAAAAAAGATGCAAACATCAATCCTTCCACTACTCACAGCTTTGTCCACCTAACCAATAACATCCTTGCACTGCAATTTGTCCATAGCAGTAGAAAGAATCTGATGGTGGAAATAATTGTGAACATTGAAATAAAATTTTCAAACAACCTGAACAGACACAGAATTATTTATCAAATTGCATAAGCAATGAAGCACAAATCAACTAAGGCAAACAGTCACATCTAGATGAAAGATATAAATGCTACCAGACATTACAGCAATTTAACCAACTTATTTATTTAAAAGAGTATTGCTAAATAGATAGAAATATTTGCACAGAATGAATACTCTAATTAATAGGTTAAACTTTAAACTAGTACAATCATATAACCTTAAAAGAAACAAAGTTAATCATTCCAACAATATTTAAAAAGCATTGTAACAGTGCCATCACAAAAAATGAATATTTCAAAATTTACCCTTCGGTAGCATCCCTCCTCGAATATTCACCAATGCCAAATTACACAAGACTAACAAATCTCTGATGTTAATAGTCAACTTTGGAGGAGCATACTTTTACAACACTATAAAAAATGATAAATTATTGGCTTACTGACCAGCTTAAATATGATGTATTTATAATCAAATCATCATTTGAATGCATTCAGAAAATTAAAAGTACAGCCATCAATTACAAATTTAGTCTTGCATTGCTGGATATTATGGAGTTATATGGGTCCATAGATAAAAAACAATTGAGATAATTAAAGACATGTTAATAAAATTTCAATTACCCCCTCCAAAAAAATCAGCTTTATAATAGAATGTCTCAACTGGATTAATGAAGATATAATTGCTCTAACTAATGGATGTTATTACACAATGGAAAACGGTTGGCCAATGGGAATATCCACCAATGGCATAATATCAAGCACAGTGCTAAATAGTGTTGAAACAGTTATCCTTCCAAAATACTTCCAACACCCTTTCAGCTTTATATGCATGTGATATGTGAATGACATCTTTATTTGTGCCCTTCACCTCCAAATTAATAATATAAAAAATAAGCTTACACAAAAATCCTCATTAACATGGACCATCAAACATGAAGACCATTCTAAGGGGATAAAATTTCTCGACTTAATACATTCAAAGAGACCATAGCCACCTCAATTATAAAATGATAATAAAACTTATCCAGGTTAGAGGTATAATACGCCCTGAATTTATGACCCCAAACTCACATGAATTTGTAGGTCTGAAAGTTTTTTTATACAAAAATTTCAAGTTTTGCAAATTTGAGCCAGATCATGAATCCAACATTGAGAATTACATCAAAGATCTATGCTGCTTAGGATACAAACACAGGAAACTCATCAATATTATTCACTGATTTTTCACCAAAATAAACTCTAGACCCACACAAGCTGATGTGAATTCCTGTATATCATTACCCTATATACCTAACATCTCTAGAAGTATAAACAATGTATGCTTGAACATGTATAAAATTAGTTTGCATACTCCATCTAAGCTAAATTGCCTTATCAATAACTCAAAGGACAAACTCCCCCTTGAACAAAATTCCCAAACTGTAGACAAGACTTCTGCAGCTATGACAATTGTAACACTGCTTACTTTGGAGAATCTCATGCCAGCCTTGCAACTAGACTCTTTCAACACCAATATCTGTATAAAAATCCAACGATAATTCTGAGCACAAATCTATATTCCTGGAGCACAAAAGCAACTTGGCCACACATTTGAATCCACACTAGCCATAATAATATGCTTGGAGAGAAATGATGCAAAATGTAAAGTAAAGGAATCATGACACATTGCCAATAATGCCAATGCAATTAACAAGAAAGAATCTTGCTTTCCCCTCTCCAAAAAATGTCTCATGTGAACCATCTCATTTACATATAATCTGCATACCATTTATATCCCATTACACCAAGTAGACACATCACTAGATAATATTGAAAGCATGCTTAGCAGAGTACATGAAGTATATATGAATCCCACTCAAAAGAGTTCATAAACCTCACCTCCTATTAGTTCATTTCCAAGCTTTTTTAATTGATGCCTCCAAGTGCTCATATCTAAATTTAAAAAAATTTTGTATTTGGAAAATATTTATAAGTATTTGAAATAACATCATGATTAAAATTTTTAATTTAGCTTTAAAGGCTTTAATTAATGAAACACGACAATGTTTTATTAACAGATTGCAATTTAATATTTTATTCATTTAAGTGAAGCAAATCAGTAAAAAATATTTGAAATTCGAAAATCATTCGACATTCATTAATTGATAATTGTTTAATGATATTTTCATTATATAAAAAAATGGCTAATTTTCTCTAACCACTGAACTTTAGATAATTTTTTCCTCATTGAACATAATTGTATATAAATAAATCATTGGCTGATGATAAGTTTACCTCTTTTAACAGTTCCATAAATTTTTACTTATTTAAATGCATGCAGATGTAAAATTGATTGATTTTGTTTGTAGCCAAGAGGTCAGTGCAGCCGCCTTACAAACAAGCAGTTGCTTGCAAACAGTTGTCATGGGTTCACTTCCTGGCTGAGGCTTTGACATATGTAAAAAAAAAAAAAAGCTCATAATATCTTCAAGTATCTTGAAATTGGCCTTTGAATAGAAAATCTGCAGATGTAAAATGCAATAAAAAGTCAGAACTGCATATCCAATAGATTTGGTATATCATAATATTGCACCACCGGATGTTACTGCTATAATTTTGGAAAAGTTTCTTTTTCAGAAAATACATCTATAACTGAGATGCAAATATGTATTTCATTTATTATTATTCCTTTATACTGTTTCCAATCCAAAAATGAATAAAAGTAGATAAACAACTGATCCAATTTTGTCAGTAGTCTCATTAAGACAAAGAGAAATAAAACCAGAAGATTTTATACCTATTTTTTCTGGTGGATTATATTTTTAGCTATATCCAAGATTTTATCTTTTACTGCATTTTTAGTGAAAAGCATACCTTCCATTCTTTAAATACTTTTTTTGTTTTCAAAATCTTAAAAAAGAATTGGTGCATATTTTAGCTATGTTTTTTTTTTTCAAATGGGTACCCATGTTTGGTAAATATGCTTGAGTCAATATAGGTAACAGCAATTATGTTTGACTGACTATCAATATTTTTAATTAAGGATGTTGTCTGAAGATTTGTATTTTTAACAATTCATACATTAAATTCTTATTGGAAGTATATACTATTATTCTTCTCTTTTATTT
Source organism: Epiperipatus broadwayi (assembly GCA_028023455.1). Classification (NCBI taxonomy): domain Eukaryota; kingdom Metazoa; phylum Onychophora; class Udeonychophora; order Euonychophora; family Peripatidae; genus Epiperipatus; species Epiperipatus broadwayi. The sequence continues at coordinate 231,331 of JAQFVV010000615.1, forward strand.
TCTTTGCATATTTTCATATATATATATTGCTTATAATAACTTCTTTCATATACACTTCAATGCAAACAAATTTTATTAAAAAACTTCTTTACTTTCCTTATAGTAGGATATATGTGTATATTTTGATATACATATGTGTATATTATATATATATGATGTGATGGTTATGTATTTATATTATTCAATTATTATAGCTCTGATGAAGACTGCTGGACAGTCGAAATTGTAAAGAAAATAAAGAAGTTTTTAAGGAAAATTTGTTTGCATTGAAGTGTATATAGAAGAAATTATTATTATTTTTGTTCTTTTTTTTATTAAGAGAAGATTTATAGTTTGTTTTTTAATATCATTTTATTGGTGAGATTCTGCATACTTCTATAATGAAACATAAAATTCAAGTAATTTTAGTGACCTTATTAATCATTCCTTATTCTTCTGTCTGTCAATTTTGGAATTCTCTGCTATTTGATTCCAATAAGTTTTCTTTTTATTTACATTGGCCATATTAAGTAAAACAACAAATTTTTTTTTTTCAAAAAACGATATTGACGAAAATGTTTTTGTAAAAAATAATTTTAAATTTTTTTTTAATTTATAAATATAACAACACAGCATCATAGTATTTGTTTATATTTGATACATTTATGCACAAATAATATATTTGCACTTTTTTTGCACACTGCCAATATACTGCTGGGAGATATGTATCTGTTACAAAACAGTATATTATGGTAAGGATAATCGACTTTTGTTAATTGTCACATACAAAACAATATTTTGTAATAATTACTAACAAATAATTTTAATAAAGTATAATAATATCAATTATGCATGCTAACAAAATGTTCTTACATATCCTGTCTAGGTTATACATGACATAAGATGGTAGCAAATTTTGTTACCTTAATGGCCAAATAGATATGAGCATGGCATTAGTAATTTTATTGGGATAAGAAGAAAATTCCATTGGCTATTTTATTGATTAGAAATGAAATGTAATTCCAATAATATGTTGTAATTTATATCATAAATAAAATTTAATGTGGGTTGGTATCGATGCATTGAATTGGTACTTATTACAAAATCTGACTAATTTACATACCTTTTGGTGCAAGTAAACATTTAGTTAGGAATATAATTTGTATCTAGGACTTATTTGTATTGATTTTTTTTTTTTTTAATATTTCATTTGGGGTTTTCTTTTACATTATCTAAAGATTACATAATCTTTAATTGATTTTTTGATGACTTTTATATTTATTGCTGTAAATCTGGATAATTAGAAGTATTTGAAGGGTGATTTCTATCAGTATACTATCTCTTTCATTAAAAGAGCTATTTCATTTTTTTGAAAGTTTATACAATGGAATTCAGTAAGAAGTGAATCATATTCCATTTTATTATATTTAATATGGCATCAGAAGTTTGAAAATATGTGGAGATTATTTTAGATTCCTGTAATCTTCATTAATAAATTCCACAGAATTACTTATGAACTGGTACTAATAATAACAACAACAACCATAATAATAATAGTATTAATATTTATTTATTTATTTATCACATATATTTAAATATATAACAAATCATCTATGTTTCTAACAACAATAGTGAATGAAGAAGGTAAATTGGTGGGAGTGGATAGAGTGTTAAAGAGTTGTTGGGTTTTTTGGTGTTGATGGAAAAAAGGAAGGTAGAATACATTAATATCATTATCATCACTTTCAACCATTATTAATCCACCACAAAATGGTCTCTCCAAGTTCAATCCATCTACTTCTATCTCTAGTCTCTCTTCTCTACATCATCCCAGCACATTTCCTTATTTCATCCATCCAAGTCACATGCAATCTTTTTCTAATCTTTTACAAACTCTTGGAATCCAGTTTAAGATTTCAACTGTCTATCTATTATTATCTCTTTTAACAATAAGTTCAACACAAGTCCATTCCAGTATCTTAATTCTTACAGTAATGTTATTAACATCAGATTTTCTCTCATCTACATATTTCATTTTCAATCTCTTCTTGTTATTTCTAACATATACATCTCCATATTTCATTGAGTGATCTAAAGTCTTTGTATTGCTCTTCTGCTAAATGTCCAAATCACAGATCCATAAGAAATAGCAATACTTATTTAATAAAAATATTTCTTTGCAAACACATAGACATATTTCCTTTTTAATATTATTTCTACCATAATCACTTGAACTAAGTTTAATTATATTATTAATTTCATTCATTGTGTTTTCATTTGTAGTAGTAATTTGATGAAGATATTTGTAATTGTTAACTTCTAACTCATCATTATCAATCTTTATTTTCTTCTTTTGAGAAAAGCCATTGAACATTACTTTAGACTTTTTAACCTTTACTTTTAATCTTACTTTCTTACTTTGATTTGACAACTCTTGCAACATTTCCTGGAGCTCTAAAGTATTATTCACAAAAACATCATCTGCAAAATAGATGACTTAAATAATCTCCATTTACGTTTATCCCCTTAGCCTCTCATTTCAATCCACAAAATATTTCTTGCAAAACTGCTGTTAAAAGTTTTGGATATATGGAGTCATCATGTCATATATCCTTCCTAATGTTAATATTTTTAGTATCATTGTGTAATCTAATTGTTGCTATCACATTTTTATAAATATTCTTCATAATATGACAATATCCTGAGTCTATGCCTTGATGATCCAATAATTTAATCACTGATAAAATGCTCACACCCAAAGCATAATGGTAACACATATTCATTGGTCCTTTCTATAACTTCTCTCAATACTTGGATATGATCCACTATCCTCAAATCACTTTTAAATCTAGCTTGTTCTTTTGCTTAGTTTAAATCCAAAGTTTGCTGTACATTGGGTATAATTATTTTGATAAAATTTTTGTATATAACTTATTAACTTATAAAAGACTGATAAGGCTGTAATTTCTAATTCCTCCTTCATCATATTTTTTAAATATTAATACTGTATTATTCCAATCATCTGGGACATCTTTATCATCTAGTCATTTGGTATATAACTTTGCCAAAAATATGTTCTATTTCTTTTTTGCTTTTTTATAATATCGATTATAATTCCATCATTACTTGGAGCTTTTCCCTTCATCATAAAATGAATTGCATTTCTCACTTCTCCATCTAAAATTCTGGGCAATTCAGAAAATATTGTAGTTGTAGGAGATACTTTTCCTTGTTCTTTATTGCTATATAATTCTTGATAGAATTCTTCTACACATTTCATGATATCATCTCTTTTTAGTATAGTTTCATCTTTTTTTTATTGCAGAAATAAGTTTCCTACCAATATCAAGATGTTGATTTACACTCTCGAGACTTTTATTCTCTTCTTTTTCACACCATTTTACAAAATTCTGGACATTCAGTCCTTCTTAATGCATCATTTTTATATATTTTATATTCCTTTTTTTCTTCATAAATTGTCCTGCCTCAATAAAAAAAATTTTATTGCCCAATTGCTGCTTTCTTATACCATCTATCTTTGTTGCAATATCAGTTATCTTACAATAGATTTCATTCAAATCTGAATCACGATCAAAATCTGTTAATATTTGAAAACAATTTTCAAGTTTTAATTTAAATTCATTGGAATGTTCTGAAGATTAGGAATATTAACTGTGAATTTAGTTTTTTTTTTAATAATTTCTGTCTCTCTAGTTTTGCATTAAATTTTTATTATACTGCAGGTCAGTCGAAACATAGGTGTGTATATATATGTACAAATAAAGAGTTTTGCTAAAAAGTGTTTGAAGTGTTTTGGTTAAATTGCATTTATAGGATATTACGGCAAAAATAAAGAAAAGTGTGATTTTGGTAATATGTATCTTACATCTTATTAATTGATGATTAAAAACATTACAATCTTAAAATATATATTTTCTGTTAGTCAAAGTATAATTCAATTCTGATGTATCTTCATTTGATGCTCTCATGTCTATTTCCATTTAACATTTTTCTCAAAAAAAAAATTGTAATATGAAGTTTTTCTTTTTCTGCAAATTCTACAAGTCTATGACCTCTCCCATTTTTAACACCATAACCAAATTTACCTCCAGCATTTTCATCTTTCAATTGTTTACCAATTCTAGCATATTAAGTCTCCTATGACAATTTTAAAATATTTTATATGATCAAAAACCTTTTTACATCCATATAAACATCTCTATTTTGTCATCATGATGAGAACTTGTTGGGACATAAACTTGAATTATTTGCATTTGATATGTGCTATTAAGTTGAATAATTAATCTTGCCCTCTATCTGCTACATCATCAATATCCACAATGTGTTCTTCCATTTTTTATTTATTATAAATCTTATTCCACTTGTACTTCCAATGTTTGTGCCTTTATAGAACCTTACATGTCCATTTTTATATCAATTGTTTCTTCATCTTTTCTTCTAACTTACAACATCTAATAATGTTCTATTTAATATGAGACAGTTCTTCTAATTCTTGCAATCTTCCTTCACTTGAAAATGTTTTCCTAAAAAAATGTGCTAGAATACATTATCTTAAATTACATTTATGTATAATATTAATTGAAAAAATTGCATATATTAGTATTAAGATTTTTATGAGTTACAGATATAAATGATATATTTTGAAAGTATATCAATGTATGGTTTTTATTACAAACATATCAATGTTTTGGTTTGAACATACAAGCCATTAACAGGGTGACAAATAAAATACAGTAAAGATGGTTATAAATCATTGTTTACAGCACCTCTAAGCTGAAACATTGGTATATTTGTAATAAAAAATCATACATGGATGAACTCACAAAATATATCATATATATATATTACTTGTATATAAATACAATTTGAAGTATGAAAATTTACAAATGATGACATATAAAAAAATGAAATAAATAGATATAAATAGAAAGAGAAAAAAATAAACTTCTCATATGTATATATAGACAAGTATTAATTTTCTTAGAACTATAATATTACTTAATGAATTTTTTATGTATCCAATCATATGAGAGTTGTTGTTTTTTTAAAAAAAACGTTGTCAACAGATATTTTATTATCAGAAACACATTTATTAAATAGAGTTAAACCATTATAATATTTCTGAATACACCTTTGTATGAATAATAATAATTATTATTATTATCATCATCATTATTTATTATGTGCATTTCAAAACTTCCACTTTAATAGAATTATAAGATAATATAATAATAAAAACAGTTACAAAACATATCAATATTAATAAATTATTCATTATACATTTTTTTACATTTTATTAATGAGGTTTATTAAAGAATAAATTATTACCTTTTTTAATATTGAAGTATACATTTCTTTTAACAAATGAGGGTGCACTATTAATTCTATCTTAGATATACATCTACAAATATCATTTTTTTCATAGACTAATTTTTTTAACATTATTACAGCTTTAAATATTCTTCTGGCTATTAATATTGTTTGAACATTTTTAATTTTCTCCCTTTATTAATCTAATTTTTTTTCCACATTATAAATTTTGGATTCATTATAAACTAAATTCCAATTCCATATAACAGTATTCTATCAGTGAAACAAAAATAAAATAGATGTTTAATATAAAAGGAAAGGTCTTTTCCATATTATAGTATACCCTTATCCATTTATAAGCTTTATTTATAATATGTTTTATACATTCATTAAAAGTAAATTGTTTGCAAAACATAATTCCTAAATCAGAAACAATTTCTTTACATGTAATTGAATTTTCATCAATTCTATAATGATATATATCTATATCTGTTTTATTAGTGTAAGAAATAATACTTGTTTTGGTTACATTTATTTTCATATTGTTAAATTACACCAATCATTAAAATATTCTAATATCACTAAGCAGTTTAATATGATAATGGAGCTAGTACTCCCTCTCGAGAAACCTCTAATCATATTACTAAAAAAACTAGACTTAGTTTTATTCATATATATATAAAAGAAACTTTTCATCAAATAATTTTCAAACCACACAACTAAATGAATGCAAAATCTTAGCTTTTTAATGTTATAAATTACCTAGTATGAGGATTCTGGCAAATTCTTGTGACATATTAAAATAGATGTGAAGTTGTGACTGATTTGATAAAATGTGTGTGATGTTATCAGATATCACCATTAAATCAGTGTCAAAAATAGTCATGCTAAAAATCAGGCAATAATTCAATCACATCTAAAATGGTACTATTATAAATGCAATTTTCATAAATTCTAACAAATGGTGATATAATAGAAATATGTCTATAGTTGCCAATAGCATATCATCTTTTTTGTATATAGGTGCAATCTTAGATATTTTTAAAATATCTGGAATAATATATTTGTTAATTGATAAATTGTTGATAAACTGCAATAGAGTTATCAAACATTCAGCACAGCCTTTAATAATAAAATTAGGAATATCATCAGAACCCTTAGATGATTAAGATTATAAATAACATTAGTCACTTTAGTAATATCACTTTATTAACATGTATTCTCTAACAATTTTCATTATTTAACATAATATCAGATAAAACATCAGAAAATAATTCCTTTGAGGTGTATTTGAATGCCTGACCTATGAATACTACATATTTAATCTTTACAATCCACTACTCTAACAGCTGAGTTATTGATGGACAGATAATTATAATAATAACTGAATGGTTTTATTGTTCAAGAGTTCATAAGAAGACTGAATGCTAGAAATTATAGATTTGGATATAATGATGAATCTTACTATGCCATTAAATCATGCAAGGCAACTACAATCAATCATAGTTTGAGAATCACATTCTATTCATAGTTTATAAAATGTTCACATGAACCAGATTCATCTGTTGAACCTAGCTGGAGTGTGGCTTAGTCTATAATGCAAAGTTGTTTTAGTTTTTGCATTACCTGACATTAACAGAAACAGTGCAAAAAATTCTATCCACTTTAAAATATAAGGTAAGTCATTGATGTGGTTCTGAGGGTCTATCCTAATACAAATTTAATGATTCTTATTAATTTATTTCCATTATGAACACAATTACATTGGGTTATAGAATTGACAGAATTCCTTTTGGTCCTTATGTGGACATCTGCAAAATGAATTTAATCCCTTTCTAATGCTATTGAATCCATGTTTTTTTTCATTCCTAACATCTGTTTAAAGTCAAAATATTTATCTTCATGTTCTGCCCATCTTCATTTGATATATAAACCATTACAAATAAAGATCTTTATTTAAGTGAAACAAAAGTCAATGGTATATATAAAAACTTTTCCCTGAACATCAAAATTCTCAGAATGGGTAAGCAATAATTCTCCTACAGTAGAATAAGTGGGATGCACAAGGAATGTATTGATGTTTCTAGATTCTTGGCAACATTAAACGTTTTTTTTTCAATAATTGTTTAGCCTGAAAAATAAATCTGATGCAATTTATCTTCTAATAAGTCTTATCCTAACCTATAAAATGTTATCATTCCCCATTATATTGTAAAAAATTGATTTGTATTCATACCTTGTATTTTCTATATGTTTCTCTTCAAATACTTATTAACATTTTGGGATCCCAAATATCTTTCTATTATGGAAGTTGATTAAGTAATATCTAGAATATTTTGGAGTTGATTAACATTCTTTTTTTCGCCTTAACATTAGGATTAATTACTTTATATTTTTTTCAAGACAAAATCTTTTAGAAATGTGCTAATCAATCACTTCTATATGTAAGTTGTTGTTTTTTTCACATTGACAATTTTAAACACATTTGAGATAGAATTATTGTTCAAGAACGTTTTTCCCTCTGTACTTTGTACAATTTTATGCTGACCGTTTTAGTATTATAAAGAATATTTAATTAAAAAACAAATAGCTTTTTTTTTTCATTTTTGTTAGTCAATTTTAAAATACAATTAATTAACCTGAATGCAATATTGCTGAGATTTAATTAAAGAAAAAATGATGTAAATAATTAAAAATATTCAATATATTCGTAAGATCAATGTAAATAATTCTGTCAATAAAAGTAAAATGCAAAATAAAAAATATGAAATCATTCCTCATAGAGATAAATCTAAATATTTCTGAGCGATGTTATCAGAAGATATATATATATTAAAGTTTATGGAATTGCTATTTTAATATAAGCTGAGCACTGATTGTATATATGTGTAAAAGATTATGATCTGGCCAACTCCTGAGTCCTGGTTCTACACGAAATATGTACATTGGTGATCATTTATCTTTTTGACGTGAGTTTGATCATGTGTACCGGTTATTTGTAATAGAGTGAAAGATGAATACAGACTGAAAATCTTAAGTTCAAATCCAATAGGTTGATTATATATATATATAAACTATAATTCCCGTTCTTTCCACCTTGTTGTGAGAACACTAATATATTCTTCATTTAAATGTATAAGTCGTTTTATATTTCATACTTACACAGATATCTGCACAAACACATATGAACGTGATTTTTATTTATTGTCTGATTTTTTCTTTATATTCAGCAATTTAAGACAGGTATTTATTTAGTGTTTTTTTTTTATTATTATTAAAAGAACTTATATACAATTATATGTAATTATATCATGATTTGGTAATTTATGCATAGTTTAAAACTAGTTTTTTCCAGTAAAGATATTGTGTTTTAAAACTAGTTTAATTTTTTTTTTTACAGAGATATAAAATTGTGGATAGCAATTATTCCTTTTTCTTGCCTTTAGAATGAATAAAGTTGAATCCCATTAGTTTGTTCTGCATAGTGATATGTCTCAAAAATGATTTCATTTTGTGCAGTTTTTTTGTGCTTGCCATATTTTATTCATGTATCAATTGATTGTGCTTTCTTACTTTTAGTAATTGTCATTTTAAATTACAAGAACTTATGTTCTGTGTTTAATGCTCTTACGGCAAAAAATTTATTATATTGCTTCTTGAATTACATAAAAGTTTTTTTTAATCATAAAATTATACTTTCTTGAAATATCATACTGTATCGAAATGAGTTTATTACTCCAATTTTTTTGGTTTATTTATTTTCATTTTATTTGCTTTAGCTGATAATAAATGTGAAAGGAAATATAACTATTCTCTTAACGTTTTTCATCCCATAATGTTCATTAGGCGACAAAACGCAATAATTCTACAAAACGCAATAATTCTAATAAAATTACTTGTAAGCAATATCCACCGAGGCTGTAAAGAATATGTGTGTAAAATGCGATAGTAGGGACCTCTACAGGTGTTTAACCACTTGTATAATTTTTATTGCAAAATAGGCTAATTTATTTAACAAAGTTTTGTTGCAAATAATCGGATTTTGTTAGAAAAAAATATATGCAAATATAATTATAATTTAGACAAACATTTATTATAAGATATGATTTCATAATTTGTTTTATTAACCCTTTAACTGAAGGTTTTAGCTATTGGCCCTCTACTTAAACTGATTCTTTTAGTTATTGGCCCTCTACTTAAATCTGAGAACAATGTGATTGGTCTGTGTCATTTGCAATCAGTTCTTTTGTTAAAATATTAATCTAAAATACACAGATTTTTTTTTAATTCAGCTTCTAAAAATTGAATAATTTTAGATTCAAATTGGTTAAATGTAACGAAAAAATAAAAATAATGTTAATAACTGTCGAAAAATATAAGAAAAATGTGTAAAAAATAGGTAGCAGTAAAACAAAAGAATTATAACTCAACCAATGATTGTGCCGTTATTCAGATCAACAGCGGTCGAGTAATTCTCTTTTTATTTCCAGTTTGCTTATTTCTCTTGTAAAATTTAAAATTTTCCAAATCAAACTTTATATTTCCATAAAGTAACATCAAATCTTATTTATGAATGTAAAAAATTACGATAGATGTTATTATTTACTTCAATTACGAACGTACACAGCTTCGTTGTCGTGTCTGAATCTTCATTTAGAAACACGCCTTAGGAATTTCCTGATCACGTTATGTAGCAATAATTATTTTTTGTTACGGATATTTCTCCAAATGTATTTTTCTTCTAATATTTAAAATTTTCCGAGTCAAACTTTATATTTTGATAGAGAACTATATTTTATTATTTGTGAACATAAAAAATTGCAATAAATGTAATTATTACAACAAAATCATTACGAATGTGTATAACGTGAATTGTCTTTGTTAGTGTTGCTCGTTTGTCAATCTGTCATTTAGAAACACGCCTAGAAGGTTTGGTAGTATCCAATCAGAGAACAAAGACAGAGGGGTGTAACAAGTCGGCTGTCAAAATTATTGATTTTTTTGAAAAAGTATAATGCTATATGCGGATGTTTTTAAAACTAAAATTGAAAGCATGAATTTCCTATCAAATAAGTCTAAAATGAAGAAATTGCGACCAAAATTGACCAAGAGATGGCGCATGCAAACATTAAACGCATCACATCGCGTCACATACAGAAAAAATTTTTTCAAAAGACGTGGCGTCTCCGTAACTTTCATCGAAAAGGTTAAGAACATTTCTAAAGTCATAAGATGTAATTTTGGGAGAATTGCATCATGTTGATTACTCTCTTTCTTTCTTGAATTTTTCAGCAATTTTTGATAATACTTGTTCAACGTGATTGAATATTATAAAAGGATAGTAATGTTCATACCATTGAAATTGGGATTTCATCAAACTTTGCCTATGTAACAAATTTATTCTATTATAAATATGTTAATATTTGTATATAATTTATTATCAATACTGTTTTATATATATATATATAACCATTAGAAACCATATATATATATTGTGCCTTTACAATTTAGTCATTAGCTAAATTTATAGTAATGTGCATGTAAGAAAATGTAAAACCAAAAATCATCATCACATTTTTTATATAAAAAGGAAGCTGTAGGGCATCCAAATTTAAACCCTACCAGATCCGGTTCTAAAAGCTTTAGACAGAAAGAGAGTGGGTCAACAATTATATTCTTTATTTGTTTGTGTGTTGATAGAAAGGTAATACACACATTTAAACTATTCAATATTAAATTTTTCTGTTAAAAAGCAAAGTTATAATGCATATGTATAGGCAGTGTATGTGTAAGCTATTGAATTGTTTTATATTTCAGATATTTAACTTTCTTTAAAACTAACCTATGCTTGATCAATTCTAATGTCTTATTCTATACCTCTATTTTGCTTTTCTATAATTGTAATTGGGATTTAAAAGCTAAGGATTTAATTTTAAATATTAGGGTTATAATTACTAAGCTAGCAATTATATTATTTAATGTTAGTTTATGAATGATTTGAAATGATAAAGTATGTGTGTACATTACATACAGAAATTTACATTTATTAAATATTGAAAGAAAAAGAAGGGTTAAATCTGTCAAATTTTTTTTTTTTACAATTTTATGTTAAAAGAGGAAATCTGTTGAATCAGATATCTATTTTTGTAGCAATTTTGTTTTTGTAAATGATTGTTTGTCACTTTGGGAGCTTAAGCTTGGTGGGAACTCTAATTTTGAAATTGTCTCATCTTAAGATTAAAGAAAAAAAACCTCCAATTTTAGATATTACAGATATATGTGAAAAAGGATTAAGTCTATTTTTTTAAGACAAAAGTGTCTGAAAACCAGGTGTGTGATTTTTTGGGGTTGGTCAAAAATAGCAATTCACACTATCACTCTAATTGGAGGAGTTGACTCAAAAATCGGATATAAAAGCAGTCTGGAAAATCAGTTGAGAGATTAGATTATTGTTATTATAATATATTGTGAGAGAGACTTTTTAAAAATCATTGAAACTAAAGCAGACAAACATTTTTAGTTCTGCTAGATAGTTTTTTTTTAATCATTTTTTTATGAAGTTTTGAATGTTAAAAATATAAGAAATGATGGGGCAGAAAAATTAGATATGTGTCCCATCAAGACCTGACCATCGTGGAGCTGCAGATCATATAGGAAAGAAAAGATGTCTTGTCTGAAAAATAATATTCTACACCTTTCAACTGACCAGAGAAATAAGATGTTTTTAAATAGAAAGAAGAAAACATTCACCTGCATTCGAAGGAGATCAGAAAGATAAATTAATCTACTGATAAATATTAATCATCAAGTCCAATTAATTGTTCCAGCAACTGAGTTTAAAACCCAGGAAATTTATAAACATGAAAACAACTGCTGTATTTCATCCATTAAAAGAATCATGCTTGACAGGAAGAGAAGAAAAATTAATATAAAGATTTCCAAATTGTCCACTAAAGCAAATAACCTCAATAGGATCATCATCATCAAATAATTATACACTTTAAGAAAGAGATTGTTCCAAAGAAACACGGAAATTGTTGCTGCCAAAGATAGACATTAAACAAGAAAATTTGACTCATTAGAAGTTACTACAAAGAACTGGTAGTATAAAATTTTTATTTGGATATATTTTCTTTATGATATCAGAGTCTTAATAAAATTTTAGCAATAAAGTGGTATAGTTTATTTAAAGAACTTTTAAAGACAATTCAGATCGATTAAAACCAATAATTTCTTACCAATAATAACCTTGAGCTTCATAAATGATCTTGAATGTATCAAAATTATTTGTTTATTAATTTACAGTTATGAAATATTAATGTTAAAATAATTTTTTTTGTATTATTATTTTTGGTTTTAAATAATATTTTGTTATTATGGGATAAAACACACACCTACATAATAATATTTTTACATGTGTATAATTGTGTGCAAATGTGAAGTGATAAGCAGTGTTAAAATATTAAATTATTTTGTTTTAAGAAAGTATAGCATTTCAGAGGTAGAAAGAAGGGGGAGAAAATGATTTAAAACTTGTTCGGTAAAACTTGCTCTTTCAATTCTACTAACATTTTTTTTTAACATTCTGCTTACATGTTAGATTATAAGGTATGTGTGCCAATGAGTGAATATTTTTTTTTTATATGAAATACTTTTCTTGTGGATGGAACATTTTAACAAATCGGTTACCCAATTTAATACAATATACTTTTGAAATACATTTACGGGAAAGGGAGAAGAATTTAAAATTTAATGTTATGATTTTAAAACAGTCGATTATGATTATTGATGTTATTGTTAATATAAATTTTCATGTAAATATAGAAATTTTTATGTATATGTTAAAAATGCAGTAATAAATATTAGTTTATGTTATTAAACGAGGCATATATATTTCATTAAGAGTAGTCATGATCATTAATCATCAATGATTGAATATTAATTGTTTAAGATATGATTAAATATGCTAAGATTAACAATAATTATGAATTTCTTTATAAAAATTAGGTTTTATGTTTAGGTTTAGTCCTAAAGCTGTGGTTGAAACCATTGTCATTATCGTTATCATTATCATCATCATCATCAACATTTTAATTAATGAGCTGTTTAAATGTTTAAAGGCCATAAATAAATATTGATTTCATAGTATTTAGTGATTTCTTAGTATTATTATAACCACCATCCCATCATCTATTTCATGCAAGGATGAGGGAATTGCCATCCTAAATTAATAGTAATCTGAGCTAGTAAAACTTATAAAAAAATATTGAAACACATTTGTTATGCTAAGATCTAAGAAATGATATATGTCTAATGAATTCCACTTCAGTTTAAAGATGTTTTATGTTACCCAGGTGTTTACTTAAATATTAGTGCATACAGTGTTATGGGTCTAAAATTAAAATCATACATTTTGTAAGAAATAAGGTACCAAAAGGGATTCAAACCCAGTACATGTGAAAGGTTATTAGATATAACTGTGTCTAGATTCAAATAATCTAGTGGTGCCCTGCTAGACCATATTCACTTGGTATTTGTTTGGGATATGCACTTAACATCAAACCAAAAAATGAAAGTGGATAAAATCTACAGTCTGTATATCTGAGAAACTTCTGAGTTACTAGTGTACTCACTCACTTGATTTCCATATACCTGAGTTATAATAGTTGTTATTAATAATTTGTTTATAATTATTGATATTGTGATATCTTGAGGAATCTAATTATAGAGATATATTTAATTTATTCCTACTCATCATTTTAATATTTATGACCTTGTGGCTATATAGCTACTAGTCAGGAGTATGTTTCATTTAATCCAATGACCCTTAATATGACTGATATCTCAGTCTGATCTTTTGTTATATAGCTTATGCTCATGTTAATATAAATTTAAATAAATTCTGATCAGTTTCATTAAGTTTATTTACAACTTGTTTGAATTAATATTTTATAGACTACTTATTGAACACGTTTATTTGTTTAGTAGCTTATGCTCAGCAAGTTGCATACTTAATTCTTTGCTCTTTGATATAAAATAAAAGCTACAACTCTCTCAATCTCTTTTTGTTTATTAGTTACAATATTTATATTTGAATCTTTTCTTAATTATTTAATACATTTAATACATTACAATGAATATAATATTTAAATTTTTGACATTTTAATATATTTTAACACCAGACCTTTTGAGCTACTTTAATAAAGTTACAATATATAACCATTAGAAAGCAATCAACACTCAGACAATCCCAATATAGATAACAATCAACAAAATCAAACTATTGTCAAGGCAATCTCCACATATATATATATGTATGGATATTTCAACAATTGGATAATTATGCTATCAGATATTTATTGTTCTATTTTTTGATAAAAAAATAGATTCCAGAAAGTTGATGGTTAATCTTTATGTAAGGAATGATGAAATCAAGCTTTACTATAATGTGTTTCTTATCTCTATGAAAACACAGTCTGTATTTTTCCAAAATGTTTTATATATTATGTGATCAAGGGATCAGAAAAACAAATGATAAATATATAAAAATTATAAAGCAGAAGACTATTAAAAATTACTAGAGGAAAAGCAAATAAATAATTATTTATTCAGTAGTTGTCCACATAAAGTACAACTTAACCATTCCATATTAATTATATATAATCAATATGGATGCATAAAATACGATATATGTATAGTGTAGTTTCAATATCATAATAATTACAAATGCTTAAAACATCAGTATTAATATTAATTATATATTTAGATAAGATTAATTTTTTAATAAATAGTCTTTTCTAATCATTAATTTATTACCCATTCAGTTCTGTATGAGTAGTAATTAGAGCATAAAATCCTCCAATTAATTCTAATTCTATCACTTTCAGTACTTGAGTTTCTTATGAACTTTTTTGTTTCCCTGTATCATTTAGTATATCAGACTCTGGAGATCTTAGATATATTCCAGTTTGGTACTTGAGTACTAACTAAGCTATGACGTACTACACAGGCCGCCGGTAGATAAGATCAACGATCAACCAAAACAATGTCATGGCAACTGAAACATTGGCATGCCTAATCGATAGAAGTGATTAAGGTATTTTCGTGGTCACCAACGAGATTATGTAATATTGCGGTGAATTGTGGTAAATACCTGTCTTTTACCTGCTGTCGTATTGCAAGCAAGACGTGTTTTTTCTATTGTCTGTTATACTCCATTTTGTGAGATTTTCATTTTACATTTTGCTAATTGAGAAATTATTGCTTATTTTACATTTTCATTGCTGAGATTTGGATTACTAATTTCTGTGATTGTTAATTATTGCTATTTATTATTTTTATTACTAATTTCAAATTTTGATTTTTATTACTAATTTACATTTTGATTGCCGTGTTATTTTTATTACTAATTTATTACTAATCAACAACTTACAAGAAAATGTCAGATATAAAATTGTGGGACTTACCATCTTCTGAAGATGAAGCGGTCGAATTTTTGCAAACATATGGGATTATTCCGAGTGGGAAATTTTGTGTGAATGGCCATTCTATGAGTATATATATTAAGAACTATGAAAAGCAATGGCGCTGCAATGTTAAAGACTGTTATAAAAGGATCACTATCAGAAAAGGGACTTGGTTTGAAGGATCCAGAATTAGTTTGGTCACTGCGATCAGATTTATATATAGTTGGTGTCAAGAATTGACATCGGTACGATTTTGTGAGGAGCAGTTGGAAATCGCCAGTAAAACAGCAATTGACTGGAACAATTATCTCCGTAAAGTCTGCACATGGAGACTATTGCATAAAGAAAAAGTGAAAATTGGAGGCCCTAACAGGGTTATTGAAATTGACGAAAGTCTTTTTTCAAGACGGAAAAATAATGCCGGCAGAGTACTCCCCCAGCAGTGGATATTCGGTGGTGTTTGTAGGGAGACGGATGAATGTTTTGTGGTAGCCATTCAAGACAGATCCGCGTCCACTCTCATGCAAGCCATCAGAGACAATGTGCAGGAAGGATCTACGATTTACAGCGACTGCTGGAAAGGTTACAAAACCGAGGAATTAAAAGAGGCCGGATATGATCATCTTCAGGTCAATCACACCTATAATTTTGTGGACCCATCAACTGGAGTCCACACTCAAAATATAGAAAGGTTGTGGGGGCTACTAAAATGGCGGAACAAGAAGCACAGAGGTACAGCTAGACAACACTTGGATTCGTATTTAACGGAATTCATGTGGAGGCGATGCTTCAAAAATGACACTTTCACTGCTATTTTGGAACATATACGTGAATTCAGTCCACCACAGTGACTTTTATTTGTAAGTACAATTTATTTAATATACCTTTTTAGTTTTGTAATTTTGTTTCATAAACGGTATGGGGAAAATTGCTTGTCATGGCATCACTTTTTCTTTTTCATTATCGCAGTAGCTGAAAAACGAAATTGTTTATAGTTAAAATTTTGATAATATTTTTTTTCCTTTTTTTTAAATACCATCCTCCCAAAAAATATGAATTTTTACCTGTTATTGTAGCTTTATTTCACGATTACTGAAAAATTGTTTATAATAATATTCTGGAAACATTACGGCTACAAATTGATTGTAAAATCAGCCATTTTACGTTGTTCAGTATCGCAGCATTTGTGAAAGACAGTTACTTGTAGTAAATATTTGACATCAATTTTTCCTAAATATAATCAATTTGGATTCATTAAATACCATGAAAAAAAAAAGAATTATTTTTTTTACCTATTATTTTTTATTATTTGTTTGTCGATTACTTAAATATTGCTTATAATTAAATTTTTGAAACAGTACAGGGAAAAATTGGTTGTAAAATCCGCCATTTTACCCTTTTTGCAGTATTTATGAAAGGCAGTTAATTGTGAGTAACGAATTTGGGGTAATCCTGACGTTTAGCGCCCCGAACAATTCGCCCTCTATTTTTAAAAAAATTAACTAACTATTTTTTCACACCTAAAAAAAAAAGTGTATGTAACTATATCCAAGTGTAAATGCTAATAAAAAAAGATTAAAAAAAATACTTACATTTACATGCGTATTTTTCACTTATAGCGGTCTTTGCTGTATATAGAACTGTAAATAAATGACGTATATTAACTGTAAATGTTTTTCCGTAAAGAAGAATAAATAACAAGAAAACAAACTTACATTTTTAGGAGTAATTGGAAGCCACACAAGCGAGGAAATGCACGAAAAGGTCGTCGCGTGCGTGCAGATTTCTGAAAGAAAATTCCTGCAGGTAGGATGAGAACAAAGGTGTGCTCATCCCAAATTGGTATTTTAGCTTATGCTATGCGACAGAGTGGACATAGGCATAATTCCACGCGGTCAAGCAAAAGTAGTTCAGAATTTGTCACGTGTCACAAATGACCAAAGTACAGTAGTTCATAATTTTTATAGCAACTTTGCGTGAGACTAAATAGAGCCTAAAAAATTAAGTTTTGTTACATCCATTTTATTTATTCATCTTCATGTAAAAAAGACATTTATAGTTACATATACTCTGCAATTACATAAAGAAAAAAATAACCAAAAAAAACTTACTTTTTTAGGCTGTATTTAGACTCACGCAATTTGGTCACGCGTCATTTGTGACCGTGACAAATTCTGAACTACTTTTGCTTGACCGTGTGGAATTATGCCTATGTCCACTCTGTGCATAGCATAAGCTAAAATACCAATTTGGGATGAGCACACCTTTGTTCTCATCCTACCTGCAGGAATTTTCTTTCAGAAATCTGCACCAGCGACGACCTTTTCGTGCATTTCTCTTGTGTGGCTTCCAATTACTCCTAAAAATGTAAGTTTGTTTTCTTGTTATTTATTCTTCTTTACGGAAAACATTTACAGTTAATATACGTCATTTATTTACAGTTCTATATACAGCAAATACCGCTATAAGTGAAAAATACGCATGTAAATGTAAGTATTTTTTTTAATCTTTTTTTATTAGCATTTACACTTGGATATAGTTACATACACTTTTTTTTTTAGGTGTGAAAAAATAGTTAGTTAATTTTTTTAAAAATAGAGGGCGAATTGTTCGGGGCGCTAAACGTCAGGATTACCGAATTTGGGTTTAGCTATTACTTATTTTGTTTGAATATTAAAATATTATTGAAAATACTGATTTTTGATTAAAATATAAATGAACATTATTGATTTTTAATTATTTATATTTACATTTTGATAATTATTTTACCGTAGAAAATTATTGTTAAATATCGTTAATAATTTTAGGTTTATCCCATTTTACATATTTACATTTGATTACTTATTTTGTTTGAATATTGAAATATTATTGAAAATACTGATTTTTGATTAAAATATAAATGAAATATTGATTTTTAATTATTTATATTTACATTTTAGTAATTATTTTACGTAGAAATTTTTGTTAAATATAGTAAATAATTTTAGGTTTATCCCATTTTCATATTTACATTTGTTTGAATATTGAAATATTATTTACGTAGCAAAATATTGTTAAATATAGCTAATAATTTTAGGTTTATCCCATTTTTATATTTACATTTTCATAATTATTTTAATTAACATTTTAGTCAATTTTACTTATTATTCCATTTGTTTGTTTCAGGGTTTGGCCAACATGGTGGACATCTCCCTCTCCTTCTTTGATATGAAGTATGATATGACGTATTGCCCCGAAGGCATACTATTCTAATCTTGCGATCTTCACGGTGACTTCTCCACGTGATCTGCGGGCAAATTTTATCGATTAAGTTTGTTCGCAAATCACTAGGAGACGTTATCTTAAAGATCGTAAGATTAGAATAGTATGCTTTCGGTGTAGTACGTCATAGCTTAGTTAGTACTCAAGTCCAGGTTTAACACTTCTGGTGCTCAAAATTCTTGTGAACTCCCAAACAAGAATGCCATTTGATTATTTTTGTTTACGCATTTATTGTGCCATAAAAGAGTAAATGTGTCTTTTCTTTCTATTTACTTTTTTAATGGAGTAAAAATTACTTCTATTAGAAAGTAAAAATTAAAAAAAAATAACAGAAAATTATTTGAAATCTCAACTATCAGTTTTGCAAATAATAAAAATCACATTTGACAGAACTAAATATTAGACAATAAAAAGACTTCTATTTTGCTTATAGATTAGATAAGAAAATATTAATAAAATAAAATGAGTTGTCCATTATAACTAAATTTTTTAAACCAATTTGTGTGAAATATACATTTAAATAACCCAATATTTTTCAAAATATTATAAATCAACTTTTAAGTACTAAAAATAATAAAAAATAGTAAAAAAAAATTGTGTTAAAGTTATATATAACATGTAAATTTAAAGTTAATTCTAATAAAATACTATCATAAAAAAATAAAATCTCTATGCAAACACAACATATTAATAGACTAAAAAATATTTATTTTACAATAATAATAAATTAATAAAAAAATTATGAACAAAATGAATTTATGGTCTTTTTTAATAAAAATTATTACTCATGTAAAATAAGGACATTGTGCTTATTTGAAAAAGCTTTAACTTCAGTTCACATTTGAACTGTTGAATTTTTAAATAATGACATCTATGAAAGAAAATTGTAACTAAAATCTGAATTTTTTTCAAGACCGTAGAATAACCTTTAATGACTTTTAATTCTTTTTTTTTCTGTTAACAAACCTTGATGAAAATGATATTAGCACTAGATAGTGAAATATAAGTTTATGTGGTAATCAGTTGAAGTTAAATTGCAATATGTGTTATATGGCGAATTGAATATGTGTACATTGCTAATGTATCTATAAGAGATTAGTCTAACTTCTGGGCTGAAATGAATGACTGTGATAGGATTGAACTAAAGACGAAAGATGCACTAATGAAAACAAAAAAAAACTTGCAAAAACAAAATCCTCTCTTTTAAAATATCAAATAATAAAAGGGAAAAAGATTGGGGAAGGAGTTAACTGTTTATTAATTTTTTAAAAAAGAACAGTTGCTTCTGAATTGTAAGAATTAAAAAAAGAGACAGATAAAATGTTATTGTTTTTTTAAATAAAATGTTATTGTTTTTTTAAATAAAAATGTCAAGCGTTGTTAGCCAAAAGGTCATTGCAACTGCCTTGCAAGCAAGTAGTTGTTTGCAGATTGTTGTGGGTTTGCATCCCGGCCGATGCTATGACATATGAAAAAAAAATGTATATGCACTGAAAAAATATTGCATCCGGATCATGATTTTCCAATGATAGATGAAAAAATAGATTGAACAATGATTTTGTAAAAGATAAAACAAAACAATAAAGATTGTATGGTATTGATTTCAAAACCAATAAAAGCAGCCAATAAGTGATATACACGCATGTGTGAAATGACCCTTCATGCAAAGTAATCATGGGTTAAAATTTTCAAATATATTCTGACTGAATTGAAAATGTCAAAAGTTAGAAAAATGAAGAGAATACAGAAAGATAAGGTAAGTAAAATAAATGGAAAAAATATTAAAAACATGTTAAATGTAAATCAAATGAATTCAATAAAAGAGAATCATGTTAAAATGGTGGAAAACATGGTCCTATTGAGAGAAAAGTGCCAAAATAGCTAAAACACAAACAATAAGAAAAACAGAGCAAAACTCTCCATACAGCAACAATTAATGTGCTAGTATAGAAAATGTGATCATGTGAATAAGAAAAACACTTAATAATCCATAATTAAATATTGCTAAAAATGAAAATGAAGAAGTAATAAAGATTTAAAAAACAAGATATTCCATGTCATTACCTAAGAGTTTTTTAAAGCAAAGCTCAGTCAAGTATAGGTAATAACATTGACAATTTGAATAACACAGATTGGGAACATTTGGGCAAAAGGAGAAAAAGTGATAGTAAACAGAATGAAAATGATTACAATTATCTGTTGGAAAATCAAAATTGTAATATTAAACATAATAAAAAGAAGGTAGATGATATTGAGAATAAAAAAAGATAAAAAGCAAAGAATGGGGAAAAATTCTAACAACTGAATTTTCCGACTTAAATGATGATTTGCTGGGACAAAATATGTGTAAGCTTACTTCAAAAACGTTTTTAAAATTAAACATTTATTAGAGAAAAAAAATGTCAATCATTTTATATCCCCAAATTCTTCAATATTTAATAATACAAGTAAATGATAGAAACAGGGGCACAAAGTATATGATGTGTCCAAAGAGGCAAACCCCTTGGTTTTGAAGCAAGTCTCGTATACCTGCAAGTTTCAATGAAAAATTATTTAAAAAAGAGTTAAGTAATTATACTGAGGTGATTAAAATGGAAAGGGAAATGACACCTGATATTCCATTCCAAATGCCAATATCAATTATGGTAAAGGGGAAGGCACCCACTCTGCTTTAGATGCAGCAGAATTGGGCATATAGCAGTAAATTGTTGCAAGAAAATAAGTCATATACCACATGACCTAATAGCTGTAAATTGTGAAGTTGTAAATTGTTCCAAATGTGATAATTTTGTCAGATTAGACAATATATGCAATATTATTAAAAAAAAACTTTGGCAAGCATTGTGGAAAGCCATATCAATGAGGATGTAGTTGATATTGATTTAGAAGTGCAAAATACTGAGGATAATATGAAGAAAGTATCTGATTATATAGAGCTATTAAGCTCAAATAATATCTGTAATAATGATGTACATGAAATGCCATTTCCAGAGAATATTGAGATGATATGCAATAAAGAAATCATCAACCAAAACATAGATGTAACATGTAACAGAAATATCAAAAGGTCAAAAACATAAACAAGAGAAGAAGAAAAAAACATTTCCAATAAAATATGAGCAAAAACTGTGCAAGCTTAAGGAAATAATGACTGCTTATTAAAAACAAAAAATTACTGATATTATTATAGAAGAAGAAAGTGAAGCAAAGAACATTATCCAGAAATCATGAATAATGACAAATAAATGTTAGAGGAATTAATGGCCCAAATAAAGTGGAAAAATTTTCAGATTGTATACTCCAAAATATGA
Organism: Epiperipatus broadwayi; assembly: GCA_028023455.1. Lineage (NCBI taxonomy): Eukaryota > Metazoa > Onychophora > Udeonychophora > Euonychophora > Peripatidae > Epiperipatus > Epiperipatus broadwayi. The sequence goes on from JAQFVV010000615.1 coordinate 253,679, forward strand.
ATAATATAATTATATTAACAGAGACAAAGAGAATTTATAATAGATGTTATCCAAACAAAATACACTATTATATAAAGCTAATGATAGGTCAGCACAAGGAGTGGCAGTGTTCCACTCAGATATAGAAACATACTAAACTTACAGATAAATTTATTTCTTTTGTCTATCAAAAAATATTGCATTATTTGATTGCAGTTTATTCAATAGCAAGGGATAAAGACATTGTAAATGTAATTCATAATGTCCAAAACAAATTACTACAGAAACCAGGAATAGTAATACTAGATGGTGGCTAAACTGTACATATGAAGATCTCCCAAAAGCATTAAAACAAAATGAGTGAGGTGTCCATTTATTCACTGCATGATAAATATCCAATTAATATCCACTCATTTTTCAATAGTGGAACAATATCACTCATATATCTATCTTTTATTTCAGGGCACAAGGTAAATAATACCTTTTTTTTTTTAATTGACCAGTAGAATTTATAGATCATCTCAGTGCACAGCTAATGATAAATGACTATAGACAAGGTATAAGTGCGTATAGTTATTCAATAAAAAGAAATATAATAGATCATATTAACAATGGATCAAATATCAAATTCTTTAATAATAAAAGTACTACACAAGAAATACAACCCTATCACCCTATACAGCATGATATAAAATAAAGAAAGAGCTTTCTGGGTTATGTAGAAAAAAATCTAAAGAAAAATTGTCAATGAATCAAATAAAATGAAGAGTATTAGAAATACAGAAAACTCTACAAATATTAACAAGTCTCAACTTAATCAAAAGTTAATATATAATTTACAGAAAGAATATGACAATTTATGCTAGCAAATGCAACAAGAAAATCAAATAAGAAAAAGTAGAAAGCTAATACCCAATTTTGGAAAATTATCGAAGTGATTAACTATGCAAAAGTTTGTATACTATATACCAAGAATATTTCTGCAATAAAGGAAGATGGAAAAAAATTTGAATCAGGAATTCAGGAAGATTGAAGATGCTAAAAATAAAATTTGGTGTTGTTAAAAGTAATATAAACACAAACGCAGTGTGATGGAAGAGCAAATGAAATATATAACTAAAGGTGAAATATAACAGGAGATTAATAAATTAAAGAAACAAATAACCTTGGCAAATGATTCAATTCCATAATCTGTTTATAAACTAATGAATTATGCTTTAAAACAGGCAATGTGGAAATATTTTAATCAGATTGGTCACAAAAAGATCGATTGGCCATACATGAATAATAGAATAATGTTCAGTATGAAGAAACAAAAGAGTGTCAGACACTGACTATGGAAGATCTGAGATATACTTCAATTGAGGATATAAACTCAAAAATACTATGTAGAGGATTGCTAAAAAACTATATCAGTTGATAAATGTTAAAATTTAATCTGCACACTATGCTATAAAAGAGAAAAGGGAAGTGAATGCAGTAATGAAAATCCAGGAAGCAATACAATATACTAAAGAATTAAAATTGACACAATATTATGCAATCGAAATGGACTTTAATTCAGCCTTTGACTTGGTAAATTGGTCATATCTGCTAGAGGCATTAAATCAATTAATGACTGAATACAAATGTTTAATTCAGGCAATTGAAAACTATATAAGAAATAGTAGAATATCAGTAAAAAAAAATATGAGAAACTCTTTTTTATTCCAAGTAGAGGAATTCCACAGGGGTTACCACAGGCTGCACTTCTCTTTGCTATTTATATAGACTCTTTGGTAAAAGAAATAGAGGGACAAGTATACCCAGTCTTTATCTACCTCATCTGGATGTGAAGATTGCAATAACTGCTTTTATAGATAATGTAATAATATTTCAGAATGTTTATAATATTCAGATTGCCATGGACATATTGAAAAATATCCAAAGCAAATCAGGATTCTATGTCCAACCGATGAAATCTGCTGCATGGCAACTGGCTACAGGTAAAAAGATACAGAGCAATTTCAAGCAATACCATCAGTTTTGTTTGGAATCCATTTACATATGTTGAAAACTAGTATGAACAATTATTAACATAAAATAATAATTGAGAAAATTAAAGCAAAAATTAAGAACTTTTCATTGATAAGACTTTATAAAGTTACAAGGGCAAAATTATTTAATGCTATAGTAATGGACATTTTTGAATATTATGCTCCCTGGTTGAATTTATATAATAATAAATAAAACAAAACAGATATCAAAGCATTATGCCTGCTGTTGGTTTTAGTATTACAATTACCATTTAATCAGAGAGGCCTTAACCTTAATGAACCACAATTATATGTATCTTACATTAAAGCAAAAACATACATTAATGTGATACAAAGTCAATATTTTAATCCACCACTACTGGATGTAAATACAATTAATGAAATAGGGAAAGAAAGAAGATTCTTTTTGGTAGATTTATTCATAGCATACAAAGACCTGCAAGATGACTTAAACCTTGCCAATTTGATCATCATCAAATATAATAATTTGAATGGGCAAATAAATAGGAAAGCATACTTATGGGTGGAAGTGTCAAGAAAGAAAGTATTAAAAAATTTCCAGATAATATATGCTCATCACTTTTGTATGAAATTTATTTTCAAATTATTAAATGGCATACTACCAACAACAACATACTTAAATAGAAGACTAAATATGAATTTGGAAACTTCATGTATATTTTGTAGAACCAAAGAGGAGACATTTTTACATTTGTTCAAAGAATGCAATACATTTAAACATAATAAAAAACTATTCCATACTTCAATTATAAATTTGAAAAGTTTAGTGCTACAAGTCATTAAAAATTTCCATCCATATAATGGATTGGTTTTGGTGCACACTTTAAACACAAGATGGTTAATAATGTATAGTATGATATTTTTACAATAAAAAGTACAAAACTGTCTAAGGAAATTAGAAAAAGAATTGGATAAATATTTTAACCAATGCTTAAGATACCTGCCAAAGAGGTTGATGGAAAGAATTTGAGTAAATGCAGAATCCACATTGTGTGAGATTTGGGAATGAAATTCTTATTTAATTAATAATAGACATCCAAGAAGTGAAAAACATATAAGTCCATGAATGTGAAAAGAGTATTGAAGAAAGTGAAATGTAAATCAAAAATTGTATGTAAATAATTGTTTATATATTGAGAAAAAAAGTGTAAATATTTTTTTTTCGTTTTTGTTAATACTTAAAATAAAAAATAAATAAAAGCAGACAATAAATGTGAAAAAATAGTACATGTATATACAATTGTCGAGAATTAAATGTGTATGATTCTATTTCAATTTGATTATTATTACTACAATATATACAAAAAAATTCAGCAACGCCCTCTGTGAAATAATGTATAAATATATTAGAGTCCATATTTAAAAATAACCAGCTTCATAATCATATCACTTTCAAACTGTATGCTTTTAGATCTTGAAACTAATTCAAACAAAGAGCCTGAAATTTAAAAAAGCAATAATCTAAACTTTGCTACTAAACAAACATGTTTACTAGTATTATATAAAGACAAACTAAACATTAGCAATTTTAATCTTTAAACCACCTCACTAATTACATTTGAAAATAATCCCCGTGCTAATGCTAAACTGAAATAAATATCAAATAATAAATCACTCCATATGGTTAAGAAATCCAGCACTTCCTTCTGTAAAATAATATATAAATATATTAAATCTAATAGCATGTTGTTTCAAAGTGGTATTATTTTGAGGCTGGCTATTTTGAAATATGGACTCTATTTATTTATATATTATTTCACAGGCAGCAGTGTTGGATTTTTTAAACATGTGGGATGATTTAATATTTGGATTTTTATTTTAGTTTAGCACTAGGATTATTTATTTGAGAATGTGTATTTTATTGAATCTCACACTTTTTAGTCAGTTTTATTAATTTATCATTAAAAATATATTACTTTTCGAGCTATTTTTTTGAATCCTTTAATATGGATAACTATGGCTTAGACACTATAATAATCGTTTGATAATCTTGAGAAAGTCCTTCATTAACTAAATTTTCCACTGCTCTTACATTGAATCACATTTAAATCTTATGCAGTTATTTATTTTTCACTTTGAATATAAAATCATATTTCATCTAAACTTTTGGTTTTAACATACAATTAAAAGTCAGTAATTAAGTTTCAAATAATTATACAAAGAAGATATGATTTTAAAAACGATATTATTTTTTTAACATAATCTCATCGATGATGCTTCTTCCATAGCATTAAGAATTCTGCTTTATGTAATAATAAAGTTGAGAATTCAAAACTTTAAAAAACTTTGATAAATATTGCAATTGATTATTCTTATAAAATCTCAATATGATCAATAAAATGAAATTATGCTGCATTCGATGTGCCATTTAGATGCTTGAATGTTGTACAGTGTTTCAAACAATTTGTCCTAAAATTGTATTAACACACCACTAGATGCAGCAAAAAAGTTTATCTTCATTTACAGCTATTTTTTTTTTCCAAATTTGCCATCAGTTTAGAGTTGGTTGGAGATTTGTGATATTTTTCTCTATAAGAAAACATTTGGATATAATTTCTTTTTATAGAAAATCGTTTAGTCCCAAGATGCACCATAACGTGATTCTTTATTGGTAGTCCACTTTTGAATAACATTGCCGTCATTAGAACCTAAATATCTGAGGATACATATGTATTATTATCTAGATTGCGACCTATTTCAACTGGACTGTCAGCTACAAAAAAAATCTTTTACTCTTATTTCAGATAGTTTATTGTGATTAGTAACATATTTTCACCCATATTTAGTCATATTCTTAATATTATTGTAATCAACATAATTCTTGACTAAAAACAATATATATTTGCTAAGATTAAAAATATTAATTAATAATAATAAACATCATATCACATCTTATAATAAACATCAAATTTTCAGAAAAAAAGTATTTCTAAGTTAAATATTATTTATATTTCTCATCAATATTTAATTGCCTTAAAATTAAATTTATAGTTTAGTATTATATTTCATTGTAAGATAAGTATAAAATAATTTTTTTTTTTATATATATATTGTATAACTATTCATAGCAGCAACCATAAAAAATACAAAATTCTTATAACAATTATGTTTGGTAGGACATATGACAGTCAACATCAGGTTCAGCACAATATTATCATTCAATCACCAGTTTAAGTTTTTGAAAACTTTTCTCAGTACTAGTACATATAATACACTCCACGCTCGATGGTGCTGTTTTTCATCCAATACACATCAATATACATGTTCACGGGATAACGATACAGTCAAATACAATAAATTTTATAAATTTATATATGATCTTTTTGTATATATTATTTTTTTATATATATACGGTATTTTTTTATATACATTTCATCGTCTGTTGACATTTTTCAAACTACTTTTAAACAATTTATGAATCAACATTATTTTCTGTAATACTTACAGGTTTAAATTATATTATAAATCTCAGCACATAACGTAATGTGTGGGGCCAGGAACCAATGTTTTTGACGATCCAAAGAATTGTCCAAAACATTAACTGCTCTGATCAAAGCAACATTATGATTTTCCCAAACAATATGCAATTTTAGTTGTCTTGTAGCTTCTCTTTATCTGCAAAATAGACACTATTATAAACGTTATGGGCTGACATTCTGCAAAGCATTTGTAAACAATTTACAAACCAACATTAGTTTATAAAATGTAAGAGTTAAATTTTTCTGAAATAGAATAATTACATTTTAAAATTACATTATAAATAACAGCGCATAGTGCTGGAATGTGCAGGGCTGGAGACCGATGTTTTTGATAATCTTTTGGATCGTCCAAAAAATGCAGTACTGTGGTCAAACCAAGCTTCTGATTTTTAAAACAACATGCAATCTCAGTCATTTAATTTGTCTCACAGTGGTTCTCATGCAAACATGCCTTTTCATGTGAATTCTGTGAAATTGTGCTTGTCACTACAGTTTTGAAATTTATTTCACATTCCAAGCTGTGTAGGGAAGCACGCCGACATGCTTACAATTACCAGTATGTAATACTACATCAGTTAGGGTGTGTAATCATTACTTCGAATGCACATTACAAGAGTTATGATCTGTTGAATTTCATACATCCTCTTATGATATGGTAGTGATCTGTGAAATGTGCACATTTGCATAGTGTCACAAAGCACATGAGTGGGCTGTAATATATGTGTGAAATGCAAAATCCCACAATGGCTAATATTAGCATCACTGTTATATCTAGGCCATAAAACTGTTATAGTGTTAGCCATAAGTACGACCTAAGTTAGGCCACTAAAATGGCATATTGATGTGCGTTGGCTGAAAACCAGTGCCATCAAGCGGTGGAGTGTATTATATGTACTAGTACCCTTTTCTCATTAAATGATCCAAGCACTTTTTACTCCTGACTCAGAAATGCTTAACAATTCAGGCACAAAATTTATGGAAAAATATTAATTTAAAAAAGAAAAACTTAACATTGCATTAGACTTAATGTTTTGTACATTTAATTATGAAATTTCTTTTCAAAACTGTCCACCATTCCTGACATTTACCACAATGAGACTCACATCTTTAAACCTATTTCTTTTTATTAATTAATCATATTATAATCATATTATATATATATAAAATGCAAAAAATATAAAAAGTTTGATTTATATTTAATCTTTAATTCTTGTTTGTCTCATACTCCATGAAAATCTCATGATATAATAATTGATGGAACCTCCCAAATATATCTGCCATGCCAGGGTGCCACTAGGCCATTTGAACCTAGAAAATTTATAATAGTGACAGATACATACGGGTGACATTCAACTTTATCTAACTGAAAGGCCCAGTCACTAGCTCAGGGAGAAGCTGAGCTTAAAATATCACTCTGACAATTTAAAATTTCTAATTCTTGATTTTTAAAAATATTATTAATAATTATATAGGTAAATAAATTACTGCCAAAAATTAACTAAACAAAATATTTTATTACACACACACATTTATACAAATATCTGAAAATTAAATTTACTATTAAATATATTTGATTTAAATTATATACACAGATGGAATCATTTAATAAATTTAATACAATTTTAATATTTTACTAAGTGTAAATATGCTACATAGAATAGGCATATAACTAACCCAATTTCTTTTAACATTAGGCTAAAATTTCATGTTTAAACCAATGCTAGCTTATTGATATACTGATGTGACCAATGCAAAATGAGATTGTTAGCATAACATAATCTTGCAGACAGGAATTTACATCTGTTGCAGTCATTAGAAAATAATGAATTATGGTGGGAAGGAATGAGCATCTTCCCCATGATCATTAATAAATTTCACCAACAGACAGGAATGATCTACTGCCCAATTGGTGATATAAAAGGAAATCATTGAAATATATATGAGATGCTCTATAAATGGGGATAGTGGATTTTTCTGGTTTACTATCCCAACCAGAGCATATAAAAATCAATGGCATAGGAAAGACATCTATGACCATTGGCAATACAATGCCTACACTTTTGCAACTTACATTCAGGTGAGTATTATGCCCTGTATGCTAATGCACCACAAGGAAATGAGTATCCAATGTGCCTACTCAGGTGATATTGACATAAAACATCCGTACATTTATCCACCAGCACCAATTTAACTATGAAACAATTTCCCCAAAATCAACCCACTTAAACTAACACAATCTTATAAATCTATGCAGCCATTTACACCCATTTTCAAATAATTAATTTAAAAGAAATTTATGAGAATGGAAATTATATGAAACACATATAAAAAAATATAATAAATAATTCAAAATTTTAGTCATATAAGAGATTTCCTTTAAAAATTAAGTGACATTTAAAATTACTACTTGGAAAAGTTTGTATTATATAATTAAAGTTCATTTAAAGCAAAAGTTCATACTTTCCAATGCTGTAGGTTTATTAAAGTCTATCTTTGCAGTTCTTAATATGTCACACAATTATGTTGACAGTTCCTTCCATCCTGTATTGATATTGTCCTAAGTGGAAATGAATCCGTTGCTGGCCAATTTCCAGGAACCATCATTCTGGAGGGCACCTCAGCTGGTGCAAATATGGGAAATGTAATTTATTGGGTGACCCCTACATTTTGGAGATCTGCAATACACATATAAAATGTTTCAATATCATGCAATTAGCAAGAGTAATCCAAATCTAAATCACCACTTAAAGGTTTTCTTTTTATATCATTTTGAATTTTTATCATCAAATTCCAGGATTAATCTTGACTGGCTTGGTGCTACTCTTATTGGAGATAATGACTTTTCTCTGTGGACCATGTGTTCATTACCATGGTTATTGGCCAGCTTTCTTTAGAGCCAGAACTCAAAATTTTATCACTAGTATTGACTTTATGCCCAAGGACCTGCTTGTTATTATGTCATTATAGAAAATCATTTCCATTCTAAGATTAAAAATACCTTTGACTTTAATTAATTAACTGCTTTTTATTCTTTTATATTAAAACAATCGTTTTCAGATTTTTAACTTTAAATAATTATATATTTAGTTTGCCATCTGTGAATTATATATATATTAATTTAAATAAAATTATTAATTTTTATATATTTCTATTTGAGGGTGATTTTATTTAGATTTTTTTCACTTTTATTAGAAAGATATGTAATGGAATATATGTATACCATTACAATATGTATACCAGCATTATTTTACTTAATAATCATCAACTACGTGCTTCATGTATATATTTTGCTATTAAATTAAAAATATTAAGACATTTTAAAAAAATATAATGTATAAAAAATGTAATTTTATTACTAAAATGTACATTTTATTATGAAATTTAATTATGAGTTGGTATATGTGAAAAAAGATGAGGTTTCAAATCAGCAAAGAAAGTATAACTTTCTAATTAATTAAAAAAAGCTAATTGATATTAAAAAAATGTAGATACTAAATTCTAATTTGGAATTTATATTTTAGTGTAGCATTGTCATTACAATAAATGGTGATATAAGTGTAATTACAGGGGAAATTCATTTTATTTCAAAATTAAATTGCATTAAGATTATAATCAGTAAGATTCATTTTAGATAATGAAGAAAATAATTTTCTTTAAGTTTAAATTGGAGAACAGCGGATGGCTTTGTTTTTGAGATGTATATATAGAAAAGGAAAGAAAGAGTTTTTACTTCTTGTAGAGTTTAGTTATTGTAAACTTCTAGAAGAGTTATTGTAAAGTTTTAAGCTGTTAAATTACATCAAACAAGCTGCAATTTCTCTGCCATCACCAAGAAGCTGAGTATGGAGTTCCCCGGTCTTATAGAATGCTAGGCCATAAAGTCTCTTCCAACAATTGATTATTCAAATTGCTGACACCCCTAGTACATAATGCTACTGGTAAATCAGTTAAAGTCTCTTTAATATGGTACCTTCTTTGCTTCCACAATTTATTTATTAACTGTTCTTTAAAGTGTGTTTCTTTTCATGCCATGTGGAATATTCCTACTGTATTATTTAGATATTTTATTGCATTATTTAAATATTTTCTTATTGTGTTATAACACATGCTTAATTAATTGTACATAGTAAGGAATATCGATTATTGCAATATGTACTCCATCTTTCTTAAATTTGCTAGAATTATTGTTTAAGAATCAGATGGAGGTAAATTTATTAAAATATTTCAATGATTAAAATATTTAACATTATGTAAAGAAAAGTCCAGTAATTAAATAACAGATATTTAAATCCTTCCTCACTGATTCTAATTTGTTTGTTTTTATTATTTTCTACTTAAACTTATATACTTAGAATCTATGATTTCAAATATATAATCTGAGCCATTAAAGCAATTTTGAATGGTTCATAAATAATTTTTTTTAATAAAATGTGTTTAACAAAATAAAGTTAAAACTTTATTTTCTTTAGAAGGGATGAATATATATGTATACTGTGTACAGGTGATTTTATAAACAACCTGCAGTTTTAAAATAAAATTTAATGTTTAAAGTTAAAAGTTAAAACTTTGTTTCTTTTCTTTTGATAAATATATCTGTATACTATATGATACAATAATTTACTCTCTAAAACTTTTGATTGAAATTTAATATATTATTATCATAGGCTATCATATCAATATTTCCTTCTATATGTAAGACTTATGGGATGGATGTCTAATTAAGCAGGGAGTAATAGCTCTGATTTAGCCTCATATAAATAGATGTCCGCATATTATCAACTTATGACATGACCCTTTATGTTTTATTTATATAGATTTAAATTAAGTCCAAATGTTTATTATTTTATATAAATTTAACATTGCTGGTTTGTCTAATTTCATGATTATCTTACTGCGTTTCTTCAGCAGGCATATATCCCTGCTTTGGAAGATTTAATTTGTAGGGTTCTGTTTGTCTAAGTTCCACACAAAAGTGGTAACATTCTTTCATTTACCAGACCCAGAGCATCTTGTTCTTGTCTTGTTACAAGTACAGTGGATTGTTTCTGTCTGTTAATGAGAGTTAATTAGGGTTATATAAAGATGCTCATTCCTTCATGCTGTGACCCAATTATTCTATAAAATTTTGAATCTAACTTTGCAAAAGTGAATATATTCCTGTCATTGCATTCTTGTTGGACTGTTTACTACTTTAGCAATTCAGTACTGGCTTCCTTATCCTTTGTGTATGTTAAAGCTTGATATTTCAGCATGTATTGGTCATGATCATGAGTTATGCATGTATCTACTTAAGCATATTTTTCTAGAGTTAATTTAACTTACCTTAACTTATTTATTATTATGTACCTGCTTAAGGGACATCTTCCCCAAAGATCAAATAGATGCATCACCCAAGGTCCCTTATATATATATATATATATATATATATATATATATAATATATACATGTTTTTCAAATTTTTCAAATATATATATATATATATATATATATATATAATTTTTGAAAAACAATACAATAATTAATACAGTAAACAATATTTTAAAAACAAATATCTACTATAATTTAATGTGACAATTTATCTAGTGTGGATATTGATTTTCAACAAGAGTATGCTTTAAATTATAGTTTTAAATACATTTGTGGTATGTGTGATGATAGTAATTTGTAGTTAAAAGTAGCTGTTGAACATTCATTTAGTGTAATTAAACTGAAATATGAAATGAATTGCTACAGAGAGTTAATGTTAAGAAATTTAAAAACAAAGTTAATTATAATTGGAATTTGCAAATATATAGATTTAAAAAGTTTATTCATGATAATGATCTTGTTTGTTTAAAAGAAGATAAAGGTTTGAGAATGTGTATTATGTCAAAATTTAATTACTATAATAAAGTTTCAATTCAAATAAAAAAGCTTAAATTTAAAATGGTTGGAAAAATAAACATTGAAAATTTGTGTGTAAAGTTTATTGATGATATTTTAAAAAAAGCTAAAAGGAATAAATATATAGATGCTCATACATATTATCATCTTTATCCATCTGTTATAATTTGTCCTAGGATATTTTTGAATATTAAATTACACAAAAAAGATAAGCCTTTAAAATTAATGATTGACTTTGGTGGATCATTTTATTATGAAACTTGTAGATTTATAGAAACATTATTAAAAGATGTTCTTGGGTTTGGAAAATATACTATTAGTTCATCATTTGATTTTGTAAAGAAAATTCATAATATTAATATTAATGAAAATGATTGTATGTGTATCTTTGATATATGTGAGATGTATGGTTCAATAGATAGATTAAAATCTATACAAATTATATTAGATGCTTTGATGTTAAAAAAAGTTAATGTTAAGAAAGTAAAATTTATAAATGATGTGTTATATTTTATTGATAAAAATATATATGCTATGTTTAATGAAGATTGTTATAAAATGAATAATCGTTGGCCTATGGGTCTTCCAGTAGTTTTATAAATATATAGTTTTGTAATATTAAGATATGAAGATATAATTCTTAATAATAATATATTTTATCAAGGTATTAAAATATATTACAGGTATGTTGATGATATTTTTGTTTGTGGAAGTTTAGATGTGATAAATTTGTTATTTAATGAATTAAATAGTTTAGAAGGTTTAAAATGGAGTAAATCTTTTGAAGAAAAAATGTCAATTCAATATTTGGATATTAAAGTTACTCGTAATAAAAATAAATTAGATTATTTTATGGTAATAAAACATTTTGAAAAAGAGGATATATTCCTTGGGATTCAATTGTACCAATAGTACATAAATTATCTGGTTTAAAATCATTTTTATTTAGAAATAAGTTATGTAAATTATAATTCTGATAAAATAAGTAATATAAAACCTATTCACTATGGATTTAATAAATATTGGATATAATCATAAATTCATTTATAATATTGTTAGTAAGTTTAATAATAATTGTAATATTTTAAGTGCTATAGATATTTATAAAATAAAATATACTTGGATATCAATACCATTTATTTGTAATGAATAAGTGAAATTTATAAGGCAAATATATAAAAATATATGTAGAGTCACATTTTATACTACTCCTAATTTAAACAGACTGATAAATAATTCAAGAAATAGATGTAGTATTTTAAATCAAAGTTGTGCAATATATAAATGGTTGTGTTTGTGGAAAAGCATATACAAGTGAATCTCAGTGTACATTGGAGAAAAGATCGAAGGAGCATTTATTGCTATATAAATGTGTGCAAAAATCAAGACAAGAGATTGTTAGAAATGATGATGTATCACCTTCAGTATTTTTTGATCATAATGTTACATGTATATATGGTTTTGATTTTAATAAAGTTAAGATTTTATGTATTGAAAGAAATAATAATAAACGTAAAATTAAAGAAGCTATGTTAATAAGAAATGGAAAGCAGCATTTGATAAATAGATAAGCTGCTAATGTAAAAATTAATGAATTGTGGGAAAATTGATGTATGAAGAAATTGTTTTTGTATACATTTATAACATTTTTTTTTTGTAATAAAATTTGAATATAGTTGATAAGGACTATTTAGATAGTTAAAAGTACTTCTATTATATTATAGTAGATTTTTTTTTTAAAATATTGTTTACTGTATTAATTATTGTATTGTTTTTCGAAAAATTATATATATTTGATTATAATTAGAATACAGACATTCATTACTAATTTATATATATATATTCTTATACCATTGAAACTTTTACATATGTAATAATCTAATTAATGTAATTCCACTAACTTATAAGTGTAGCAACCTTATTAAGTGGTAATTATTTCTTTTGTTTATTTGTTTGTAATTTTAATACTAATAAAGTGTTTGTATTCTATATATACATTGCATCGGTTGTCTTGTTTTGTCACAGGGAAGTCATATAGTTGGAATCTAATTTTAAAAATCTTTACCTCTCCCTGATCATCAAGCCTAAAAAAAATGAAGTAGCATGTAGATTGGAGTGAGTTGTGGTGGTTTAAGTCACCATGAGGGTGATTTTGCTAATGTCAACCATTACAATATAATATTTTAAAACATGTTTGCTCTCTATATTATTCAATGTAATTATAAGGAATTTGAACTTAGACTTTCAAACTTTCCCCATCTATTCAATCCATCTTCTACAACTGATACACATGACCATGTACATGTGAAAAAGACAATGATCTCCAATATATGTTTTTCATGCTGAATTAGCACTCATTAGTTGGTCCAGATTACCATCTCCATCACATATTTACCCCTGCTCAGTTTATGTTAAGATAGTTAATCTTCAAACTTTAATGGACAACTTTGATCTTCTCCAATCTCCACCTCTTCATCAATTCTTATCATTAAAAATCTGAGGATGAAATGCTCAAATCTCTTGATGATTCTAATATAATTGTCATACTATATTGACACTAAGTTAATCTGACTTTTCACCCATAGGATTTTAATATGTCCATTTAATTATACAGGAGGGATGGGCAAAATATAGGCTGAATATTTAATATTTAAATACATATATATTATCTGTACTGAACTTAATGTAATTATAAGGGACTTGAACAACTGATATACATGCCCACATACATGTGAAAAAGATAAATGATCTCCCAATATATGTATTTCATGCTAAACCAGCACTCATCAATTGGTCCAGATCACCATCTCCAACACATATGTACACTCACTGCTCAGTTTATATTAAGATAGCAAATCTTAAAACTAAAAGGGTCAATCTTCAATCTTCTCTACTTATTTTAATATAAACTCTATCTTAATATAAACTGAGCAGTGATCATATATTTATGTGTTGGAGATAGTCATCTGGACTAACCAATGAGTGCTGGTTCAGCATGAAATACATATATTGGAAATCATTTAGCTTTTTCACATGAATGTGATCATATGTATCAGTTGTATAAGATGGGTTGGATCGCTGTGGGGTGTTTAAATGTCCGAGTTCAAGTCCCTTATAATTACATTAAATTTAGTATTGACAATACACATTTAAATTTTACAGTCATCCTGTAATCTGGCCATCCCTCTTCTGTATAATAAAAAGGATATATTAAGCTACTATATGTGAGGAGCTTAGATTGACTTAAGCTCTACACGGACATGACAATAATAATGACATTGTCAAGGGCCTTGAGCATTTCATCCTCAGATTTTCAATGATAGAAATGGCTGAAAAAATTGGAGAGTGGGGAAGATTGAAGTTTTCCCATTAAAGTTTGAAGATAACTGAGCAGTGATTATATATGTGTGTGTGTGTTTGAGATGGTGATCTGAATCAACTAATGAGTGCTGGTTCAGCATGAAATACATATATTGGAGATCATTTATCTTTTTTACATTATGTGGTCATATGTATCAGTTGTATAAGATGGATTGAATAGCTATAGTGAGTTTGAGATTCTGAGTCTGAGTTCTTTATAATTATTTATATGGACACATTTCCAGTGCATACTGCTACCCAAAATAAATATCAAATCATCTCAAACATTAATTCACAGATGGCGTAGCTAAAAATTTCTTAACATTTGAGGTGATTTGATATTACACATATATATTGTACACCATGGTTAAGGACTAACAAGTATCTGAATGTAAATTCAATATACATAAAAAAAATCAATTTAAGAAAAATGCTTCATTTATGTAAGTAAAAGATTGCCTGAGTATTAATAACAAGTTTTCTCTTTTTTTTTTAAAAAAAAAGAACATTTATCATTAAAGTAGTAATTCTGTAAATCCTTTTTTCACAATGAGTTCAACATTCAACTACTTATTAAACTTAGAAGTTGTTTATTTAAGCAAACTTTTTGACATTTGTTAACATGCAGTGCATCATGGATTTGTATTGCTTAATTCTGATTACTATTGGCACTTAATTTTACAATAAGATACATGATAGTAATAATAACAAGTCAGATGTCACATGACTTATATATAGCTTGCACTTACAAATATGTAAAATTAAGAGCGTGCTAATAACTCTAAACAAGCTTTTTTTTTTATTTATGATAAATGCTACTACAAGAGAAGGCATTCAAATCATTTTTACC
Source organism: Epiperipatus broadwayi (assembly GCA_028023455.1). Classification (NCBI taxonomy): domain Eukaryota; kingdom Metazoa; phylum Onychophora; class Udeonychophora; order Euonychophora; family Peripatidae; genus Epiperipatus; species Epiperipatus broadwayi. The sequence continues at coordinate 269,288 of JAQFVV010000615.1, forward strand.
TTGGATTGTCCCCATCCCCAGACCGGTTTCGACCTATGGGTCTCTTCAGTGAGGAGTTGGGACATTAGATCTAAAAAACCAACTCAAGCAAAGCATTTATCTAAAAGATAATTATTAGAAGATACATGATAAGAAAAAGATGGGGATGACATTAGAAACTTCACAACAATGCAAATTTGTAAAACAAAATATGATTGGGGTAGTACTTATATAGAAACTTATGTTGGTGATACATTGAGTTTAATGGGCCATATTCTCAACTTTTGTTCTTGGCTCATATACACATCTTTCTCTGGTCGACATGCTCTACTTTCTGGAAAAAAATATTAGTAATATTACATACAAGTCACAAAGCAGCAATGACATAAATAAGGCATTGAATTAATAATATATATATACACACACACACACACAGTATTTGCAATTTTAAGTAAATTGTACTTTTTATTTTATTTATGTTTATTCTACTTTTCTTCTTCATATTATTCTAATGTATTATACATATTAATATACAAAAAAAGATTATTTTACTCAAACATTTATGTAACTTAAAAAATTATTTTACTACATATGTAATTAACTGTTATATACAGAAACATGTTATTTTCCTTTTATTTCTGTTTCCTTATTTAAGAAAGAATTCAAAATCATTAGCTTTATCGAAGTAAAAATACATTTTGTTTATATATAAACAAATATATTCATATTAAGTATATTGCTTTTATTAATTTAAGGATCATGTATTTTAGACTGGACTTGGACTGATTGGTCAACAATAGACCATAGATAGAATAGTTAGATATTGATATCACTATTAATGGAAAGAACCAAAGATAAAAATCAATTTTTTAATTAATTAACAATATTATCAATTTGTATAAAGGTAATAAAACTGGAAAAAATCAACAAAAGTATTTTAAGTTGATATGGAATTGTGTAGGGAATACATTTTCCCTTTTTGTTTTGTTGAAAACATATCTAGATTCAATTTCACAGAACTACCACTGGACTTGTAAAATATAATAAAGAGTCAAGAAAGAATGGCAAGATCCTTACATTATAATATTCATATCTATGAATGCTATGAATCTTGTTTAACCAGTCAAAAGTGCACTCAGCTATAAATAATAAATTAAACTAATAAACCTTTACTTTGTCAAGGTTCATAACATTGAAAAACTAATTACATTATAATATCATCAGAAGGTATTTACAAAAAATAAGAAAAAACTAAGCTTTATGAATAATCAATTTAAAATTAGTATCATCATACATGTCAAAACTGAATATGAATATGTTAAATATTGGTAGATAAAAAATGAAAAGATAAGATATTATAGAATGGGAGAAAATGAAGTACTTCATATTATATTTATCCAACAGTTAATGATGATAGCATTTTACTTTTTGTCTAAAAAAATATGGAGAAGTCAGGAGGATCCTCAAATATAAATACATACAGTTTTGACCAACTATTGCTTTTGTCAGAATAGTCTACATGGTTAGTATGTTCTTTAAATTTGGCATTCATAAATCTAAAGTTCAACTTTTTAATTCTTATGCTAGTACTATCACTAGTCAATTCAGCAATACTGAAGAAGTGAGAGGGTTAATATGATTTAAATTTTTGATTTATATAACAATCTGTATGTTATTATATACAATTGAATATATGTAATAAAATTTGTATTTTTTCTAAAAACATCTAATAATTGAACTATATTATGAAAATAATCTAATATACAATTACAAATATTTATTTTAGAATTGGGGAAAAATAAGTAAAAATAAAAATTTAAAAGGCTACATATGAGTAAGAAATTATGAGAATTTTGAACTCAGTTTTATAAAATAGGCATGTAAAAAGATAATAAATAAGATGAAATGCAGAACTCTGTAACAGAGTGTAATACTTTACAAAACAAAAGTGTGTAAATTTAAGGAAAAATATAAAGAGAACTAGATTAGTAAAATAAAAAATAATGATGCATAAAAAAGAACATTGACAAAGAGAAACGACTTCCACATAAAGTTTTAATTGAGTACTATCTGAAAAGTAAAAAAAAAAAAAACTTGTGCTAGATAAAGCCATCTGGCTTATATGAATTAGGCTATAAATAGTATAGATATGAGAGAGAAGTATCGTTGAAATAAATAACACTAGAAATCGAGTGTTAAGAGATGACATCAATTATAAAAAAGCTAGACTAGAAGATGAATATTTTAAGCTTCCTATTTATGTATTTTTACAATCTGTCAAATGTTTATTTATATTTATACATACTCATATATAATAAAAAATTCTTTTACTCAAATATTTACTTAATTTAAAAATTATTTTACTCATATATTATTGTATATTAGATTACAATAGAGATCCCAGGAATTATAGAATAAAAAAAAATGAGGCACCACAAATATAAAATACATGCATCTTTTTTGTTTTTATTACAATTTAATATATATATACTACTTGAGGACTACTTAAAAAACAATTAGAAAATGAAAACATATATATTACAAATAACAATTCCTATTGATTGATATGGATGTTGAATCTACAATAATAAAAAAGACATATGATGCAAAATAATTTGTAAACAAAGGTACAAATAATGGTTCTTGCCCGATACATTGCGTATTCAATTATAAACAATTATTTTCAAATTAATTTGTTTGGAACCAATTGCATTGATAATACTAATATTCCTTTTGTAGAATTGTAATTACATTTTATTGAGCACACAGGAAATATATGTAAATACTTAAACAGGCTTTAACCTGTAATGAATGTGCCTTAAAATTTCTAATAATCAAGCAATATTATTTTGTGGACAGATGATTTCACAAACCATGACACAAGATAGCAACTTTTCTAATAGTCAAGCAATATTATTTTGCTGATAGAGGGACTCACAAACCACGACACAAGATGGAAAGATGGAGAACTAGTATGGAGAGTAAAACGAGTTTATATATATATAGAAGTAAACAGAACATTGGGTGTGAGTTAATTTATGACAATAGTAAGGAAAGTAGTTTATTGTTTAAGGCTCGAACGGGATCTTTAGCAACAAGGGAATATACAAGTAAATGGAAAAATATGGGTGATTTAGTCTGCAAGTTGTGTAAGGAAGGCATAGAAAATATTAGGCATCTGTTACTTCAATGTAAATGCTTGGAAGCAGAAAGGGTACAAATAATAAAGTTATGGAAGATTAAATATGAACAAAGTGATTATACAGAAAGTGAGTTATTGGTTTTTATGCTAGGTTTGGGAAAAGATAAGGGGGATTTAGATATGAAGGTCATGGAGTTGACAAAGATTATGTTGTGGAAATGGGATGGAGCAGATTATGGGAAAACTTAGGGTGGACAATGGAAAAGGAAGGCAAAGTGGCTAACAGGTTTCTCTGAGCATAGCTGCTGAAATATTCCTGACTCTGTTTAAGGAGAAGTCACAGCGCAACACATCACATCACATAGCGACTTTTATCATTACTGCAAGCTAGCATTTTTTATGTTTATAACTAAATTTAAATGAGAGAAACAAGGTATTTAAAATAGTACACATGCAAGCTAATACAAAAATAGAAATACTGTGAAATGATATTGCATATCTGTATGTTTTCACAAAGTATCCAGACCATATATTTTGGATTATCTCGCTGACAAAATTCAAAAATAAATTGTTGCACAATTCAAGATTTTTGGTATGCTATGAAGCAAAATTATATATCATTAACAAATACAATTGCAAATCTTATGTTCTAATGATAGTACAAAATAAATTATTTATTAAAATTAAATAACAGTTTTAGATATAAGCTGTTTGGAAGCATGAATTAAGAAAAGCTGGGAAGTGAGATATATGAACTTCCTCAGAATGGGATATCTATACACTTAATGTAATCAGCTAAGCATGCTTTCAATATCTTGTAAGTGATGTCATAATCATAGTGATGCATCTGCAAAGTCTAGAGAAAGGATATGATATTATATGTAAATGAGTTGGTTTACATAGCCCACTTTTTACAGAGAATGAAGCAAGATTTATTTTGGTAGATGACATTGGTGTTATTTGTGATATACCAGGTTTCCTTTACTTCACACTTTGTATCATTTATTTCTAAGCATACAACTATGGATAGTATAAGTATGAATGCATGTCCAAGCTGATTTTCAGGGTCCAGAAATAAGGATTTGTGGTCAGAATTGTTTTTATCTCTTTTATATAGATGTTAGTGTTAGGAGGGTCTGGTTGCTAGGATAGTATGAGAATCTCCCAAATAAAATGTGTTTCAATTGGCTTGATCACAGGAAATATGTATACTGTTTGGAGAGTTTGTTCGGGGGGGGGGGTTCTCCATGGAGTTGTTGATTAGGAGATTTAATGTGGGTGCGTGTGAAGTCTAATTCTATAAGCATCAGAGCAAATTACATTAATTGTATAAATATTCTATACTGAGGGACTTTGTATATCTAAATTACATTAGAAATAACAGTTTTGTATTATATTGATAGAAAAATTCAATTAAAATGTGATATTTTCCTGTCCTACTACTTGTTCTTGGGATAAGCACTCTAATAACAGTGTTATCCTGGTTAAAATAGAACTAATGAGATTCCTATATTGCACACATAGACATATAATAAATACAGCATTATTTTTAACTATCATATACATGAATATAATGCTGATTAGAAACATTTCATTATACTATTTAACTAGATTGATCTGCCAATGCATAGCTGAATAATCTAATAAAGTGGGGGTGCTGATATGTTTTTCAACAGCATTTGTTTTTTTTTTAGTCAAGACACACACACATATATAAATATTTATACCTTTGACTCAAAAAGCACTCATTAATTGCCATATATAATTTTTCAAGTTATTAGGAGTATAATGATTTCAGGAAATAATATCAGACAACAGTATATAACTATTTATATAGTAAAACAATTCATATTTATAATTAGTGAAAAACACAGAACGTATAGTAAATTCTAATAAATTTCACTAGCATCATTCATTCAAGCATGTAAAAGTAATTTAAAGTGATTATTTAATATCTTCCTGCTTTCACTTTCAAACACTTAAGATTTGCCCATACAAAAGCGTTTGGGTTCGAAAAGATAGATGGCCACTCTATCTTTTCCAAAGACTTTATCATGTGTTTGAAGTGTTAGTATTCAGTCATTTATAGTTAAAATCTGCAAAGTGCATGTGCAACAGTTTAATGCTGTTTAAATATTATAGTTTATAAAACATCACGCTATATAAAATAATTGATTTATTTACATACATTTAATTTCAAATAAGAATGATGTATTGTAAATTCTAATAAATTTCACTAGCGTCATTCATTCAAGCATGTAAAAGTAATTTAAAGTGATTATTTAATATCTTCCTGCTTTCACTTTCAAGCACTTAAGATTTGCCCATACAAAAGCGTTTGGGTTCGAAAAGATAGATGGCCACCCTATCTTTTCCAAAGACTTTATCATGTGTTTGAAGTGTTAGTATTCAGTCATTTATAGTTAAAATCTGCAAAGCGCATGTGCAACAGTTTAATGCTGTTTAAATATTACAGTTTATTAAACATCGCGCTATATAAAATAATTGATTTATTTATTTTCTGTGAATTAAACAAGAAGTGACTAAAATAAGATTGTACCTATCTTACTTATCAATTTATTCATTCTTTTGTTTTGGGCCTACTTTATAATCATTGTGATGCAATGCCATGTGCTATGGCTTCTCCTTTTTCAGAGTCAGAAATCTCTCAGACACTATGGCCAGAGAAGCCTGTTAGCCACCTTATTTTCCCTTTCCATTTCACACCCTAAACTTTTCCTATATTCTTTTCTATTCTGCTTTATCCCATTTCCACAACATCATCTTTGTCCACTCTATGACCTTTATATCTAGATCCCCCTTATCTTTTTCCAAACACAATATAAAAACCAAGAATCCACTTTCTATATAATGACTTTGTTTATATTTATTCTCCCATAATTTCATTATTCGTACCCTTTCTGTTTGTAATTTATCATAATTTTTTCACAGTGCCCTCTATCAGTCATTTTAAAAATAGAAATTATTTCAAAAGCTTTATTAGTTCTAAGGAAGCTTGTTTTTTATATTCATTTTTTTTTTCATTTAATTTACATTCATTTTCAATATAAATTGTTTTTCACTTTTATTATTATTATGTGTCATAAGTTAATATCAATTTTTGTAATTATATAAATAATACATCTTCAAAATGATCCAATAATTGCTTGATTTTTCAGGCATTCAAGAAATATTTGATTACTTGTGATGGAGGAATCTACTCATCTAATTTACATGTCTCCATCTATTTCCTTTACTATCCATATTATCAAGTATTATGTATATTTCTAATAAATTATATATCATTTTATTTGATCTAGTCATTTGTGCTTAAGGGTCAGACTTAATATATTTTTCTTGCTGTCCAAGATATTTTCAAAAATCTTTGCAATCACTGGATTTCAAAGCATCTGCATCTTTTCTATCCTTTTCATTGACCAACATTCACAAATATAATCATAGAAAACATCATAGATTTTTATGTTTTTAAATATATATTCTATATGTAAAATACTACTGAGCTTTTAAAACTTTATCCAGTGACACTTTGTCCAATGGATAGTATCTTTTGTTGTTGCTAAATGATTTATTATCAATTTTAAAATTTTCTACTGTCCCAGAGATCATAATCTTGGTCTTCTTCATACTTATCTCTAATTATAAGTTACTATTTGTTGTGTATTGACTGTTTGTGTACTCAGTAATAAAGATATGCATAGATGTGTGTGTGTTTGAAGCTGGTTAATAGAGGCGATGTTGAGTCACTCTTGAAATAATTATATGCAGAAAATTAGTAACAGATACATTCTAATTTTCATAGCATTAAATTTTAATAATATGCAAATTTGCAGAAGTATTGAAAATCCCTGTGGAATGTCTAATGAGAAGAGGAGGAGAAAAAGTAAAGTGAAAAAGCAGACTTTGAAGAGTAGAATGAAAGCTGATATTGCAGTCACAGACCAATTATAGCTGTAGAAAATAGCTTCAATTGAGTCCAATTAGATTGACTCAAGGAAGAGTGAGCATCAAGGTGCTAATTCGAATTGCTAGTGAACAATCGTCTAAAATTATAGGAGTTCAATAATTACCATGAAAGAAGTTAATAGTTATTAAAATAAAGACTTAATAAATCATGGAAATAGAATTTATCTCTGTCTATTTATCTCTCAATCTATTTGTAGATATATGAACTGATAAGTGATCAATATTGTTAATTGCTGTTTGAAGTAGCCAGTCATCAGTTGAAACACTAATTAGCATTACTAACATATATCATTATGAGTGAATAAACTCGTTTAAATTGTTAAATAAAATTTTGTGAGTGTTTTCAATTAAAGTAAAATACATGAATGTCTCACTGCTAGATTATAGTTTATCCCTGTATATATCACCACTATTCTATTTTCAACAGTCAATATGGTATCATTAGCAAATCTAAGACTATTGAAATTTCTTTCTCCCAAATCTGAAACTATATTTGTAAATCTGTCTTTCTTTCCTTGCATATTTATTATTCAAGATGAAAAAAGTTGGTTAATATCCCTCTATAACTTCTTTGTCCACATAGAACTAATCTATTTTATTATAGCTTGTTTAACTCTAACTTTTAAATCCATATACAGATTTTGTTATGAGAATAACACAATATTGTGGTATTTCTATTTTTAAGAACATTTCATAATTTAGAACAGTCAATGAAATCAAATTTTGTAATCAATACATTATACATAGACTTTTATCTAACTATTTCTGTTTCTTTTCAATTACTCTGCATAAATCAGTTATACTATCTTCTATTCTTCCAACTTTTTCAAAAAGAATTTAAATATCTGCAAGTTTTCTTTAATTATGTAGCTTTAGTACGTCTAAATAATTTTTCATATAATCTTATCTGTCTGTGGTTTAAGAGATTATTTGAAAGATCATTGAATAATTTCTTGTTACTTTTTTTTTTCTGAATGAATTTCTATTTCCTGAAATGTTTTTACTGCCTAAAAGCTTTGCATTATAACAAAGATGATGCTGACTTTATCTTCTATTCCCTATAGTGACCTGTTTGATCTCTTTGTAGTATAGATTTTGAATTTTTTTCAATTCTGTATATTCATTATTGCATTAGTTATACTTTTTCTATTAGAATTTCTCAAAAAACTTATGCAAGCTTGAAATTTTATTTTGTTTTAATAAATTTTTGAAATAATACCTCTCATTTTAAAAGCATCTTTGTATTTCAAAAACTTCTTTAACGAGCGTTATAAGCGCATAAGTATTGATAATATATAATGTTAGAATACTGCTCTTATCTTTTATGGATACTCTTTGGAATTTTTTATTATCTTCTCTAACATACTTCTAACTTTTTTAATTTTGCCTTTTTTTTTCAATTATCATTATATCTTCCAATATACTTTATATTTTTTCTGGGTCTTTCATCTAAGTCAAACTTTTTCCATATTCATTTTAACACATTTTTCTATTCTATTTACAGTTTATTTGGTTCGTTTTAGTTATCATAAAATATCAATCCATTTTTGATACTATTTCCAAAAACGTTAGATGTATTTTCTAGATTATATCTAGAATATTAGACAAATATGTAGTTCAATTTTAATACCATCAAAGTATATTTCTGATTAAGTTTTACTCCAAAAACAGAAATCTTTCATTGATGAATGCAAGAATGCTATAAATTTGATACCTATGGATTCCATTTGGTTAACTGATATTGATAAGTGTTGACTGTCTTCACATATACAGTATATATGTGTATGTTTATAATCAGTATTTTAGCAGCATAAAAATGTGTTGGCCATAAAAATAGTTGAATTCATAAAAACATATGAGACACTTCATTTGTTCATTTCTGCTACTAAAATATTTATAATATTTTTCTTAATAATAAATACCTAATCCACCTCAGTTTAATAACTTCTGAAATGTCAATGTGAAAATAATTTATTTCAATTTTTTATGACATTAGACTTTATTAGTCTATAGTCCATAAATTCTGAATTCCTTTGGTAATATTTTTCTCACAGCTTTAATGAACAAATGATAGTTGATAAGTCAAATAGCAAATACATATGGAAGGATTGATTGGCTTAAGTTCTATACTTTAAACCATCAATCAGGAAACTTTTGATAAAATCATTTACATAAATAAATCATATTGAGATCAAGACTTTAATCTAAAACTGTTGTTAAGAGCACTAAGAAGTAATCTGGTTTTTCTTAAGGAACTTTGAATTTGAATGATATCTTTATTCTTTTTTGCCATAATATTCAACATTTTTAATATTGCATATAATAGCAGTTTATGATTTTTTTTTTGTGGTGGTGATGGTTAAAATAATGTGTTAATGTTAACACAACTGTGATTTTTTTTCATCATCATTCTATATTGTTGCTGTCTGATGTAGATTTTAGCTTTTTAATATGAGGAAAGTAAACTAAATAGAAGAAACAAGCTAAAGTTTTTAAAAAAGTTAACAAAAATAAAATGTAGGTAATAAATCTATCTTAAAATATCAGAAAAATGGTCAATAAAAGAAAAAGAGTATCACTAGCAATGAGATGAATGGATTCCATCACTATAATAATGAATGTTCTATTAAGAAGCTAAAAACAAAACATGAGCCATTCTGAAAAAAAAACCATAAGTGTGAGCGGAAGATGTGAGCAATTAGGAAAAGAAAGAGAGGGAAATGGAGGCTTACCAAGTATGAATTTGGAGGAACGTGGTAAGATAGAATTAGCTATATGTAACTGTTGGAATGTATATGTGCTTTTTTTTTTTAGCAATAACATTATGAGGAGAAAGAGTAACGGAATAGGATGGATGGTACTTTGAGAAAATTACTAAACATATGTTACAGGAAGAGTGAGTAGTAACAGAAAAAGAGATAGGAATAGAAAGTAATTCTTGATCATAATATAGAAACAGTTATGATTGTATGAGAATAAAGCATGGAGTAAAAAAACTTGGAAAAGGTATTCTGCTTTTGCACGAAAGACCTGATTTTTGGTAGATATCTAATTTTGATAATGATATGTAAGTCAGTTAAGTGACTTCTTTTTACATTTGCTGAAGACATTAAGTTAAAAAATAGGAAATAATATTTAAAAAATAAACTTATCTTATAATTAATAGGTATATATTATTTTTTATTACAATGTCTTTTTATTTATATAACAGTTTAAACTTTATTTCAAGATATATCTTGATTAAAGTTTATATGTATTTTAGATCGAATCTTATGATTAATTTTAATCATTTAATGACTTGTTTAAATATAAATCGATATCATATTTTCTTATGATGGACAATACATTTAAATCCAGGGAGAATTTACGTTATCATTATCAACAATTCAGTAAGATAAAAGTTTTTACAAGTTTAATCCACTTATTTTATTTATAACTTTTATTCTGTACAACATTCCTATAATTTTGTATATCATCCATCTATCTCACATAAATCTATATTTATATTAAATTAAGGTAGAAGTACTGAAACCCCCCAGTAAGCTAAATGTAAATCAATCGTCAGCAAATGTAAGTATAGAATGAACCCATTCATATTTTAGCTTTGATCATATATAAGCATATTATTTACTGCCGTACTCTTACACAAAGCATACTTTACATATATAACGTAATTCCAGAATAACTATAACCTAAAGCATATTATTTACTGACGAACTCATACACAAAGCCTGATTTACGTATATAACGTAATTCCAGATCAACTATAATCTAAAGCATATTATTTACTGATGTACTCTAACCCAAAGCATGAGTTACGTATATAATGTAATTCCAGAGCAACTATAACCTAAAGCATATTATTTATTGGCATACTCATTCACAAAGCATGATTTACGTATATAACGTAATTCGAGAACAACTATAACCTATTCTGAAATCACAATAACTATATTCGAACTATCAAAAAGTTATATTTATATTAATGAATATACAATGTAAAATATATATATACAGAAATGTATTTTACTAAATAAAAGCTATATTGTTTTAAATAATGGTTAGATGATAGTCCTTTTTAATTCCAAACAGGAGTTGAATTATAAAATTTAATCTTAAGAATTGTTGTTTTATGACTATAACATGCACAAAGCTTAAGCGGTGTTTTGTATAACCACACGTAAAGAATTAAAAATTAAAAAGCAATTTGGAAGTTAAATTGCATACATTTATGTATAAAATTAATTATGTCTCATATATGCTTCAAAAAATTTGAAAATCAGAATTTTATTTAGAACTCATGTAATTGTATACTCACTTTTTAAATTGTAAATTGACAAATGAAAGGTAACTGATATTTAAAATGTATTATAGTCTGAAAATAATAACTTTTATTAATTGATTTTTTTTAAATTTAATATTAATATCTTTTTTTAGTTAAAATTACACTTTGTCAGTTATTTGCTTAAATAAAAAGCTAATTATAAGAGTTTTTTATTTCACTTTATCAAACAGTGTTTTTAATTTTAGTAATTAACACCTATTGTTATATTAATGTCTATACGTAAGCAATTATAATTATTGTAATAAATAGCTGCTAAAGTTGTGAATGCGATGCGATGCACTGAAACTTCTCCTTTTTTGGAGTCACAAATCTCTTAGCTACTATGCCCAGAGAAACCTATTAGTCACTTTACCTTCCCTTTCCATTCCCCACCCTAAGCTTTTCCCATATCCTTCTCTATCCTACTCAATCCCATTTCCACAACATAATCTTTGTCAACTCCATGACTTTTATATCTAAATCCCCTTTATCTTTTCCCAAACATAGCATAAAAAACAATAATTCATATTTTGTATAATCACTTTGTTTATATTTATTCTTCCACAACTTCATTATTTGTACCCTTTCTGCTTACAGGCATTTACATTCACTTAACAGATGCCTAATATTTTTCCATTTATGGGTATATTCCCATATTGCTAAAAATCCTGTTTGAGTCTTAAACAGTTAACTTCTTTCCTTGCTATTATCATAAATTAACTGACACCCAATATTCTGTTTACATCTGTATACTCTAAATACTAGTTCTGCATCTCTCCAACTCCCTATTCCTTATTAATACATCTATTCTTCTATCCCATTTCTTGTCACTATATCACTCAACAATTCCCCTAACATACTGCTTCCACCTTTTGTATAAGTATACTGACATAAATTTTTTATCCAAATCTCCTGCATACCATACTGCCTTTCCCACATACCTTGTTGCCTGCCCTTTACTCATAACCAAATTTAATACTATTTTGGTTATTTTCTTATTATCCATAAACTGCAATCTATGGAACATTTTTATTTTGCTTTTTGCATCACTCTCATAAAAACTTGACCATCCCATTTCGAATTGCCTTCTTTGTCATTCACACATCTGCATCTAATGCATGTCTTCCTATTTCTCTTTGTATTTTTTCTAAATAATCTAATACCACTTTACTAACACATCATTACTATATGTTAACTCTGCTACTGCCACTCCCTTTCATACAATTCTACTTATATCATATTTATTGTATGAAAACAATGTTAATTTCTTATCAGTCCCTTTTTTTTATTTGTTTCATTTATCAATCCAAGCAATTTCTCTGATTACTTAAGGTGATTCCCAAGTAGTTTTATCTCTTCACCACACTTAACTTTATATTCCCCAATAAAAATTCTTTCTCTTTTCTTTCACCAGTATAAATCATCTTTATTATTGACTTTTTAATCTCCATCCATTTACCCACCCTTGCACATATCTTCAGCATAATTTCCATATTTTCTCTAATTTATAATGTATATACTCCCTTGATACCTATTCTTGGTATCTCTACTCCTCTTCCTAATCTTTCTGTTGCTCTCTCCATTTTTATCAAATACAACAAAAACAAAATTGATGGCATAGGCCATCCTTGACTTAATCCTACCCCATTTTTAACTTTAACTAATTCTATATTCCCTAATTGATAACTAATTATTTTCATACAATCTCTTAATATGATCCACTAAAGCTCCACTCATTCCCAAATTTACTAAATTTACCCATAATCTATTTCTATTTACTCTTATCATATACCTTTTCTATATTTATAAAAACCATAGAACTATCTATATGTATTTCTACTAATATCTATAAGTTGTGTAATTATAAATAAACTATCTCCAAATGCCTATCCCTACAAAAACCTCCTAGCATTTCTCCTACTATATTATTTTCTTCCATCCATTTTGCGACCCTTCCATCTATCAAATATGCAAAATTTTTATATAACAATGACATTACCACTATCGGTCTTTAATTGCTTAACTTTCTATTATCATTAACCTTTACTTTAAATAGTAGCCTTATTTTTGTATTACTCCAATTATCCGGAAAATCTCTCTTCTGTGCCATCATGTAATAGTTTTAATTTTGTCTTATTTCCTAAATTCATTACCATCTCTGCTGCCCATCCATCAAAACTTCTTGCTTTTCCACTTTTCAATTTTTTCCCTAATTCATTAAGTTCATTTTCTTTAAATCTAATATTTCCATGATTATATGATTTTATGCTTGTTATCACTCTGTCATTCACATTTAACATCTTTTCTTTGTTCATTACATACTTATTTAAGATTGTCTCTAATTCTTCTTTAGAGCTACACTCTTTTTCTCATCATCTAGTAATACTATTTGTCTCTCCTGTACATTCCTTCTTTTAATGTATTTCCAAAAATTTTTACTCCCATCTCTTCCACTTTTATTAATATCTTCCAGCAATTTACTGTTTAATTTCATTTTCTCTATATAATTACCTATTTTAGCCAACTTTTTTTTTTTAAATATTTTTCCCATCTAACATTTCCCACTTTCTCCATTCTTAATAGAAAACTTATATTCACTGCATGTTTTTTTCCTTTTATTTACATTTTTACTAACTCTCACGTTTCTATTACTTTTATTCTTTTGAATATTCTCAAGTAAAATCCTATTGCCACTTTTTCTATTTCACCATACCAGTCCTTATATTCATTCCCAACCAACTCTTCCATGATTTCTTCAATTTTTATTTTATATTTTTCTAACTTATTCTTATTATTCATTCTCCATCCACATCTTCCATTATCCTTTCTACTTTTATTACTATTTTCCATTACATTATTAACTATTTGTATTATAAAGAAATTATAATCACTATTGCATACTCTCTCTTCATTATCACTTTAATTTTCCATACATTACTCATTCCCACTTTCTCTATCAATACATAATCTATCTTGTGAAGTAAATTACTTCTAGACCATGTGTAATGTCCCTTATAAATATTTGATAAATTTCCAATGCCCAAATTCACTCTCTGACAAAAATTCTTCAAAAGCTTTCCATTCTTGTTATCTATATCAATTTCTTTAATATGCCCATTCATATCCCCTATAACCATTATTTTCTTCTCTTTTTTTGAAACTCTGCATATTCTTAACTAGGCAGTCATGTATGCTACTGTTTCACTCCATTATGATTTGACTATCTCCAATGGCTATATACATGATAGTCATCATCCACTCTTGTCTTCTTAACCTTATCTCAAACCAAAAATGTTCTTGACATTAACAGCTTTTAAATATTTTTTTGACATAACTCCTATACCACCACCCCTTTTTTCATTTCTAATTATACCCTGTCATACCAAGTCTTCCAGTATAGGTTCTTATTCTTTTCTTAGATGTGTTTTCACTACTCAAGCTCATTTTTAACTGCTTTGTTTAATTTCAGCCACTTTTCTGGTGTCCTACCACCCTACATATTCAACTATCCAATTTTAACAATTTCTTCTTTTCTAACTACTCTTTTATAAATTTTTTTGACTCTTTCTTCTCCATTACATTTATGAGTAACTTGCTTACCATTAATTTTACAAACCCATTGTCTCTCCACATTTATATATAAATCAGCTACCCTTTATTTCTTACATCCCATCCATTCTTCTTCTTTTCAATAACACTGCAATTTAAAGCCCCAGCCCTCTTTATAAGTTATATTTTTTTATAAATCAAACTCCCTAAAACTTCACTTCCTTGTTTTGCTAAATGCAATCCATCTTTATAATATAACTCCTTCTTATTAATAAAAAAAATTCCACACCTTCATAAACATAACATCATTTCTCTTGTTTTTTCAATATCTCATTTATAGAACATACCCTACCTAACATATACCTATTATTAAATCTTGATAACCCAACTATTCCTACTCTTTCTTTAATCTTATTCAAATTACTAATCAATTCTATGTACTCATCCATTACTCCTTTGTTTCTTTACCTTATCTGTAATACCCCTATTTCTAGATCCAAGCAAAAAAAATATTGTCATATACCTGTTTCTATTTTCCCTTTAAATTACATCTCCACATTCTCTAATTAGTGGATCTTCTATCAAAATAACTCATAGTTTACTTTTCCTACTTCATCTGTAACATCTTCTTCCACCTTCTGGACTTCCTTATCTACTTCTTCCTTATCATTGCTATTCAATAATACCTTTACCTGCTCGCAATTCATGTCTAATGATTTTAATTTTCCTTCTACATTCTTTAGCTCTTCCTCTACCTTATTTATACTTTGGCTAAACATCTCCATTGCATTACTTATTTTTTCATCTATATCTTTTGTCACTCCACTAAAAATATACTCTATTCTATCTTCCTCAACTACATTTTGCATCATTTCTCCTGATTTTCTCTTTAAACTATCTACACTTAGAAACCATTTTTTCATGTCTTTTATCACATTTACACACACCTACATATTTATCACATTTACACACTGTCTACATAACCATAAATCTGTTATATCCTTCCTATTTATTTAAACATTTCAAATGACAAATCTCATTACCTATGTTACACTCTGCCACAGCACACTAATTTCTTTTGCGTTATTATATATACATTTACAAATGCAACCCATATTCCTTATTTTCAAGTCCCCTACTCTACATTTAATTTTATGCTTCCTCTCCTTCTCTTCAAACCTCTCTATACAAAAAGAAAAAAAAATTACATTCTTTCAATGGCAATTGATAAATACATGTTTTCTAACCTTACACCTCAAAATCTTTATCTTCTTTCTCAAATAAATCACTCTCTTTTTTAAATTAAAAAATGCTTTAATAGCCAAGCTACTAAAAAGAACAACTAATCTTGCATACAACTTAATTTTAAAGCCTCCTTACAGTAACACACACAAACAAAATATTTTTTCCTTTTTATTTTTAAGATGGTATAACAAAATCCTTTATAAACATGATCATATTATTCCTGATCTTTACAAATCCAATTAAATCTATCTCTCTTAACTCAATTTTTTTTACTTCCTTCTAGTAAGCAAACAGTTTTAATAGTAATATTTTCCCTGATGATATTCAAATATATATATATATATTAACTTTAGCTATCTTGTGGATCAAATTAATCACATCAGCACAGCAAGGTACTCAAATACTAATGCCCTCTATTCAGCTAAATATGAAACTAAGATTTAATGATTGATGTAATTAGCATTTACCAATATTATAGTTATTATGAGATACGCCAGAGCAATGATTATGAACCTTTGGGTCTTAAAAACCTTTTAATTGTTGATCTGTAAATTAAAGAATGATAACAAAAGTGTTAATACATATATCATAAATATTAAAAAGGATGTTTGTTGAAATTTTTAGTAGGGATCCCAGAATTTTAACTGTGTCATTTCCAATCACTAAATAACATTTCAAACTATAATTCCCAGTTTCTGAATTCTGTTAGAAAATATTAAAGGCTGTAGAAACTGAACAGTAGGTTTTTTTAAAATTGCAGGTTGCAGTTCTGTGCCACTGTGTTTTATTGATAACTTTTTCTGTGCTTGCCAAAAAATCTAGTTTTATATTTACTTAAGTTTACTGAGGTCATGTCAGTATTCCATGTTGCATTTTCCATATATATGCATGTTGTTAGTCTTTTTTATAACATAAACTGAATCTCTTACTTAATGATCTCTGATAGTTAAAATTAGAAGATTACATATACATATAATATAATCTGAAAATTTATCGAGATGATATGTATAATAATAGCCACAATGCTTCTTCAATATAAAATGATATCTAAATCATTGAGATATAATGCCTGAAATAAATAAACACTATTTAGGGGCTAAGCTCAGAAGGGTTTTACCAAATGGTATATGCTACAATCCAAAGAGCCATATGGGTAAGAATAGCAATAAATAAATATTATCAATAGAGTATTAACATTTGATAGATTTTAAGAGGAGGATATCTTTCATACTCATTCTTATAAATTACAGAGATGCTCTCTTTATACTGAAAGCATACATGGTAGAGTGGTTAGATTAGATTAGATTAAATTCTCTTTCACAGCATACCTTCCCCCATTACAACACGTCTAATAACCATCATCAGCATGCCATTGCTATGATCTGATCCATATTTTAAATCTTATAAGGAATAATAGGTTTTTTATATTTTGTGCCACATTGTTTATTAAAATGATTCGTTTTTCAAAACAATTTCTTTAATATTCATTTATGTAATATCAAAATCTCAGGGTTTTTTAATTAAATATTTATGATATTAAAACAGGCAAAACTCATTATACTTATTGCCACTCAGTGCAAGCCAGAGTAATCAATGGATGCCAGAAGACTTACATAGCCTGTTTTAATAACAGTTATAAGCAAGTATAAGTAATGCTGATCATGTGATATTTATGATATTAATAATTTACTCTTTTCTTTCATTTAAAAATTATTAGGCAATGAATGGAATTCTAGTAAAAATATGAGGAGACATACTCTTACCCGTAAGATAATGTCTACCTAACTGACGATAATAATAATAAATTTTAAAAAAAATATTTTAATTAAAATAAAATACATGAAAACTAATTTGAAATAAAAGAAAAAAAATCAGGATTACATTTAGACATAATGAGTGGATAAGGGATTTTATGGCCACTCAGGATATTCTACTAATAACTCCTACTTATGAATTTAAAATAAATAATTTGAATATTTAATAAACTATCATTTTCTGAATAAAGCAAATAATAATTTTGTCACAAAAGCAGTCTTCTACTTATAAATGCAATTGGTTAAAGTGATCACTTAAAAAAATGAATAATCTATCTATTAGATGTTTATAGACTAATTTGAACAAAATTGATTATGATCTTCAATTTTATATTCATGTACCTTGATGACAAACATAAATATAATTGTATAATAGGTTTTATATGGTCAGGAGTTCTGAATAATATATGTTAATGAATATATAAATACTATAAGACATACTTAACAATAAAAACATATATTTTGACAATGAAGACAATTAAACAAATAACAATTTTGGAAATAATAACATTTCACTCTTCTTACACTTTAAAGCAAAATATATTTATTTATTCTTTAGTTTCGACTGTTCCTAGCAGTCTTCTTCAGATCTTATTCTCTATTTTTTCTCTCTTTCCTCCACCATTTTGGAAATTTACAATATTTCAAAACAAACTATTCAGATACTATTCTATACAATTTACTGCATAGGAGAAATATTTTTTAAAGTTTACCAATAGTAATAAAAATAAATTTACAGATTAAATGACAATTGACTATTATTAACTTTGTCTGACTGATGAAAAACTTTTCTTAATATTAGCATTATCACAAGAAGTTTTACATCTCCCACAATAGTCATACTATTATGTATCCCCAACAATGAGCATAATTAAAACACTTCTTACCAATCCAGCAATGAAATAAATGCTAAAAATGATGTATATTACTTATTGAGGCCCAAAAATACAATTTTAATTTTTAGATAAATATCGGTTTACATCCTGCAATATAGACAAAGCACAGCAAAACAGACCGACATATCAAAACCATCTATAACCTACACTCAGAGTATTCAAGAGTGTAACAGAAGCAAATATGATGTTCCTCAGAACAAACAGCAATATCTATTGTCAAAAAAAAGAAGTCATTGGCAGTATATCTCACATCTTTATACAAGATATACACTATGTAGTACATCTGAGCAATAAAGATAAATAGAGCAATGAACCTAAATGATGGTATGAACTCAAAGGGAGCAACTAAATTTTGAAGACAAAAGTTATGCTAGGACTTTGTCTCTGAACACATATTAGGAACAACAATAGCTAGTTTAAATAAAGCATTTATGCTTAAATATGAGATGTGAAAGATATAACTCATGGACTATACTACAATAAAAGACACAACTTCAATCTCTTTATAATACATGTGCTATCAAAATAAAAAAAAACCTCTTATATATATATCAATGAAATAAATATCCACAAGAGAGAGACAAAACTATGATCTCTTGGAAAATATAATGGCAAGATAAGCATGTACAGTAAAACAAAAGAGAGTATAATACAACATTCTCCTAAACAAGTATAATAATTAACTGATGTGTAAAACTGCCAATAAAAAGTATTTGCCAAATCTGACCTAAGAAAAATATGATTTGAAATAAACAATAAGAATATACAATATCTTTACTGGTTCTGAATAAATTCATATTGTAAAGGGTAGCTTACAATGCACACATTCCTAAAAAGATGAAGCATATTTATTGAACCCAATCCATTTGGAATTTATATTAATAATGGGAAGATTATTTGTTTGTTATTTATTGCATATATACATGTAATGCACAATAGATTATTTTATTATAAAATAAAATACGATCAGTATTTTACAAAGTAATATTGTATATATATAAAACTATTTGATTAAATAAACTGTAATGTATATATTTTTTTAACTTAAAATTGAATATTAATTTATAGTTAAATGAATTTGGGATAGCCTGAAGTTAATTGGGTGAGCACATGTGTGTGAAAATAAAACTGATTTTATTATTTATTTATTTTTTTATTTGTAATAAATGAAATGTATTTAAACAATACATATAAAAATCTAAATGAATTTAAACAATAGGCAGTTAAAAATTTTAGCATTCCTGGAAATCTATGCGCATGAAATGTATAAAAACAAAAAACAGTTTACAAATCAATCTTCTTATTGTTATAGCACCGGTAACAAAAATCAGCAATTAAAACTAAAAATTTAGAACGCTAAAATGGAGTTTTACTTTTTCTTTTAGTTAAATTGTAAACATCTTAAAAGTCAAATGCTGTAATTAAAAGTTTACCAAATTCAGAGGAAAAAAAATGAAATAAGGAATAAGAATAATTGATAAATTATTAAATAATTAAATTGTGTTTTAAAAGTTGTTGGAGTAAATTTGAATATTTTAATTTTTTTCAAAAAGAATAATGAGAATTAAGTCTGCTGAAAATTGGAAAAGAAAGAAAAATGAAATAATTTTCTCAATATATATATATAAAGCGCTTCTACATTATCTGATATAAATTTATGATTACAAATAATTATTAAATTGTACTTTAATATGAAGATGGGCTAGAGCAAAACATGCTATTGTGCATCATGGTATTTCCTACCAGCTGCATTAAACCTCTCTATATATATTTTTCTACTTTATTGCAAAGATACAAGAAGATGTCTGCAGTCCAAAGTAAACAAGGATTGGAATAGTTTATGGTGAATCAAATGAGGGTCAAGGTGTTTACCATTAAACACAACTACAGGAGACACCATTGTACCTATCTATCCTTGCTAAGAAAAATGATTTACTAAGTATAACTGCTTTGAAAAACAATTTGCCTAACTGCCAACTACTACTTCTTCTATTATAATGATTTTTATGAACTTTGTTCCAATTACAATTTTTTTAAATCAAAGAATCAATATTGTAATTTTTTGTTTATTTATTTATTTTATTTTTTTTTAAGTCTTGTTATCTGTTGTATTTTCACACTCTGATGCTGAAGCCTCATTTTTCAGAATTAGCAAAGAAAAAAAGGGGGGATTATTCATTTTGATATTTTCATTGTAAATAAAATTTAGGTTAACCCACCTGCTTCACATCAGGTTATCCACATAAATATTGAGGTAAGATTCTCTAAATTTATTTTCATATGTTAAATTACAACACTTATACAGAATATATATTATATGTTTTATTTTGTGATTAACCTTGTACATATATTTTTCAGTATGTTTGACTAATCAACTGGTATCTGTCTCTATCATATATATAAATTGGGGGAACTTGTTAAATAGGTTGTTAACATCTGCAAATATATAATTTAGCTAGCCAGCATCTAAATTATCTTAAATAACTAAAGTTTATTTTTCTATATAATTATGATTTGTAGAGAATGAGTGACATAGGTGGATTTCTACCATGGGGTATAAGGGTTGGATTATAATAATCATTAATTAGTAAAATGGTAGAGGTTCACATGTGACACATGTACATATGATTATTTTTTTATATTTTTTTATCATTACTATTGTTGTTATACTTGATGATATTTATTATTGTTAATAAATGTTTGAGTTAGTATTATTCCGGTCTCTGGTTTATTGAGTTGTCTTAACATTCCACAGTTTATAAATAATTATGCATGCACACACATCTATTTTTTCTTATTATATAAAAGCTTGAAAATAAAACAAATATAATAAATCCTAGTTGTAACCTATATTTAGGTGCAGGAGTTGCTGTGTGTATCTGTTCATACCTGCTAAAGGAGTTAAAAGCAATATTCTCTCTGGGCTTGAATATTAGGCATAATCCAATTAAAAAGGGGAAAAGTGGATGAACTAACCTAAATTGCATTTAATATTATTAAATAGGGATAGAATTAGTCAATTATAGGGTATGCAATCATTGGTTAAGCATTTCATCGAGTTCTCATTAGCACTCTATCAGATGACCCACAGTCTGAACATAGTTGGATGCAACTTTTTTCCCTTCTAAGCCTGGTAGGTCTCTGTAGATTGTTTCATTTGGGGTAATAAATTAGAGCATATTAACTTATCCCCACACCATATTGCTATATCTGCATAGTAGTACAGTCTGCAAGTTAGTTGACCATCCATTACATCTGGTGCACCATCATTGGGTGTAGTTAGTTTATGACTGTTGATGAAGAGTACTGCCCATTATACTGGTGTTAGCAATGTTTGGGATTAGTTGTTATCATTCCGTCTGTTATATTTGGTGTCATCAACTTTTGGGGCTAGTGGTCATTGTTCCGTCCATTATATCTGGCACCAGCAACGTTTGGGGCTTGATAGATAGGTGTATCATCACACAAATACTTTGTGTAAGTTGGTCATACATTATGATTGAACCAGCTGATCAATATAACCAAGTGAATCTTCCCATCCATTATAATACATTCAAATAAATAAATGAAATACTCATGACAGGGGACAAATAAAACTTTAAAATAGTATCATAAAATAGTAAATATTCTGCAAACTTCTGAACATTACAGTTTACAAATAATGCATAAAAATATATCAGACATGCATAATAGAAATAAAATAAAATACATGGTAAATTACAATAGCATAAAATTAAAATTTAAAAATTATACCCAGGTTACCAAAATATATAATTAAAAGTTCTTCACCCTGGAGGTTCTACCATTCAACAGGATATCATTTCTGCAATTACCATTCTGCAAACATAAAAACTTATTTTGTTGAAAACAAAAAAAATTAAAATTATATGTTCAGCATTCAAAATATTTCCTATATAACAGATTTCTTAATGAACATGAGAACACGACAATTAATGCCCATTCAGTTTTTGTAAAGAATATTTAAGTAGAGCCTTGGAAATTTCTTGTATAATATTATATTAACTTTTCATTCACTCCTTGGATGATATAATTAATGATAACTATACAGGAGCATAGATATTTTTTGGATATAATATAGATTTCATTGAAGCGCAAATTTTTTAAATTATTAATTATATAATAGAAATAAAGATGAGACATATAAGAGAGCAGATTTGTAATAAAATTAATTTCATAATAAACTTGAATAATAATTCACTAATGAGCTTTTATATTTCTTTTAAAGCACATATGACTGTTCCAGATATTTAGTAGAGACCATAGTTAAATGATAATACCAGCAATACATTTTAAATAAATCTTACATTACTATCATAGAATATTAATTTTAAAGTAAATGGTAAAGTAGTAGTTTTCAGATCAAATTTTACAGACATGGGAAATATTTTCCTGTCTCTAGTCTGAAATAAGTATAAGACAAAAGTTTCATAAGGAAATGTTTATATTTCATTGTTAAGATAACAGTAATTAAAATATTTCAAAATTCAAATGAACAATTTATTAAATTCCATTTATCAATAAATAGGTTTTGTTATCCAGAATTCAAATAGTCTATTCATAGAAAGATGAATCATTCCGAAGAAAAACATTATTTAAAGATATGATAATATTAAAATAAATATATTTTAAATATAGATGCTAAAGATTAAATATTTTAAAGTCTTTTAAGAAACTTCTTATTCTTTTCAGCATCTTCTAATGTTTAAGCTAACACATTTTAAAACTATTAAGAACTATTACGAACTACCAAAAGAGCACTAAGTCTTTAACAGTCTTAATATTATTGCATACAGAATGCTGAACATATAATGCAGACAAATAAAGAAATAAGAATCAATAAAAATTCTTACATAAGCATGATGAGTCACAGAAAATTTCCTCAAAGTATCAATTTTGCATAAAAATAATTTGGCAATTGTTGAAAAATAATTATTTAAGCTTCCCGTCATGTTTAAAAGCAATGTAGATTTCAGAATTCTTAGCAAACTTTAGCATCTGGATAAAAATTAAATTACCAATACATGTTTAACTTTAAATAAAATAAAAATTTATTATAAGCAAGTAAACTGAATAGAATTAATTATTAATCAAATAAATTTCCCCAAGTAAAACTTATTAAAGTAAGAAGTAAGCAAGCAGGAAAATAGTAAGCAAGCATGTGCAGGTCTTTATCTTTTATACTCCTCATTATGTGACTGATTTTGATGATTAAAAATTGATATTTAAATCACCTTGTACTTGATCCAAATCATTATAGTTTAAAAATTAATTAGTCTCCTGGAAACAGCTAAAAATAAACTCATTTACATAACTGTCTAGTCTAATTTAATTAAAACATTATATTTTAAGAATTATTTATAAATTTAAAAAAAGTTATTACAAATAAAATAAAATATTGTATAATAAATTACTTTTTTTTTTAAAAAATAAAACATTAATTTACAATACTCTGTTTAAACAGTCCTATACAATATCTAATAAAGATGAAGTTTCTCAGAATATTTTTTTAAATAAGATTTCTTTAAATAAATATTTAAGAATAACTTTTTTAATATTAACAATAATAAAATGAAATTGAAATTTATAATCAAGCACACACATTTTGACTAAAACTTTCTTTTGTTTAAAATTAATAGCTTTTAATAATAATAAATTAACTTTTTTATTTTTTTTACTTAACTATTTTAAAACTTATTTAACTGAATTAATCTTTATTATAATTTGCACAAATGTACTTTTATCAGCAAATGATTTAAATAACATATAAGCAACTAGATTAAATACTAATACTTAGCATTAAAGATTTAAACTTAGTTATTAACATTTAATTTAACATTCACTTTTAACATACAAGGATCTCTACTAAAATAGTTTTAGCTCTCAATAGCTCATTATTATACAGGGTAAAAATATTCATAACTTAAGCAATTTAAAATCATTTACAATTATAGATGGGTTTAAAGCACTATGATAAAAATATAAAAATGATTTTTTAATATAACTAAGACTTATACAAGTTCTTAAAACTGACTTAAAAGATGAATTAACATTGAAATATCAAACCTGATAAATGGATTTGCAATAGAAATTAATTTATTGAAAAAATATTATATATACTTAAATTAGGTGACTGGAAATTTAGCTTTACTGACAAAAGTAAAGGTTACAATATGTATATATATATATTGAACCGTATTCGAATATGTGGATTCGTAACACCGGTCTCTTAGGCAGAGAAGAACATACTCGGAGAGTATGTATGCCCAAACGATAGCTATAAAGTATATAACTAACGTTACATTTCCAGGACATAACATCTTCTCGACTGTTGAGTTCAGCACCAAGTTCAATCACTTTTTTTGTTTGTGTATAAACACGGGCGCCAGCTATCTATTCAAGGATGAATAAATAACACACTTTATTCAAGGATGAATAAATAACGCACTTTAAGCAATGGCCACTAACTCAACGCCTAAATCCACGACTAGCTCAGCTGTTTGTAATCACTAATAGATTATACTTAATTAGTGGTTAAAAGTCTTGATAAAGAATTTGTTAAAAAGAATTGACTGACAAATAAAGTTTAATTTTAAAGATAATTTATTAACTAACATTTATTTTCTAAATTTAAACATTTTATAATTCCAATAAAACACACGCATATGTTAAATTAACGTTTCTAAATAGTTTAAACATTCCTATAGATTTAATAACAAAACATTCTAATTTAACTAATAAATATTGATATAATGACCACGCACATATTATCTCATGTACACACATAATAATGATAATAAAGGACTACATAGCATTTGAAATTTAATCACACACATATCAATAGTTCATTTATGTATGATATCGAGTTCATATAATTAGACTCTTGGAGGATTCGCACGAATTAATGAAATGCAATGGCTATTACAGCATAACGAAAATAAGCAAATGTTTTACCTAGGATTTTGAATGTTGACGTAGAATTTTGTTCTTTGGAGGCTGCTTTCGGTGAGGATATTTCCATTATAAATGCTTACCAGCCGGCTGGGTCATTTCCTTGCTGAGTTTCCTGATTTTCACGATTATTGCTATCGGAGACAAATAGATACTGACGGAGATTTTCTAAGATGTTAAGCTGACATTATTTCACGGGCAGATCTGCTGTTTTCTCGGACATCTGGGCTGGAGATAAACGTGCGTTCTCAAGATCTTCTCAACACTGCATTTTGTTTGTTAACTGCACAATTAATTTCTGAACTGCACTCACTCAATTAATTTGTGGAATGAATTACTGTCCGATAAAAAAGGTCTATTTATACCTGCGCCTTGTTGTCTTTCTGATATCTCCGGCAAAGATCTGTTGTCGAATTGATAATCATTTGATAAACGTGTTTTGAAAGATTGCTTAATTAGTAATAGCCATGCAAAAACGTATTGTTTTATATTAATTAATATCTAATAGCCATTGCCGCGTTTTTTAATGATAATCTTCTTTAACTTTCACATACATTTTATATATTTACAAATGTACATATATACGCACATATATTTTTAATACAATTTACTATTTAGTTTTAACATTATTTTTCTTTAATTAAAATTGAATGAAAAGAGATTTGTATATTTATATTTTTATGAATACTAATAAAAACTATTTAATTCCTATCTTTTCCTAAAACAAACTGAATAAACTCTTCAACATTTAATTTTATGTTTGTTTTTTTTTTACGAAAGATTACTTTAATAATAATTTTAGATAAAAATTATATGTGCCTATATCAATATAGGTACATTACACCGCCCTTCCTTTTGAGAGTAAAATGCATCATTTTTGACCATTTTATCTCTGGCAACATTAAATCTTAATTTATTATTCTTTCTAAGTTTGCTTTTTGGTATCTTTTTTTTTTCCATGCTAAGGGCAATCTCCAATTATGCTTTTCTTCTTTCTTTGCCGGTATCATTGCTTACAATGTTCGTCCTGGATAATGACCACAAGGACAAACTAAATTTGTGGCACAGGGATCTTTTATAAATGAAACTTCGGCTGCCGATTCTCTTGATCGGACTTTGACTAAGAAAAGGTGGCTGCAAATGGCAGGAATTTCAACTGTCCATTTTTGACTTATGCCCTGGAAAACGATTGCCGATTCTCTTGATCGGTCTTTGACTAAGCAGCTACAATGGCAGGAATTTTCAACTGTCCATTTCTGACTTACGCTTTGGAAAATGAGGTACGAGATATGGGGATTCTCCCCCGAAAAGTGACTCACGACTTACTCTGGTTGTTGCCAGTGCATTTTTTTTTAAAAGAGGAATGATCCCGGCCAATCCGTTACGGGTACTAGAATTTATCCAGTCGAGAGCTTTAAACTTAACCTTAACTAAAACACTTCTATACTACCCTCATTCCCGTTAGATTCAAACCCTTATATGTTGGGTGCCATTTGAACTGTATTCGAATATGTAGATTTGTAACACCGGTCTCTTAGGCAGAGAAGAACATACTCGGAGAGTATGTATGCCCAAACGATAGCTATAAACTATATAACTAACGTTACATTTCCAGGACATAACTTCTTCTCAACTGTTGAGTTCAACACCAAGTTCAAAGCACTTTTTTTGTTTGTGTATAAACACGGGCACCAGCTATCTATTCAAGGATGAATAAATAACGCACTTTAAGCAATGGCCACTAACTCAATGCCTAAATCCACAACTAGCTCAGCTGTTTGTAATCACTAATAGATTATACTTAATTAGTAGTTAAAAGACTTGATAAAGAATTTGTTAAAAAGAATTGACCGACAAATAAAGTTTAATTTTAAAGATAATTTATTAACTAACATTTATTTTCTAAATTTAAACATTTTATAATTCCAATAAAACACACGCATATGTTAAATTAACATTTCTAAATAGTTTAAACATTCCTATAGATTTAATAACAAAACATTCTAATTTAACTAATAAATATTGATATAATGACCACGCACATATTATCTCATGCACACACATAATAATGATAATAAAGGACTATATACCATTTGAAATTTAATCACACACATATCAATAGTTCATTTATGTATGATATCGAGTTCATATAATTAGACTCTTGGAGGATTCGCACGAATTAATGAAATGCAATGGCTATTACAGTATAACGAAAATAAGCAAATGTTTTACTTAGGATTTTGAATGTTGATGTAGAATTTTGTTCTTTGGAGGCTGCTTTCGGTGAGGATATTTCCATTATAAATGCTTACCAGCTGTGGGACGTTTCCTTGCTGAGTTTCCTGATTTTCACGATTATTGCTATCGGAGACAAATAGATATTGACGGAGATTTTCTAAGATGTTAAGCTGACATTATTTTACGGGCAGATCTGCTGTTTTCTCAGACATCTGGGCTGGAGATAAACGTGCATTCCCAAGATCTTCTCAACACTGCATTTTGTTTGTTAACTGCACAATTAATTTCTGAACTGCACTCACTCAATTAATTTGTGGAATGAATTACTGTCCGATAAAAAAGGTCTATTTATACCTGCGCCTTGTTGTCTTTCTGATATCTCCGGCAATAATCTGTTGCCGAATTGATAATCATTTGATAAATGTGTTTTGAAAGATTGCTTAATTAGTAATAGCCATGCAAAAACGTATTGTTTTATATTAATTAATATCTAATAGCCATTGCCGCGTTTTTTAATGATAATCTTCTTTAACTTTCACATACATTTTATATATTTACAAATGTACATATATATGCACATATATTTTTAATACAATTTACTATTTAGTTTTAACATTATTTTTCTTTAATTAAAATTGAATGAAAAGAGATTTGTATATTTATATTTTTACGAATACTAATAAAAACTATTTAATTCCTATCTTTTTCTAAAACAAACTGAATAAACTCTTCAACATTTAATTTTATGTTGTTGTTTTTTTACGAACGATTACTTTAATAATAATTTTAGATAAAAATTATATGTGCCTATATCAATATAGGTACATTATATATATATATATATATATATATATATAATAGGCAAAACTCATCTCCATACAGTAGTTTTGCCTATTATAACAACAGTTATGAGCAAGCATGGAAGATAGTGATCATGTGATTATATATATATATAAATTATTAATCAATGTCTGTATTCCAATTATAATAAAATATATATAATTATTCAAAACAATACAATAATTAATACAGTAACAATATTTTAAACAAATATATACCAATTTAATAGAAGTACTTTCAACTATCTATGTAGTCGTTGTCAACTAGACTCAAATTGTATTAGAAAAAACCGTTACAAATGTAAACAAAAGCAATACGTCATACATCAATTTTCCCACAATTCATTAATTTTTATATTGGCTGTCTGTCTATTTATCAACTGTTGCTTTTCACTTTTTATTAACATAGCTTCTTTAATTTTACGTTTATTATTATTTCTTTCAATACACAGAATTTTAACTCTATTAAAATCAAAATCAAAACCATAATTACATGTTACATTATGATCAAAAAATACTGATGGTGATACATCATCATTTCTAACATTCTCTTGTCTTGATTTTTGCACTCGTTTATATAATAACAAATGCTCCCTTGATCTTTTCTCTAATGTACATCGAGATTCCCCAATATATGCCTTTCCACAAAAACATAGCCATTTATATATTGCACAACTTTGATTTAAAATACCACACCTATTTTTTGAATTATTTATTAATCTATTTAAATTAGGAGTAGTATAAAATGCAACTCGACATATATTTTTATATATCTGTTTTATAAATTTAACCTGTTCATTACAAATAAATGGTATTGATATCCAAGTATATTTTATTTTATCAATATCTATAGCATCTAAAATATTTCTATTATTATTAAACTTAGTAACAATATTATAAATTAATTTATGATCATATCCAACATTTAACAAATCCATAATAAATACATTTATGTTACTTATTTTATCAGAACTATATTTACATAATTTATTATTCCTAAATAAAAATGATTTTAAACTGGATAATTTATGTGCAATTGGCACATTTGAATACCAAAGGAATATATCCTCTTTTTCAATATCTTTTATTACCATACAATAATCTAATTTATTTTTTATTACGTGTAACTTTAATATCTAAATACTGAATTGACTTTTTTTCTTCAAAAGATTTACTCCATTTTAAACCTTCTAAACTATTTAATTCATTGAATAATACATTTATAATATCTAAACTTCCACAAACGAAAACATCATCAACATACCTGTAATAAATTTTAATACCTTGGCAATATATATTAGTATTAAGAATTATATCTTCAATATATATTAGTATTCTTAATACTAATATATATTGCCAAGGTATTAAAATTTATTACAGGTATGTTGATGATGTTTTCGTTTGTGGAAGTTTAGATATTATAAATGTATTATTCAATGAATTAAATAGTTTAGAAGGTTTAAAATGGAGTAAATCTTTTGAAGAAAAAAAGTCAATTCAGTATTTAGATATTAAAGTTACACGTAATAAAAATAAATTAGATTATTGTATGGTAATAAAAGATATTGAAAAAGAGGATATATTCCTTGGTATTCAAATGTGCCAATTGCACATAAATTATCCAGTTTAAAATCATTTTTATTTAGGAATAATAAATTATGTAAATATAGTTCTGATAAAATAAGTAACATAAATGTATTTATTATGGATTTGTTAAATGTTGGATATGATCATAAATTAATTTATAATATTGTTACTAAGTTTAATAATAATAGAAATATTTTAGATGCTATAGATATTGATAAAATAAAATATACTTGGATATCAATACCATTTATTTGTAATGAACAGGTTAAATTTATAAAACAGATATATAAAAATATATGTCGAGTTGCATTTTATACTACTCCTAATTTAAATAGATTAATAAATAATTCAAAAAATAGGTGTGGTATTTTAAATCAAAGTTGTGCAATATATAAATGGCTATGTTTTTGTGGAAAAGCATATATTGGGGAATCTCGATGTACATTAGAGAAAAGATCAAGGGAGCATTTGTTATTATATAAACGAGTGCAAAAATCAAGACAAGAGAATGTTAGAAATGATGATGTATCACCATCAGTATTTTTTGATCATAATGTAACATGTAATTATGGTTTTGATTTTGATTTTAATAAAGTTAAAATTCTGTGTATTGAAAGAAATAATAATAAACTAAAATTAAAGAAGCTATGTTAATAAAAAGTGAAAAACAACAGTTGATAAATAGACAGACAGCCAATATAAAAATTAATGAATTGTGGGAAAATTGATGTATGACGTATTGCTTTTGTTTACATTTGTAACGGTTTTTTCTAATACAATTTGAGTCTAGTTGACAACGACTACATAGATAGTTGAAAGTACTTCTATTAAATTGGTATATATTTGTTTAAAATATTGTTACTGTATTAATTATTGTATTGTTTTGAATAATTATATATATATATATATATATATATATATATATATATATATATATATATATATGGTGTATACAAGTATGCAGATTTATGTGTATCATTTGATTTTAATGCATATTTTAGTACAAATAGTAAGTTTTAGCATAATTCATAAACTAGCACAGACACTTTGTTTAGGCAAAAAAATTTACTATAAAGAAACATGAATGCTTCCACACTCAAACAATACCACTTAATAGATTACATTATTGTCAGAAGTTAGAATACAGTATGAGATTTACAACACTTTATTGGAAGAATAATAGATTAGCACACTATTAAAAATAGGTTTTATTCTTATCATATTAGCAAGAAAATTGACACTAAATGATAATTTAGAACTTTCAAAATTGGCATATTACTGAGGCATAGAATTCTCTTATATAGTATGCTATGGACAACAGATGCATCTATTCTTGGGCCTCTATAAAAAAGAATCATGAACATGTTTTTTGATTGATCTTATTATTAGTGACTGATTTTTTAAAAAATATGTGGCATCTTCTGATTGGAAAAAATAATTAGAGTTTCATAATAAACATAGAAATTTAAAGACATAACTTTAATGATTAGAAAGAAGGCTTAAAAATGATTGAGCAAATGAAGATATTTATTGATTGTGGTCAGTTTATACATTTTTTTAATACTGAAAACAAGATATGGATTGAAAAATAGTATCATAATCCTATTAAATCCAGCAATAATAACAAAAATATTTTAAACAGGTGGAAGGAATATTTTGATTATTTGATTTTGAATAATGATACAATAATTCAGATAATGAATTTTAATCTTAAGTCCAATTTATTTATTTATTTTAAATTTAAACAAAGATATCCAATTTATTCACAATAGCTTTTTAATAAAAAGGATGTGGGTTCTGATGATATACCTGGAAAAGTTTTAAAATATAGTACTACTGTGCTAGCTCTATAAAATATTGGAATTTTTTTAGGAATGTATTAACTCATAAATTTGTGATGCTGATCTTAAGAATCTTTTTATTATTTAAATTCTTAAAAAGAGTAGACAATATCACAGTAAGTATTATGAATATTATTATTATTTACTTTAACAATGATACTTTCAAGGATTTGTTTGAAAAAGTGGTTTGCAATCATAGATTAATGGGACCAGAGATTCAATGAGATTTTAGAGATTCAAGAAGTTTTAAAGATATGGTTTTTATTGCCAAGTAAATACAATAAATGTATCAGGAACAAAAGAATGGTCTATATATTGTTTTTATTGGTTTAGTCAAAACATTTGATTTATTAATTGAACAAGTCCATGACATAATTTTAAATTAGATGGTTATTTAGCAAAGGTTATTTGTATTATTCAGCTTCCACATAATGGAATGAAATACTGCAGATGGAAATTCTGAGCTATTTGAAATGAAACCTGTTGTTAAACAATGATATGTAGTTGAACCAAATTTAATTTTTATGACAGTGGTTTTTGGAACTGTTTATAGATGGCTTAATAAAACAGGGATCACAAGATGTGATATAGGTTTGGTGATGAAATTTTTAATTTTAAATACATCTGGGTCTCTTTTTATGCGAACTTATTTAACACCATTTTGAAGTTACGCGATTCGTGTTTCACTGGAAGTCAATTTCCGATAATGCGCTATTACTTTAAATAATAAATTTTGCGCACTTACGTTATATTGAAAGTAATAGCACATTATTGGAATTCGACTTTCATCTTAGTAATTTTAATATTTTCAGTGCTTTATAATAGTAAGATTTTATGCTATAATGAAATTAAAATCATGATTACCACATTTTATGTATACACATATTAAATTTTACAAGATTATAATGTAAATTTGTTCAAACATTGTGCGTGTTAATTTTGCATTTTAAATCACATTCTGTTTTTGCTTTTTAAAAAAGAACGTAATCAATTATTATTTTCTTATTAATGACACTAATCATTAACATGCTCTTAAATTCCAATGAGAGCTAAATGGTTGTATGTCTGGATATCGCGAGCTTTGTAAACAATTAATAAAATCATCGTCTCAAAGATTAATTACTAATTACGTTGTCACCAGAAAATCATAATAACTAAAACGTGTATAAAAAAATGTAAATTACTGTACTGTAAATTAGCATAAAAATATATTATTTTGAATAAAATTAAATATTATAGTTAAAAAAAGTTTGTCTTGTATCAATTTTTTTCAAATTTGAAATTTTTTATTAGTCATATTTTATTTCCTTATTTTTTTTTTTTTTGCGCGAATTTTAAAGTAATTTTACGTTGGTGCTTTGCTTTTACGCAAATTTTGAAAAATCACAGACCATATCCCCCCTTTTTCAATGTAAGTTACGTCTATTTTTGCACGATTTCATTTGCGCGTGTTTTCTGAGGAACCTACCTATTGCGTAAAATGAGACCCTGGTGTAGATTAAAAGTAAAAACAATAACTTAATCCAGATTCCTTATTTATAGTATGCTGTTGTTTGTCCTATTTTTTAAAACAGGCAAAGCTCTCCATACAGTAGTGCCATTCAGTGCAAGCCAGAGTAATCAATGGATGCCGGAAGGCTTGTCATAAAATTCCTATCCAGTGCCCACCCATCCAATATCCCCAGACTAGTTTCTGACTTGTGTATTTCATCAGTGAGGAGCTTTGGATCTGAGAGCACTGCACCTAGATCTTAGGATCCAATGCTACCCTCCAGCAGCCACCCCTCATCTCTATTTAACTACAAAACAATGAGAATAAAATTGGAAAATACAATATTATTTTCAACCCAAGCTCATTAGCTTATATAGCCATATAGGTCTGAACTCAGTTCAGTATCCACACATTTTGGTGTCTTTGGTTCTTTAATAATCACAGAAATCACTATCCTATTAAGCAGGATTGGTGTCAAACCAGCAAACACCATATGATCATCATTTCTTATGTTTGCTCATAACTGTTATTAAAACAGGCAAAACTCTCTATACAATAGAGCCACTCACTGCAAGCTAGAGTAATCAATGGGTGCCAGAAGGTCATAAACCAAAAACTAGTCTGGAGATATTGGATGGGTGGGCACTGGATAAGGATTTTAAGCCCAAGCCTTCTGGCATCCACTGATTACTCTGGCTTGCACTGAGTAGCACTACAGTATGGAGAGTTTTGCCTGCTTTAATAAGTTATGAGAAAGCATAAGAAATGGTGATCATGTGATGTTTGGTGGTTTGATGCCACTCCTGCCTAATAGGATAGTGGTGACTGTGGTTGTCAAAGAACTGAAGATACCAAAATGTGTTGGTACTGAACTAAGTTCAGAACAATATGACTGTATAAACTAATAAGCTTGGGTTGAAAATATTATTTTTTTCAATTTTATTCTCAATGTTTTGTAGTTAATAGAGATGAGTGGTGGCTGCTGGAGGTTTGCATTGGATCTTAAGATCTAGATGCAGTGCTCTCAGATCCAAAACTCCTCACTGATGAAATCCACAAGCCAGAAACTAGTCTGGATATATTGGATGGGTGGGCAGATAGGGATTTTATGCACAAGCCTTCTGGGATCCATTGATTACTCTGGCTTGTACTGAGTGGCACTACTACATTGGAGAGTTTTGCATTTTAATAACAGTTATGAGCAAGCATAAGAAACAGTGATCATGTAGTGTTTGGTGGTTTGATGTCTTATTTTTCCCAGTTCAAAAGACAGTCTACAGAATATATTTAATGCTTTTCAACACGATATGTCAAGCTTTTGGTTTAATTATTAGTATAAGAAAAAAACTAAATTCTTTACCAATCAGTGATGGAAGAAAAATCCTCAGCAATATTTAGCTTGGAAGATTATGAGCTTGAAAATCCAAACCAATTTAAATATTTGGATTGTTTTATAAGAAGAAAGGTCGATTTAGATGTTCAGGTACAATTTTGATTCTAATGTGTTGCTGCTGTTTTTAGCAAATTGGGAAAAAAAAGATATTTCACTATACTTCAACTAAATTAGCTATATATAGAATATGGAAATGAAACATGGACTCCTTATTGACACAACATGAAGACATCAAAGAAGTTTAAGGTTTCCCCATAAAAATTTGAAAATACAATAGCAAATTCATAAAGTTATTGTAAAAGTGAATAATATATTGATGAACTTGAGTATGATGATTGTGGAAGAAATAAATCCTATTTACATTATAGAATTTAAGGATTATCTCAAAGTCATTCTAAGGAAATAAAATTTTGATTGTTTTCAAAGGGAAGCTATGGTAGAGAAAGAATACATTGGTGCGCTACTATTAGACATATGTGTATTTCAGAAAGAAGTTTTTGCGAAAAAAGTTAAAAGACAACATTGGCAAAAATATCAAATAAACACAAAAATAGACCAGCAATGTTCTATATGATAATGTATTTATTATTCAAAGATTACTCTGTGTAATGATAGCAAAATTCATATCTAATCTAGTACCCCCCCCCCCTTGTAGTTGTAATGATCCTGCTTGTTTGCGAATGACTGTGAACGTTGATGATTTTGTGAAATAAAAATATTTTTATTTAAAATGTAAATATAAATATCTCAAAGCTTATTTTAATTTTAAAAATTTTGAAATGAAAAGCTTT
Organism: Epiperipatus broadwayi; assembly: GCA_028023455.1. Lineage (NCBI taxonomy): Eukaryota > Metazoa > Onychophora > Udeonychophora > Euonychophora > Peripatidae > Epiperipatus > Epiperipatus broadwayi. The sequence goes on from JAQFVV010000615.1 coordinate 305,371, forward strand.
TAAAGTTCTGATTTTATTTTTTACAGTAAGAAAAAATATAACCATATATTTTTTATAATGAGCGGTCTTTGAGTCATGTGATATATGACTTTATTTTATTGACTATATATATATTTTCATATGTCATAGCATCGGTCGGGACGCAAATCCACAACCGTCTGCAACCAACTACTTGCTTGCAAGGCAGCTGCGATGACCTCTCGGCTAACAACGCTTTACTTGACTATTTATATTTCAAATTGTTTGATCGGAAGTTGAACTCCGATAATGCGCTATTACTTTAAATATTATAAATCTCCGCGCATTATCGGATTTCGACTTCGATCTAACAATTTCAAAATTTTCAATGCTTTATGATAATAAATTGACTATTTATATTATGCTACAAGTTAGAAGTTAAAAATACACACACACCTGAAGGCTTTATGCAAACATTGAATTAAAAACAAATTAAAATTTTGTTCCTTTAAAGAGGATTTCAGTTTTATTTTTTAATATTGCCATTTAATAAAGTTCTACAACAAAGGTGTTTATTACAGGTTTAAAATTTAGATTTATATATTTGCATAATAATCCAGAAAAAAAAATAAACACAAGTTTTAGATGATATTTGGCTATGATGCCGTCAGATACTAAAATAATTTCATTTTACAGAGATGTTTTTTAAAGTATTAATGCTAGAATACTACGATAATAATTAAATTTCAAATGAAAAAAGTGATTTAAATTACTTCTGGTTTATTATAGCAACACATGATTGCTTGTGATCAATCATATTGCATAAATCGTCATTATTCATCTTATAATATTCTCGAAGAGCTAGATATTCAGACAAGTTAAATGAAAAAATGTTTGTAAGAAAATATATATATAAATACATTGTACTAAGGTTTTCTAATATTCTTATCAAATTCAATGCATTGTATAATCATACGTTAATTGCTTAGTAGATCATGCGACATTAAGCACCATATGGGGCAAGTTAATCATGACCGCCATTTTTTTGTCACTTTCTTTAAGTGTTAATCAATCCAAGAACCTCTATCTTTTGGGTACCCCTACCACTCACAGGCATCTACTATTAAAGTCACTTTTAAAATTATTATTCTAAGTAAAAGATATGTTCGTTATGTAAGCCAGTGAATATAATTTGAGAGCTGATAAATACACCAACAATTTACCTTTAAGAATATATAATTAAAAATTGTAATTATATATTGAGGTATTTCCATTATCTAAAATACATTATTAAATGGCTTTAGAAAAATTCAAACTTTATTTAAACTTTTCAAATATATTTAGCTCATAGTACTAATATACATTATTAATAAACCTCACAACGTTTCAAATGATATTATGCCCCTCTCTTCTTCAGGTGTTGCTGGTTTGCCACAGATAATACTATTATGATAATTGAACTTGGGACATTTAGATACAAACTATTGAATTTAAGATGTTGCCCTGACTAAACAGGCTATTCTGTCAAAGACAATACCTTAAATAGACTGCAAAAAGAAGCATTAAAAAAAGAATCAGTTATAGATATAATAGTGAATCATAAATGTCAGAAATAGCTACAAACCATTAAGCATCACATGATCATCATCTCTTATACTAGCACATAATTGTTTATAAACAAGGCAAAACTCTCCATACAGTAGTGCTACTCTGTGCCATTGATTACTCTGTTTGTCACAGGATGGCACTAATGTATGGAGAGTTTTGCCTTGTTCATAAATAGCTACAAACTAAATAAAGTCTTTGCAATAGCTTTCCAAAGCCATAATATATTAAATATAGCTTTCCAAAGTCTTAGTACAATAAAACATTCAACTGCAAATGCTGAAAAGCAAAAACTACAGTTGTAAAATCTGAAAATATGGAAAATATATATCAGTGAAACCAGTTTGCCTACTAAAAAATAATTAAAAGAACGTATAATAATGGTTAAGACAGATAAACTGATGTATCTAAAGTAGTAAATTATACATGTGTCAGTGAAAAGATTTTCAAGTGGGAAAAGAGAAGGATAAAAAAAGAAAAATTTAAAGAAGTTGATCATATGATAATGGCAAATAACTTCATAAAACAACCTAGTAGTGATAATTTGTAATGTTTGGAAACCCTTCGTTAAATTTTCCCCTAAAAAAAAATGGAGAAATTAGGAGGATTCTCATAAGTAAATAAACAAGATTTTTGATAAAATATTCTAGTTGTTTAGAATATAAATTTAAATTTATTATTCATGAATCTAAAGATGTGAAGTTTGATTCTCATGCTCATATTGTAACTGGTCAGGCCAGCACAACCCGGGAAAGACTAATAATTATCAAAACACTGTGTTATATATTAACCTGTGTGATATTACTAATATTTAACGTATTTTAAAAAATTTAATAAAATTTGAATTTTTCTAAAGACATTTAACAAGTATTTCTAGATGATGGAAATAGTTCAACATAAATATCGTGTACACTGTCATCACAAATTTTCAGATGATATAAGTAACAGTAATAATAAAATGCATTGACTGTGGCATGGAAAGTGTGTTCTAACCTGTAAAAATGTATAAGTTGATAATGATGAGTGCCACATAAGCTAGATAGTTTATTTATAACAATATGGATGCCACTTTTCTGACAAGTTACAGTGACCTTATAGCCATAGCAAATGGGCAAGTACATGACATGAGTGTTTAAAGTTGTATATTAAAATTCTAAAATATGAGTAACACAATGAATAGATGCAACAAACCAAATGCAACATTTATCACTTACAGATTTTGCATTAACTTCAAAGTAAAGTAGAGGCATAAATGAAATTGAGAGCAAGGAAACCATGGCAACTGATATGAATACTAACTTTATTATATACAATATGAATATGACTATCAAAATAATAATAAAAATAATAAATTAATACTTATATACTATTTCTTTATTTTCAGATAAATATTATAATCTTAAAAATAATATCTCACTTCTGTTAAAATATAAACTGATATAATATGATGAAACAACATTATTTCAAACCTTTTCTATTATAATTTATTATTATCAATAATTGTAATAATCACCCATATTTATTTACTCTTTTTGATTTAAATTATTTTTAATTTAGATATTAGAATCATTAAATGGAAAATAAATATATCTATCGAGTATTAACAATACTTAAATTGGTACAGTTCTATTAGCTGGGATCGGCCAATTGATATTTTGCACGAGTTCAGTGAAATCATGTGGTGATGGACTTACAATTCTTAGTCTTTAATAATACATCAGATAAGTTGTAAGCTTATAATTTGCTGTGCAGATTTAAAGAGTTGTGCCAATTTAAATTCCAGCCACCCTCAGATGATACTGTAGTAAACTTTGAATTATGAGCATTCAGAGAAAGTGCATAAAATGAAGCAAGCAGCTGTGATTAGCTCATAGTAGATCGCAGCTGCATGTAAATGGCATTTTTTGTGCTTTTGCATTGAAATAATGCCATTAGTGTCAGTGATCTACTAATACAAGATAGCAGCTGCATAAATCATATATTTTGATGTGATGTGATATACTGTGGCTTTTCCTTAAATGAAGTCAAGGATATCTGAGCAATTATGCCCAGATAAACCTGTTAGCCACTTAATTTTTCATTCCCCACTCTAAGTTTTTCCATATTCTGCTCCATCCCATTTCCATAACATTATCTTTGTCAACTCTAAGACCTTTATATTTAAATCCTCCTTATCTTTTCCCAAACCCAACATAAAGACCAATAATTCACTTTCTGTATAATCACTTTTTTTATGTTTTTGCATAGCAACAATGCCATCAAGTGGCTGATCCCAGCTAATAGAACAGTACCCTTAAATCTTTACATGTGTAGTAAAGATAAAATATATATTTGCTCTGCTTTCAGTTAAACATATTTAATATGTAGCAGAAGTTAATATTTATAATCATATTCATTTATTAAATATTTCATATATCTATCATATACTTAGGAATAAAGATTTAATTAAAGTAATATGTGTGATTCAACTATGCAGATATCAATCATTAATTAATACATTTTTTAAATTAATATTTGTTAAATAAAAGATATTATTACTATTATATTTATAGAATACTTTAGGAAATTATAACTTTTTATAAAGTAAAAATAAAATATTACCATTTTTTATTTACTTAACCTGAATGGTGCAAGATCGAATAATAACTATCAATTGTTCAAGTCTTTATCCTTACATGTCTCTTCATGCTCCATAGGTGATACATGCCAAAGCTAGAGATGTGATAATTGAATGGATTATATGAATCATTGGCTTGGAATATCTGATTTGTTTTTGTAACAATAATTTTATATATCTTTTTGCCTTTTTTTTTTGTTGATTGATAAATATAACAAATTTTTTTTTTCATATGTCATAGGATCGACCGGGAAGCGAATCCACAATCGTCTGCAACCAACTACTTGCTTGCAAGGCGGCTGCGATGACCTCTCAGCTAACAACTCTTGACTATATAACAAAATTTTGAAGAGAGATTTGTGTTAATACAATTCACTTATTCCATCTTAAGCTTTTCATTTAATTTCTTGAAAAATATAGTAGTAAATAATAGGCAACTTTTCCATCAGTCTTATTATCTTAACTATCCATTTTTTTATTTTTGAACTATTAAAATATATAATTAATCAGCACTTAAAATTTTAAATCATGAAATTCGAAGATAGTCTCTCCAGTCGGGTTACTCAGTCCAATTTCTACTTCACCAGTTATATTTTAAAACAAAAAATCATGCTCTTTTTACCAATTAGCAATCATTTCAAGAAATTTGTACTAATTTTCCCACATTACTCATTTGCATAAATAAAAATACAAAGAATAATTTTTTATAAATCACAATAATAATTATTAACAATCAAGAACAAACATATTATTCATTTATATTATTTGTTCTAAATAATAATTATTAACAATATTGATTTTTATATGGACAATTATTTAAATACTGATGTGTATAAATTTTATTTAATTATTCATTTATTTATTCTCGTACATACATCATCATGTATTAATGAGGTTGATTATCCATAGTCAATTCCAATCATAATCCTTTATTAATCATATTTTATGTAAATCTCTTAACTAATAATAATAATAATAATAATAATAATAATAATAATAATAATAATAATAATAATAATAATAATAATAATAATAATAATAATAATAATAATAATAATAATAATAATAATAATAATAATAATAATAATAATAATAATAATAATAATAATAATAATAATAATAATAATAATAATAATAATAATAATAAAACTTTTATCTTGTCATTTTTAACCTTCATATGACCTCCCTAGTTACAATATAAATCTTTAATTTTAGAAATTTTGTAGATAATGTAGTTGATTAAAAATTAATTTAGCAATGTTATATTAGTTATGTACAAAGTAAAAGGTATTTCAATTGAATGAAAATGAGTTATATAACAGTGATAAACATTTTAACAAATCACATATTATATGGTAATTAATTTATTAAGAAAAGAACTGAATTGGATACAACTGTATCAGTTAAATATAGTTATATTAAATATATACATTGATAATAAGATCATGACACAATAACTACCAACGCATTTTGTAAAAATCAATAGAGTTATAAATGTATGGATATGAGGTTAAAAATGGGTTTCATGATAATTTTACAAACTAACTATGGAGCACAAATATTATCCACATATACCACAAACTAACTTTTGTCTTTTTATTTGTTATCTAACAAGAAAGTCTTTAATTTTTGCAAAAAAAGTTACTTTTAAAGAACTTTAATATCTCATCTAATTGCTTTTTTTTTAAAAAAAAAGAAAGATGCTTAAGTTTATCATAAAGTACTTTGGGAGTTACCGTAAATGAAATTTTTATATTGATTTTATAAAAAGGTGAGAGAGAGGGTCCACATATAACTTTCATATACATTTAGCATAAAATAGATCAATCTTATATATAAAACCCCTATTTTTTCTGTTGTCTGATTGATGAATGTAAGTTTGTTTGTAAGGCTGTCATGTGTCAAATTCACAACCAATTAAAAAATATTACATTTATGTTAAGGAAGTAATTCCACCATTAATAAAAAATGCTTGGAAAAAAATCAGTACATGTGCTTATAACTACAGAGATATAGTAGTTCAGAACTGAATAGGTATAGTATTTAAATCATGAAGAAAATGTGATTACATTACATAAATTTATGTTTAAAAGGTGATGTTGAGTGAAAGGACAAAAATAGATGCTATACTACCATATTCACATTTAGTTTTAGCTAGAGTATTATTACTTTTATGCAAAGGTAGTCGCCATTAATAAAAACTGCTTGGTAATGCAACATATGATGATACACACCGCTTGATGGCACTGATACTAGTGCAAAACAAATAAATATAACGTTACCAGGCTTTTTAAAAATATATTTTTTAAAGTTTTTTTTTCTATTTGTATTTTGTTTTAATGTGTTTTATATATATTTTGTAATGGGTTTATTTCAATTTTTTAAAAACAAATATAAATTTTGGTTTTAAAACCTTCTGTCTTTTTTTTTATTTTTAAAACATACCATGCTTTTTTTTTAACCATCTTCTGTCTTTTTTTTCTTTTTAAAACATTCAGTGTCTTTTTTTTTTTTGTTTTTGTTTTTTTTTTTTATTAAAAAAAATTTTTTTTATTCTTTGGTTTTTTTTTTTTTTTTTGATTTACTGGAGGTTCAAAAAAATTAACTTTTATCATAAACAAATACATAGAATATTTTTTTTTTTTTGGATTTCCATGTTTATTTTTAAAATATAACACTTGCATAACAAAACAAAAAAAAACTTTCATTGCGTATATATGCTTCACTTTGAGATCATCCCCAAGAAATCTAGTTGGCAGACCTCAAACCATGTCCCATTACAACGAATGTTGTTCTGCCATTTCACTTTGTTTATCTCACAAAGTCCTTGAAAATTGCATGACTTTCATGTGAACTTTGCCAAATTGCAACTTACCTTCCTCATTGATTCAATTCTGTCACCTAAAAAGGAAAGTAGGGATGTTTGAGAAATAATTATAATTTCTAGTTCCTCATAAAAATTACACTCCATTTAAAAGGAAAAGATTTTAACTGCATACTGATACCCTTTTTCTGATTACAAATATACTCTCATATGATATGCTGTTAACTATTTATTACTAACGTCTATATAGATGTGTCACAACTACATCACTGATAATGTTCACATGCTAGCAATGTTGGGAAAATGTTGACTTCATCAACATCAAGTGTTTGAACAGTTTACAGGCCATAAGATATATGAGCAGGCTTGTAAACAGCATATTTCTGTGCTTTTCATAGAAACAGTGCCACCAAATGGTATGGATCATTATAAGTTATAGAACCAAAAATCTGTACATGTGCTTTTAACTATACAGATTATCTTGAAAAAAATGTGATTACAGTATATAAATTCCTGTTTGAAGTATGATATTTAATAAGGGGAAAAAGTAGGTGACATAATACTGTATTTACATATAGTTGGTTATCATATACTTGAAGTCAAAACAATGGACTTTAGGCCAATGTACAATTCTCACATTTATTTATAAATATTAAAAGCTTTTGTTTATTTATATTAAATCTTTAAAAAAAATTGTTAAAGCAACCAATTAAAAAACCCACAGCCTATTTAAACTGATTATCCATCTGGTTTATAAATAATTTACTCAAAGTAGTTATATCATTATAATAAAATATCCTATTCTTTAATATATAAAAAGTTATTAAGATATTTAAATCAATTCACATTTTTAATAAAAAATTTGAAAATTTTTCAAATAATGGATAACTAAAATCTTCATATATTAGATTCAAAACTAAAATTTTGATGTATATTATTTTATGAATTATCAAGAATTATACCATCAGCAGCATATTATAAGTCTAGATATAAGAAGTTGGTGTTCTTAATTTTTTGTTTTTTATCAGTTCTCAGATATATACTACATTATGATAACTGCTTTCTGAAGTCACATATAAATTTGGCCAAAAACACTTATAAATTTGTCCAAAGACAACTAATCTAAGAATGAAAAAATGGAATTAGAAGCAATACTCATACCTATTTAAAGTCTATTTTGCTTTCAAACATCTTAGATTTTTCATCAGAATGATAATTATTATTATCATAGTATCATGCAAACACTATATAATATGAAAACATTCCAATCGATACTCATTTAAGTTCAAAATTTTGTTACAAAACTTTTTGATTACTTAGTCAAATTTTTTCAATTAAATATGTAAAAGTGTTATCTATATCATGCTTATGCTTTTAATACTTTTCTTGAACTTTCTTTGTAATTAAATATATATCTAGAGTGCTTTTAACTATAACGAGTCTTTAATAACTACTTAGCATTAACTGAAAGTAATCTATTCCCTAAAATTCTTAAAATGATGTACTACATAAAAACAATATTCCATGATACATGCTTTTTATTCCTTTTATAAATTAGAACAATAAAAGCATCATTAACAGCAAAGCGCACAACTTTTTGAGTACCAAGCAATTTTTAAATCCCAGTAATTCTAAAACTAGTTTCTCCAGATATCTTATCAGGAGGATTAGCTTTTACATTTTTGGTACTACAACTTTATAAAGGAGAAATCACTCTCCACATTAAAATAAATCAATATGAAAGATAGTCCATCAAAAACATTCATATGAATTCTTGCATTATTAGCCAAAAAATGATTAACATGTTCTTGAACTGTTGTTATATAAAAGGATGTCATCCACTTGTTTTATAGGATTATTATACCATTTTTGTTTTAAATTATTTCTAATGTGCCAAAAAAAGAACATCTGAAGTGGTGGACGATCAGCAAATGACAGGGTCTCCTTTACCACATTAACCCTTTTCATCAGTTGTTGAACTTTTGCCTTCTGCATTCTCCTATTACACTTCTGAGAAGAGAAGGATAAATGTTTCAATTAACCAAATAACTAATAAAGCAATCATTGTCAGAAACTCAATGAGGATTTTTATTTTTGGTGAAGCCAGAAACAGATTTACTTTTATCAATATCACAGTCCTTAAAAAAAATCATTGCTTATTAATATGAGAAGCTTGAAAATCCAAATTGGCAAATTTATTATTTAATACCTCCATCACTATAATTATAAATTTTATTAAACGCACATTATTATATTAAGTAATATTTATTAAGGCAGTAACCTTTAGGAATAAGCGTCTTAAGTACTAATGTATAATAAGAATTGTGGACTTAATTAGTGAAGTATTGAATAGCTTCATACTCTTAGATCTAATCACTTCAGCTTTACCTATTCATATATAAAAGTAGGTTGAAGTAAAGAAGGTTTCCCCTGGTTTCCCTCTTTTCTTCATAGCGAAAGCTTGTGACTAAGACCTGTAGAGGTCCCTACCATCGAATTTTTAAGACGCTTATTCCTAAAGGTTACTGCCTTAATAAATATTACTCCATCACTATAGTTTTAGAATACATTAATCTATGATCTTGAAATAGTATGAAGTTTTAGCTATTTGTAAAATATCAACTTTTTTTACGTTACAGTTTTTAATTTTAACATAATTCATAAAGTGCCACTACTTTGAGCACTGTGTTGCCTAAACAAAATATCTGTAATAGTCATTTTATATGTTGGGCAAGAAAAGGCCAAATAATTTTATTTACCATTAGATCATAGTTTATTATCTTTTCAAGGAGAAAAAATTAGACTTTTAATATATTAATAAAATGATATTACTCAACACTATCCTTTCATTAACTCATCAAGAAATTTAAAAAAATACAATATACCAAGTTAAATCTTACAGTGAATAATATATCTAGGACTTGTTCCTCCTTGATGATCAGCTCTTCTAATACAATGTTATACCTTGTTTCTCTGTAAAAAAAAGTTTACAACAGCTTCTGTTTTAACTGTTGTTAAAACAGGCAAAACTCACTATACGTATTGCCACACACAGCAAGCTAGAGCAATCAATGGATGCCAGAAGGCTTGTGCACAAAATCCCCATCTAATGCCTACTCATCCAATATCCCCAGACTAGTTTCTGGCTTGTGGCCTTCATCAGGGAGGAGCCTTGATCTGAGAGCACTACATCTACATCTTAGGCAATACGTATAGTGAGTTTTGCCTGTTTTAACAACAGCTTCTGTTGTATTCAAAAATAAACATTTTGTGTATTTTATTAAAGTCTTTAAGAGTGTAGATAAAACAAAGTTGTCTACATTTATAAAATTCTACAATATTTTCCTTTATTATTTTCACAACAGCCTGCTGTTAGTTTTTGCTACCACCAATATTACAGTAGCATCTTTCCATCCCAATGACTGTTGGTAATAATGTAATTATACATATTGCAACAACCTTTAATTCCATTTAAAACCACTAAAACATCATATGATCACCATTTGTTATGCTTACACAAGCAGGTAAAACAGTAACAACTCTCTCCATACAGTAGGTACTAGGAAGGAATTTTGATGCACAAATTTTTGAGCATCCATTGATTGCTTTGTCTCACCCTGGGTAGCACTATTGGAAGAAGAGAGTTGCTATTATTTGAACTCCATTTTACTTGTCAAGCTAAAAACCTAAAAATCAGATCAACTTATGGTCTATCATATTGTGTGAGCTGAGAATGAAGTAACTCATTGTTACCATTATTGATATTACAGTTATTTCTACTACTTGAATAAGCTGAGTCAGTCTATTTTTAGTCTATCTGTTCTCCATTGTTACATATTTGTGATAGCTAATGAGAGCTGATTGAAGCCATTGCCTAATCCAATTTCACAGCAACTTATTATTGATAACACTATTTTGTCAAAGATTATAACTATGGACAAAATCTTGCACTGCTAATTCTGTTGCCATCATTGCTTCCTTAATGTTGAGAAGTTAGCATATTTACATTTTCATAAAATAAAAAGTAGAAATATAAAATGGAGTCAGATTTCTATTCATATAATTAAAGAATAAAAATCTGATTGCACAAATTATATAATACTATGTTCATAATTAGTGCAGAGAGATAATAGTAAGGCTTAGAAGCTCAAAATAATTAATCCTGTATTAACTTACTGTGAATGAAAATAGCAAGGTAAAAAATTGTGAAAAAAGAATGAGAAAAAAACACAAAAAAAGAGACAGAAACGATTTTCTATATCAGAAGATTTAATAAGGCAACATTTTAACTTATAAGGCACCAGATGATACTCTTGCTTCAGTACTGCTTACTAGATACAGTTAATTTTTGTATTTGAAATCATCCTACTAGCATTTTTTATTGATAACGTGATTACTTACTAAAACGTTTATTAAAAGCATATAAAATACTTTGGATGATATAATTGCTAAACTTGATAGTTTTATCACAGCCATAAAAAGCAATGAAAATGAGTAATAAAAAGCCAATTACAATGAAACTGTGATATCCAATATATTTTATTCAAACCCTCCTCATGAACATTGTACATCATGTATAATATCTTATTTTTTGTTCATAAACTTCGATTACACTAGAATACATATTGTTTACAGAACTGCCAATATACAATACCTTTTAACATGCATATATATATTAACGGTCACTGAAAGAGCCTTCAACGTATCTGCCGCACGAGGGCGCCATCTAGGCATTTGAACCTAGAAAAATTTATATAGTAGGCAGATACGTAAGTTAAGATTCAAAAATTTATATATGTATATTATTTTGACCATTTGCCCAATGACACTAGCTCATTGAGTAGCAGAGATTTAAACATTTTTATAAGTTTTAATAGTTTTAGATTCTCAAAATATATTAATATTTAAAACAATAAAATAAAAGAAGCCACTGCCAGTAATTACAACACAAATAGATTTTTATTAACGCACATTTAAAATTGAGGAATAAATTTATTTTTAGATTTTAACATTAATAATTTTTTTTTAATTTAAATTCAAATTACTATTTAAATAGACCGCACAGATGGATATTTAAATTATATTTTACTTTAGCATGTCGAGCATAGATAGTCTACATAGATTTTTTCCCACTTAAAAACTTATCAAAACATTCATTCAATCTCAGACTAAAAGTTCGTAGCCAACCCAATTTCAGCTTCCAGATATATATTTGCAACCAATGCAATATGAAGATGCTAGCATAAAACCACACCAACAGGAATGTGCATCTGACAGCGTGATATTATTTGAAGGAAATGATCCTGTCCAGAACAGGAAAGTGCATCTACCTGACTAAGGAATCATGTATATAATTTTTTTTTTAAAGAGTGCTATGTATGGGGGAGAGCGGTCTTTCTGCCATCTTATAAATCCCTGTCCATAGAGCTAGAAGGGGTCAATGGTGCAGGAAATACATCTGCAACCATTTCAACAATATGACTGCCTCTTTGGGGTCATGCATTCAGTTGGGCACATCGCCCTGTATGCTAAACACGCTTCACATTGCATTAATATAAACACCCATACATCCCTCCACAATCATTGCCCTAACTATGAAACAAATAGCCTGAAATTAAAATCCCTTAAATTAAACATAAACGAATTTAAACATAGTTATTAATCTTTATCCATGCAGCTATCTACACCCAACTTTAAATTTAATACATTTTAGTTAAAACATAATACACACAAAAAAAAATGAAATGGAAATGATTGCTTAAACATCTGCATAAAAAAATATTAACAATTGAATTTGCATTTTTAAGTTCAGATAAGAGTTCTTATTTTCAGCTATTAATTCATTGCAATTTTAGAAAAGTTCTTATTAGATAGACACAAGAGTTCATACTTTACGGATTGAGTAGATTTAGAAGTCCATCTTCGTGATCATTTTCGTAGATTTTGTCCTTCTTTGAAATGAAACCACTACTTGCCATTCATTTAGTCAAAAACTGTCATCCAGAGGCCTCATCTGGTTGTCCGAAAAATTAAATTTATTGCAGACTTCCACATCATGAAAATTTGCAATATAGCTAGTTATAACAATATATTCATAGTCAGCTCTCAGATCCCAATTATAATAATCCTTTGGCTTTTATATTTTTATTAGTCTCTTACCATCCAATCTTTGGATTCAACTGGCAAGACATCACTAATCCTTTCGTGTTTCAGTTATGGTCCATGCTGTCATTTTCGTGCTTGCATTGGTCATTTAATTTCTTTGTATTCTCTTACCATTTAATTTATTTTAAGTGCCTCAAGGGTTTGCTTTCGAATAATCATTTAATTAATAAAACAATCATTTCCATTTTCTAAGATTATAGAAATCAACATTATTTCTATTTTTAAAATATCAATCTTTATATTTTTACTTTTTTACAAAAAAAATATACTTTCAAATACTTTTTCTTAAAATAGTTTAAGTTTTCCATCTGTGCGACAATATATATATTAAACAACTTTTAATTTTCAGTTTTTAAGTTTTTTTCTTTTTAATAAATCAATTTTTATTTACGATCTTTTTATTTTCATTTTAAAATAATGTAATGGAATATTATATTCCGTTACATATCAGTAAACTTCCTCAAAAAACAAAATATTAAAAAAAAAAAAAAGAATTTACTTAGTGTTAGTAATGACGTTACACAAATTGATTATACTAAATTTTTTTTCAAAGGACAAAACTTTGGTTATTAATGAAAAGACATAACTTTGGTTAGTAATTACAAGAAAAAAAAATGCTGACTATTTTTTCCTTTTCACCCCAACTGAGATTACACCTCCTCCCTCAATAGTTCCTTTTCCCCTACATTTCATTATTAACTTAGGCAAGTCAAAGAAGTTACATGATTTTAGACTTTTTTTTTTTTAAAATTATGATTTATATTAATTATTACATTTTATTCCTCGCATTTATTTCTACATATGCACAATTTTCTTACTGGCAGTACTTTTTACACAAAATTCAAGTTTATAACTTTTATATAATACAAAAAATATATTCTGATTTCAGAAAAAACTATTACTGGCTTAATTTTCAAGGTACTCGTGGTTTATTAAACATCATGCCACATGCTGGGCAGCCATTTTAATGGTCACTGAAAGAGCCTTCAATGTATCTGCTGTACAAGGGCGCCATCTAGGCATTTGAACCTAGAAAAATTTATATAGTAGGCAGATACGTAAGTTAAGATTCAAAAAATTTTTTATATATATTATTCTGACTGTTTGCCCAATGTCACTATCTCATTGAGTAGCAGAGATTTAAACATTTTTATAAGTTAAATAGTTTTAGATTCTCAAAATATATTAATATTTAAAACAATAAAATAAAAGAAGCCACTGCCAGTAATTAACACACAAATAGATTTTTATTAACGCACATTTAAAATTGAGGAATAAATTTATTTTTAGATTTTAACATTAATAATTTTTTTAAAATTTAAATTCAAATTACTATTTAAATAGACCGCACAGATGGATATTTAAATTATATTTTACTTTAGCATGTCGAGCATAGATAGTCTACATAGATTTTTTTCCACTTAAAAACTTATCAAAACATTCATTCAATCTCAAACTAAAAGTTTGTAGCCAACCCAATGTCAGCTTCCAGATATATATTTGCAACCAATGCAATATGAAGATGCTAGCATAAAACCACACTGACAGGAATGTGCATCTGACAGCATGATATTATTTGAAGGAAATGATCCATGTCCAGAACAGGAAAGTGCATCTGCCTGACTAAGGAATCATGCATATAATTTTTTTTAAAGAGTGCTATGTATGGGGAAGAGCGGTCTTTCTGCCATCTTATAAATGCCTGTCCATAAAGCTAGAAGGGATCAATGGTGCAGGAAATACATCTGTGACCATTTCAACGATATGACTGCCTCTTTGGGGTCATGCATTCAGTTGGGCACATTGCCCTGTATGCTAAACACGCTTCACATTACATTAATATAAACACCCATATATCCCTTCACAAGCATTGCCTTAACTATGAAAGAAATAGCCTGAAATTAAAATCCCTTAAATTAAACATAAACAAATTTAAACATAGTTATTAATCTTTATCCATGCAGCTATCTACACCCAACTTTAATTTTAATACATTTTAGTTAAAACATAATACACACACAAAAAAAATGAAATGGAAATGATTGCCTAACCAAAAGACTGTTTTTTACGAGGCTCCTCGTAGACATCTGACGTCACTCTAACTCAGCCGATTCTTATGCTAAAAAATTTGTTCGATACGTTTTGAAGAGGTTTTTAAAAGTTCTGTAAGATGGTGACCTCTTCCGACTTATTTTACAAGTAAAAAATAAAAAAAATGCATTTAAACCTAAACAAAGAAAGAACATTATTTGTGATTGGTTCTTAGCAAGCTCTCAGCCAAAAAAGACATTCTGATTGGCTGGAAAGAACAAAGAAACCGCCTGATCAAAGAAAATAAAGAAAAACGCTGAGATTTTCATTTCGAATCCAATTTTAAGTATTATAAAATTATATTTATGGAAATTAAAAATTATTTTCAGAGAGAATAATAAAAAAACAAAATTATTTTCGAAAAATATTGAAGATTTTAGTAAAAATATTGAAGATGTAGTAAAAAGAAATATTTACTTTTCTATAACGTAAAAGTCGATCTTTTTGTTTATATTATAGCTTTTATGTTGCCGAAATTGAATATTTTAGAATAAATAAATAGCAATTTATTTTTGAAAGAACTTTCATTCTCTTCATAACCTGAAAAATTAATAATATACTTTTTATAAACGTATCTGAGTTGAATTTAATATTATAGGCGAATATGTTTTAACAATAGGCTTTGTCTTCAGTTTGTGAGTTGGCCAATTAAAAGATTTGATTTTTACCTCATACAACCAATAATATAATTAGCGGTTAAAAGGTTAAACATCTGCATAAAAAAAATATTAACAATTGAATTTGCATTTTTAAGTTCAGATAAGAGTTCTTATTTTCAGCTATTAATTCATTGCAATTTTAGAAAAGTTCTTATTAGATAGACACAAGAGTTCATACTTTACGGATTGAGTAGATTTAGAAGTCCATCTTCATGATCACTTTCATAGATTTTGTCCTTCTTTGAAACGAAACTGCTACTTGCCATTCATTTGATCAGGAACTGTCATCCAGAGGCCTCAGCTGGTTGTCCGAAAAATTAAATTTATTGCAGACTTCCACATCGTGAAAATCTGCAATATAGCTAGTTATAACAATATATTCATTTTCAGCTCTCAGATCCCAATTATAATAATCCTTTGGCTTTTATATTTTTATTAGTCTCTTATCATCCAATCTTTGGATTCAACCAGCAAGACATCACTAATCCTTTCGCATTTCAGTTATGGTCCATGCTGTCATTTTTGTGCTTGCATTGGTCATTTAATTTCTTTGTATTCTCTTACTATTTAATTTATTTTAAGTGCCTCAAGGGTTTGCTTTCGAACAATCATTTAATTAATAAAACAATCATTTCCATTTTCTAAGATTATAGAAATCAACATTATTTCTATTTTTAAAATATCAATCTTTATATTTTTACTTTTTTACAAAAAGGCTACTCACAATCTGAATTATAATGTAAAATTTGTTCCGTGCATAAACGCGGCTAACATAGACCAAACTACAAAGCAAAATCATTCTAGTAATGGGAAAATTAAAATACAAAATAAATCTAACAAAGGTTCTTGGAGTATTCTAACAAGATCCAAAAAAGAGGATCCGTTTCCTTTGCATAAAAAAAAAATAAATAAAACTATAAAATATGTCGTAGAGAAAAAACCTCTTGAAGACATTATCGAAGATCTAATGGTTGACATTAGCTCCGGAGACTTCATTGGAAATTCGCCTAATGCAGAAATACAAACAGCCAGCTATAGCAATCTTACTGAAGCACCAAATCCATTGAATCAACATCAAAATATGTCTTTTGGACAATCCTTAAATATGGCTAATATAACTAATTTAGGGAAAATAAATAAAAATAACGAGTTGCAAAATAACATAAATATGAACGTTACCACAAGCCCTCACTATAACATGAACCTAGGTTCTGCACAAAACGCTGAGTACTTTGATTGTGGTAAAACAGGGCCTATTGCAGAAGAGCAAACAAATAGTCTCTATATACATTCTATGTGAAGCTCATGTAATATTAAGACTAGCTATAACAAATGTCTGAAATTAATTAAAAGTTACAATTGTTCAAACTCCCCCAAAATTAAAGAAATCAAAGATTTACTTACAGATAAATTAGTTCCTATCATGGCTAACATTCCAGTGAAAGTCAGCGATAATACAGCCAGCAGCTCCAACGCATTTACCAAGTATAAAAAAACGAATCATAATAAGAAGAAACAACAGTCGCTTGGATTCTTTAAAAAATCTAATAAAAAAACCTGCTACAAAATTAATAATAATGGTATTGATATAAAAAAAAAATACACTGATAAAAAACCTCTAGAAATGGACACCAGAAAGTCAAATGAAATAATTAATGACGGCATCACTTTAGATTGCTGCTCTCCATGCTTTGATATGACTGGCGCTGTAGTCGAAGTGACAACACGTAGAAGCAATAGAATTAACAGTGCGAATAAAAATACGAACGTAAAGCTTAAGTCTAAGGCTCTTAATAAATGTAATAGCGATAGCGGAGATACACAACATATAGAAATAATTGAAAACAGTGACAGCAATTATGAAACAGCACCTAATATTTCAAAACAAAATAAAACTAAAGTTCTATCTGATGAGGCAACCCCCATTAATAGTAATGAAGTCACAATAGAAGACAGAGTTGAAATAAATATAAATCTCAATTCCGATAATGCCGATATCTCGTGCTCTGGAACTAACGTAACAGAGACCAACGTAATTACGCCAACATTATATATCAATTTCGAGACTCCCGATGAGCATAACTGTCAGAAAAATGATTGTAAATCGGACAATATCAATAAATCAGGTCATAATAGGAATAATCCGGAATCTAATGAAAAGGAAATAATGTTGAAAAAAAAAACCATTCCATACTTAATACATCAATATCTGAGAATATGTCAATTGTACACGTGAAGGCGGATGGCACTGCCAATGGCTGCAAAACCAAACTTAATAACTGGGAGTCTCACAATACACCTAAATCCAACCCCAGTTGGAGTCATCAGACATCCAAAATCCTGCCCCAAAATATACTAACATACCAGCTAACTCAAAATCAACCCATTTCTGGTGAACAGAGGGTGCTAGCCGATGATGCTGACTGTTTTTCTTTCACATCAGAAGATAAAATGAACATTATAAACGCATATAAGCCAAAAGCTAATAAAACTGTATATACAAATCCCCTTGCATTAAGCCCAGATGATAAGCATCCAAGCACAAAATTACTATCTAATCATAGTCAAATAGATAGTGAATCATTTCCCAGTTTAATTTTTCATAACAGCACTAGAAATAACATGGGATGGCTCAAGGGAATACACTATCCAAATAAAAATAATTTACAAACACAATCGTTTGAATATCCATTAGTATCTCATGCCATAGCTGGCCATCCACCACTCAGAACTTGTCACAATAATGTCTCCCCTCCTGTCACTTCAAGACATACCTTATTGATGGGAAAACAAGATGAACTTGATCATAATTTGTTAAATCTCACACTCGCAAATAATGAAAATCTTACTAAACTACAAACTAACCCTGCTGATGAAACTAAATGTATCACACTTCCTATGTCATATGCTAGTGCAGCTCAGGCTGGAATAAAACAAACTGGGTCGGTTAACCACTCCAGCAATGGCCAACCCTTGCTTCCTGCAGGTCACAATACTGATCACCAAGCCAACAATGCAAATCAAAAAACTGTGGGAATGGACATTCTTGAGTTGATAGAACAGCAATCACACCATGCAGATGATCTGGTTCAAGTGGATCCAATTGAAAGTAACATTACACTAAATCAACTTTCAGTGGAGCAAATGGATACTATTGTTTCAAATTTTAACCTGACTATTCCAAACATGCTTCTGAAATCTCTGGCTAACTATAGCAATGATAAGAGTATTATACTAGCGGTAACAGACCTAAAGTGTGCTCTGTTTAAATTTCCAATGAATGCCTTATTTGAGTTAATTAGAAGAGCAAATATTGCAAATGAAATACATAGGATCTCTACCCATCCGAATGACCGCTATATAGCAGTCGAATTCAAGACCTGGGCTGGCAGGAATAACTTTAAAAGCAAATTTAAAGTATTGGATGATAAGATCATAGTAACTGTAGATGTAAACAGATCATCCACTTTAAATGGGTCAATAAAAGATTGCATTACAGGAATAGATGAATCTTATTTACAAGAGATATTGGAACCCTTTGGCAAGGTGACTAGTTTCACCTACCTTCCAATTGACAAAACATTTAACAACATTCTCTCGAACAAAGCAACATTTAGACTGCTCCTAAAAAAGGGAATAGTGCCAACAGATATTCCAACAGTGTTGTCGGCTAGAGGCTGTCCCATGATATTATCTTTTTCAGGGGTTAGGCCACAGTGCTTCTACTGTGGACAAAGAACACACCTGATTAAGGAGTGTTTGAATCGTATATGTACATCTTGTGGTCAAAAAAAAGGTCGCATTCACAGATGTAGGCAACAACAGACTTCTCATTCAGTTCCGGAGATGCAACATGCTTCAAAACAACTGAGTGCACAACACAACAATGTAAAACAGCAGGGTGAACTCAACTTAAAGCATACAAATAAAAAAAGTATCCTAATACATGAAAGGAATCAGCCCTCCTTAGTTAACAGTAATCAGGATTACAACCAAAACAGTAATCAAAGGCCGTTGGAATCAAAACCGAAAAATTCCCACAATAATGAACCTAGGAATTTGCATGAAGGCCTAGGTTTCAGCTCAGTCACAGTGTCTGGTAATAGGGCGGGTGAAAACAATATAGACCAAGATCAAACCAACCCAAAAAAAAAGACGGAAACACCGAAACCTAACTCTACCCAAGGTAAATATAACATCTCACCAAGTCCTAGTGCCACACTGATAGCTGTGACTAATGAAAATATCACTCCTTACCAAACACCGGTAGATTCTGCCACTTCCTGGTCTGCAGATGAGATGGAGACATTCAACACTCCTAACACCAGTCAAAAAAGAAAACCATGGGTTGTGTCTAGTCCTAGCTCAGGAGAAGAAGAGATGGTATTCCCACTGAGGCAAAAGTCTAAACCCACAATATCAAATGCAACTAACAATAAGCATAAAGGAGCCACAGAAAAGAAATGCAAGATTTATCTTCCATCTGATTTGGTTACTAGTTATCCTTCCAATGGTTTGCCTATGGATCTCCCCACTTCAGATTTAAATATCCCTCCTAACATCCGCAAGGAAATTAATAAAAAAAAAGAGCTTGCTGATACTTCATTGAAACCGCTTGCGGTGGAATCTAGCGGGCCATCTTGCAATGGATAACAATAAATGTTTAATCTCTGCCAACACTGCATTATAGCAGTGGATAAAATCCTGGACATCAGGGGTTGTTTTTTTCTCAGAAGACTTTACAGTTATCAGGTTATCTATCTTTCTGATATGCTTTTTGGTACACAAGATGCAGGACAAAGTTCACACAACCAACACCAGACCCCAATGCTATATTTTGCATTAAGCTCAAAGCTCTTCTAAACAAGGACAAGATAATATCCTCTAGATTTTTGTTTAATAATTCATGGAGCCTACTAGTATGTTCCACAGACTCTACATGAATTTTGGACCTGATATATCCACATTGTAGTGTAGCGTGGAAAAAGTAGTCTATGTTGCAACATGTCGGATTCTACTAGAGAGGCATTGATTTCACACTACATGTATTCCAGCTGATGTTAGCATTATTGGGTCATCCTCAAAAGGGGTGGGCAATGCCAACAAAATAGTACGTATTTACTCATATATCAACCTGCTAGTGCAGAGAATGGCTCTGGCTTACATCTACCATACCAATGTTAGCAATGGATGAGCCAACATTAACAAAGTATTTTTATTATTCATCTGTACAATTTTATTATGTCAATAAATATATATTTTTAAAAAAAAAAAAAAAATACTTTCAAATACTTTTTCTTAAAATAGTTTAAGTTTTCCATCTGTGTGACAATATATATATTAAACAACTTTTAATTTTCAGTTTTTAAGTTTTTTTCTTTTTAATAAATCATTTTTTATTTACGATCTTTTTATTTTCATTTTAAAATAATGTAATGGTTACAATATATATATATATAATTCTAAGGCAGTATGTAATTTGCTTATGCTATTTTATATATATATCATTAAAAGACAGTCAGCATTTAGACAATCTCAATATCAATAAGAGTCAACAATTTCAAACTGTTGTCAAGGCAACCTCCCTTAACAATAAAGGTGGAATATATATAAGGGATTCCATCTTTATTGTTAAAAGGTTGCCTTGACAATAGTTTGAAATTGTTGATTGTTATTGATATCTGGATTGTGTAAGTGTTGATTGGTTTTTAATGATTATATATATATATATATATATAACCTAGATACTTTTTGTTTGTGGAAATGCATATATAAATTACAATTTTAGTATAAAAATAATGTAATTAATAATAAACTGGGATTGGGGTAAATTTACCTATCTACTTACTGTTTGCATTCACATTCACTTAAAAAATAAAAAAGTACTTACTGTACCACATCTTTAATTTTAAATAAAATGAATAATAAAGTTCTGACTTTTATCACAATTAAATATACTCCAGGCAATATCCTTTTTCTTCAGTAATTTCCTTTTATGGAAATGTAATAGTAGTTTCATTATCAGGAACTATACTGTCTCTAGTTTTTTTTGATGTTTTTTTAATTCCATATCAACTTTATGCTTAGAAAACATATAAAATTTGTGAAGGATAAGAAACCAAAACTTTCAACATAAGCCAAAAAAAAATGTTAATAATAAATATAACAAATGGCACTCTGAAATGAAAAAATAGCTGCTGTTATTTGTAAAATTTTCTTAAAGAATTTTAATATTATGTAAAAAAAAATGCTGCTGCATCATATAATTGATTAAATTTACAAATTTTAATGTTTTTGTTTAATTATATATGTATTTTTTTGTTTAGTTACTTTTTTGGAAATGTATAATTAAAGTAATGTATATTGATAAAGTATTTATCATGATTTCACCATATACTTTAATAATTACACACACACACAAAAGAAACAGAAAAAAAATCATTATTAAAAAAAAGCCCAAGTGAATTTTATTAACGATGTATTTTAAATCATTTTAAATTTCTGTATTTAAATTCAAATCTGTAAGTAAACAAATCAATTAACTCAATCCAACTTACAATGTTTTTAGCTGTAGTTTTAAGTTAGATATGTTTATTTTAAAAGGTAGTATGCAATACTTATAGCAGCCCATATTGACCACCTACTCATTTTATTTTTTCCTTCCAGTAACAAAACCTTTATATCATTTAATATATGTAAGAAAAGGTCATTTTCAGATCAAATAATTATATATATATATATATATATTGAATTAAATATTTCCATGGATTGTTATTATAATAAAGAATAGAAATATGGGTATAATATCCATAAAATATTATCTCCTCATTTCTATCATGTTTCTAACATTCATTCATTACACTAATGATTAATAATCATTATTTAATGAATGAGAAATTATTTCTTATCTTTAAGTCAATATCTAAACTTTTTTTTAAAAAAATCATATATATATTGGCTGCAAAAAGGAATTTGTTTATAATGAAGCTGAAAATATAGTACATATTTCTGCTTCACCTAGTGCCAATGTCATCAGCACTAGTATGGGTTTGAACCCAACTTTTGATATTAACTGACACCCACCTCATAATAGGTAGTAGTATATTTATAATCAATATTATAATCTTTTTTCTAATTAATTTGTATTTTATGATTAACTAACCTTTTATAATAGTTTATTTATTTTATATTATTTGTAAAACTGTATATTATGTTTATTTTATTAAATTGGCATTGATATGTAATTGAATCTTAGATATCTATAAAATGTTACAAATATTTTAAATTCTTTTATTAAAGTTCATTTTTCTTAAATTAATCAGTTGGTAACATTTTATATTTATCTTTTGATAAATGTACATTAAAGGATCAATTATGTAAATAGTGTAATATTTGTAAGAAATATTTTGTAAATTTTTATTTAAGTTTATGTCAAATATTAAGTTTAAAAGTCATTGTACCAAATTCCTAAAATTTTTCTGAATAAAATTTACATTTTTGTTAATCTAAATTTTAATTAAATAGGCTTTGTTAATACAATGACTGATAAAGTTAATATGCTTGTTGCTGTTTTCTTTCAATTAGAAAATGAACCCTTGGGGCATGTTTAATGCAAGATGATAGTTTTCCCTCCCAAGCAAGCACCAACCTCAGAGAACCACTTAGAGCAATTGCAATTGGCAGTTGTCACTATAGATTGAATCCTATAGATAAAGCCAGATCACATAAATAGTGGAAATTTTTGATAAGAAGGGATTATTTTGAAGAACAGTTCACTGAAGAGAGTAGTTTAGATTTACAGTACATTGTGACTAAAGAAATGATGGGGTGAAAAGATCGGCTATTGCTTTCTGGAGCTCTGTTTCCACCAGCTCATCAATGCCATTCCGGTGCTCTCAAATCTAGCTAGAGACTGTACTGTGTCAAGGAAGCCTGCTAAATGATCTGACTGTATAACTGCCTGTTTCAAGCCATGGAATGTCTACCAATTAATTCTGAGATAACATCCAATTTACCACAAGCCACTGATTCTATTTTACCTGTTTTCTAAATCAATATTAATTTATATATCTGTAATGTTTATACAACTCATCTTTAAAATGCGTCTTTTAATTTTTTTTCTCTCCAATTTAAAATATCAATTCTTTTAAAATCTCACATTATTTTGATGCGGCAAATTAAATTAATTTTTGTTGGTTTATTTAGAATATTGACTTACGGAAATTGCCAAGTATAAAACTCAATGAGAAACTAACTTTAAACCCTCCCTCTTATTTTCTCCATTTAAAAATCATTACAGGAGACTTATTTCCCTAATAGAAAAAGCTCATTTAGTTTTGTACCTTCTATATTATAAATTTATTTTAAATGATAGAAATTATTTTAAAAAATTAGATGTGTTATTATTACCTCCAACTTAAAAGTGCCCTCTAATTATTTCTGAAAGGATAATAAATTTTATTAAATCAATTAAGTAAAATCTATCACGATTCCTGTAAAATAAATGTCTTGAAAGAAAATCATTGAAAGTACATTTATCATAGCATTTTATCAGTATATGTTTCATACATATATATTTTTATTTGTCAGTAAAATATTAAAATTGTGATGTACAATTTATTATGCTGTATGTTGTCAAACTTCACCAGAAGTCAGTTTGATATTCAATGCCCCGTCTATGTTAATTAAAAGACAGTCTTATTTTGTAATCTTTGATAAACTATTTGATAACTCACTAATAAATGAAATATTTGGAAAGTGTGGAAAACAATTTATATTTTATAATTTTAATTCTTGCCTTCCCTGTTTATA